>VDFB02000003.1:761056750-761103320 GCA_007258455.2 Sequoia sempervirens
AATCGCCAATTCACAAGCGTGGCCGAAACCAAGCTTGATCAATGGCCCGCGAAAACTCAAGAGCGGTTTCCTAAATGCTGCTATAACTCAACAATTGTAATCTACGATTATAGTCACCAAAGTTGATTGATGACCCAAAAAAACCCAAACATGAGCCATTTCCTAAATACGACTATAATTCAACAAAAAAATGAAGGTTCGCGAAAGGCAATAGAAAATACGCGTATAAAATGCACAATTACAGTGTAATCCACAAGCATAGTCACCAAAGTTGATTGATGAACCTTCATTTTTTGTTGAGTTATAACAACATTTAGGAAACCTTTCGAGTTTGAGTTTTCATGGGCCATCGATCGACTTTGTTCACTACGCTTGTGGATTACACTGTATTTGTTTATTCTATACATGTATTTTCAAACTTTCACGAAACTTCATTTTTTGTTGAGTTATACCTGCATTTAGGGAACCACTCGTGTTTGAGTTTTCATGGGCCATCGATCAACTTTGGTGACTACGATTGTGGATTGCACTGTAGTTGTCCATTTTTAATGCGAATTTTCTATCGCCTTTTGTGAACCTTCATTTTTTATTGAGTTATAGCCTCAATTAGGAAACCGCTCATGGTTGAGTTTTCATGGGCCATAAATCTACTTTGGTAACTATGATTGTGGATTGCACTGTAGTTGTGCATTATGAACGGTAATTTTTTATTGCCTTTCGCGAACCTTCATTTTTTGTTGACTTATAACCACATTTAGGAAACTGCTTGTGTTTGAGTTTTTGTGGGCCATCGATCAATTTTGGTGACTAAAATTATGGATTACACTGTAGTTGTGCATTCTATATGCTTATTTTCTATCACTTTTCACAAACCTTTATTTTCACTGAGTTATAGCCGCACTTAGGAAACCACACGTGTTTGTGTTTTCGAGGGCCATCGTTCGAATTTGGTGACTAGGATTGTGGATTTCACTGTAGTTGTCCATTCTGCATGTATATTGACTATTACGTTTCACGAACCTTCAAATTTTGTTGTGTTATACCCGCATTTAGGAAACTGCTAGAGTTTGAGTTTTCGTGGGCCATTGATCAACTTTTTTAAGTACAGTTGTGGATTACTCTATAGCTCTGCGTTTTATACATGTAATTTCTATCACCTTTTGCGAGCCTTCATTTTTAGTTGATGACTAAGACTGTGGATTGTGATGTCATTGTGCATTCTGTACACATATTTTTAGTTGCCTTTCATGAAACTTCAGTTTTTTTTAGTTATAGCTGCTCAACAAAAATTGAAGGATTGTGAAAGGCGCTGGAAAATACGCGTATAGAATTCACAACTACATAGTAATCCACAAATGTAGTCACCAAAGTTAATTTATGGCCCAAAAAAACTCAAACACGTGCGATTTTGTAAATGCGGCTAGAAAATTAGCATTCATAATGCACAGCTACAGTGCAATCTGCAAATGTAGTCACGAAAGTTGATCGACGTCCCACGAAAACTCCAACATGAATATTTTCCTAAATGCGGCTATAACTCACCAAAAAATGAAAGTTTGTTAAAGGCAATTAAAAATAAGCATACAAAATAAACAACTACAGTACAATCGACAATCGTAGTCACCAAAGTTGATTAATGGCCCAGTAAAACTCAAACATGAGTGGTTTCTTAAATGCGGCTACAGCTCAACAAAAAATGAAGGTTCACGAAAGGCGATAGAATATACGCACATAGAATGCACAACTTCACTGTAACCCACAAATGTAGTCACTTAAGTTGATCGATGGCCCACAAAAACTCAAACACAAACAGTTTTGTCAATGCGGCTATAACTCAAAAAAAAGAAAGTTTGTGAAAGGTGATAGAAATTATGCATACATAATAGACAACTACAATGCAATATGCAATCATAGTCACTAAACTTGATTGATGGCTCATAAGAACTCAAATATGAGCGGTTTCCAAAATATGGCCATAACTCAACGAAAAATGAAGGTTCGCGAAAGGCGATAGAAAATACATGGATAGAACAGACAACTACATTGACATCCACAATCATAGTCACAAAGGTTGATTAATGGCCCACGAAAAATCAAAGATATGGTTTCCTAAATGCAGCTATAACGCAAGAAAAAAATAAAGGTTCTCGAAAGGCAATAGAAAATACGCATATAGAATGCACAACTACAATGCAATCCAATATCGTAGTCACCAAACTTGATCGATGGCCCATGAAAACTCAAACATGAGCGGTTTCCTAAATGCGGCAATAACTCAACAAAAAATTAAGTTTCATGAAAAGTGATTAAAAATATGTGTACAAATTGAAACAGATCCATATAATCCGATAGTAGGATGAGAGATGGCTCTGTGCAACGACTGCAAGCGAGCTAGGGCCCGCGTGCCCTAGCTTTCTCCTGCTCTGCTCGATGTTGGGAGTGCGTGGCGGCTGTGGCGTGTGCTCAGGGGGGATCTTTGTAGGTGTTCAAGGTGCGCAGGTCGGCTGGGGGTGCGACCTCTGTCCAGCTCGTGGGTGGTCTACGTTTCTTCAATTTTTTGCTGTGCATTTTTCTTGTGGGTGGGGCTTTGGGATCTGAGGCTGTGAGCCTCTTGTCCCACCCCTCTCTCTCTCTCTTTTTGGTGTGGATTGTGCAATTTGGTCCATGGAGAATCGAGGTTTTGCTCTGTCTCAGGCTTCTCAGGGGGATTTGGAGATGGTGGAGCCATCTTCCTCATTGCATGCGGGTGTTATGGATCAGCTGGGTAAACCCCAATCTGGGGATGGGGTTTCCTCTTCAAAAGGGATGTTTCGAATCAAAAAAGTAAACGGATGCTTGGAAAGATCGGAGGATCGACCTGTTTTGGTTATTCAACCTGAGCAAGTTTCAGAAGACGTTGAATATTGGTGTAGCCATGCCCTTATTTACAAATTTCTGGGCCTTCGTCTGTCTCTACTGGTGTTGGACTCCTGGGCTCGTCGGGTTTGGAATCCTGAAGGTGATATGGAGATTATTTTGGCAGCTAATAACTATTTTCTAGTCATCTTTTCTTGCATGTCGGATAGGAATAGGGCTTTTGAAGGAGGCCCTTATTTCTTTAACTAGGTGGGGCTTTTCATCAAGCCTTGGCACATGGGTTTCAACTCTGCTGAGGAGATCCCCTCGCGGGTACCTGTGTGGGTTCGTCTACCTAGGCTTCCTTTGGAATTTTGGAGGGAAGATATTCTTCATTCAATTTCAATGCTTCTTGGAAAACCTATGGGATCAGCTACACAAACTCAAGACCGTAAGGTAATTTCTTTTGCCCGCATTTGTGTAGAAGTTGATTTAAATAATCCATTACCAGACTCTATGGAAATCCGCATGGGATCTTCTTCTTGGATCCAACAGCTAGATTACGAGACCCTCCCGTTTAGATGCCGAATTTGTCATGAATATGGTCACTTACACCGCAAATGTCCCAGATTTAAGCCCTTCCCCTTGGCTGCCTCTGGACCTTCTAAGGGTGACAAAGGGAAGGATCCTGTGTCTAATGAACCTGTAGATAGCAAGGGCTTTATTCAGGTTAAGCCCTGTAACAAAGGCAAGGGTTAGAAGAGAACTTGGTTGGATAGTCACAATGACGGCACTTTTAATAGATTTGATGTTCTGGAAGATTTGGCCTAGGAGGAAGGTATTCCAGTTGAGCTCTCTTCTGGGGCTAAGGGTATGCATCAAGGTCAGGATGAGGATGCAAAGAAGGAGGATCAGAGTGTATCTCCAGGGGACCTTCTGGCTGATCAAACTGCTCAGGATCTACCTTCTCAAGTTCAGGATATAAGGGATCTCCAAGGGTCACAGGCTCCGAAGGGAGCTGTTGTGATGGTGCCTGACCCCCCTGCTCCTAAGGGGGCCTCAGACTCTGTGAAGGGTAACAAAGCCCCTCCTACTTTAGGCTTACACCAGAAATCCTTTAAAAAGGGGCCTCTTGATAAACTGTTAAGGAGTGGCAGGAAGACTGATCAAGAGAAGGTCAAGATTATTGGGGATACTTTGGTTGAGGCTGGGTCTGTGAAACCCATTGATTCCCACTTCTCCCACCCCCATAAATGATTGTGTTATCATGGAATGTTAGGGGGTTGAACAGCATCCCTAGACAAAAGGCTGTTCATAGATTAATTGAATCTCAGTCTCCCGATGTGGTTTTTATTCAGGAAACTAAGCTTACAGTGGATGGTTTGGCTAATTGTGCTTCGCACATCTGGCCCCAGGGCAATTGGCAAGGGGTGGGTGCTTTGAACAGTTTAGGGGGTTGGCTTGTTTCTGGAATCCAAGGAAAGTGCTCCCGTTATGGTGGATTTCTAGTCGGTCTTCTATCTCCCTGGTAGCCTCTTGTTTCGTGACTGGAGAAAGGTGCCTCTTATCCAATATTTATGCTCCTACTAATCTCTCAGGAAAGTCAATTCTTTGGGCTCACATCAAATTCTTGCGGGCCTTGGACCCTTTTCTCCCATGGATTATGGACGGGGATTTTAATGCTGTTACGGGCCTAGATGAAAAACGAGGAGGGTAAGCCAGATTGGACCCCTCTGCAGATCTTCTTAGGGATATGATTGGCTCCTTGAATCTCATTGATGTGAAGCCAACCAATGGTGTCTTCACATGGAATAATAGGAGGTGTGGTGCTGAGGCTATCTCGGAAAGACTCGATAGATTTTTGGTTTCCTGCTATTGGATGAACAGTAGGTTGACCACCAGCTTAGAAATTCTTGATTGGAGAGGTTCCGACCATTGGCCGATCAAGCTCTCTGTCACCACGTATGGAGTCACCAAAAACCCTTCTTTCAAATTTCAGTTAATGTGGTTAAGAGATCAGTCTTTGCATGATCTTATGTTGGATTGGTGGTATGAGGGGAGGCCCGCTCATGGGACAGCCATGTTTACCTTTTGGAAGAGGCTTCAACATGTGAAGTACAGGCTTAAGAGATGGAATAAACAATGTTTTGGGAACCTCCATGCTCAGAAAATGGCTGCTCAGTCTAAGTTGGATAACATCACTCGTATGATTTGAGACCAAGGGCTGACCCCTGATCTAAGTAAAGTTGAGTCCTTGGCTCTTAAGGGTTTAGAAGAGTGGGAGCTTTGGGAGGAGATCTTTTGGAAGTAGAAATCTCGTGTTGATTGGCTTCAGGAAGGGGACAGGAACACTGCTTTCTTTCATAATTCGGTTAAGGCTCGGAGGCAGGGAAATTCTATCCCCTCTTTGGTTTCGCCTGAAGGGGCTCAACTCTCTTCCTATGTTGATATGTCCAAGGCTGCGGTCAATTATTTTTCAAACCTTTTTTCTAGAGAGGATCATGCAACTAGGAATGAGGAGAGGGCCATCTTGGATTGTATTCCCCACCTAGTCTCTGCTGAGATGAATGGGGCTCTCTTATGTCCTATATTGTTACCTGAATTGGAGAAAGTGGTGTTTAACATGAAAAGAGGTAAGGCTCCCGGCCCAGATGGGTTTCCTATTGAGTTTTTCCAAGAATTCTGGGAAATAATCAAGTTTGATCTCCTCGCGGTGGTTCAAGAATCTCACAAGAACAAAAAGATGCTCAAGTCCATGAATTCTACCTTCTTGGCTCTCATACCTAAGAAGGAGGGGGCCAATCAGCTAGTTCAATTTAGACCTATAGCGCTTTGCAATGTTGTCTACAAGATCATCACCAAATTGATTGCGGAGAGACTCAAACCACTCCTCGGTTCTCTAATTTCTCCGGAGCAGGGGGGTTTTGTTGAAGGAAGACAAATTTTGGATGGTGTTGTGATTGCTATGGAAGCTATTCATTCTATGGCTAACTCTAAGGAGAAGGCTATGTTCATGAAACTTGACATGGCTAAAGCTTATGATCGGGTGAGCTGGGAGTTCTTACAGAAAATCCTCTTGGCGTTTGGCTTCGATGTGGAGTGGGTGACTTGGGTTCTTAGTTGTGTGACCTCATCCTCCTTCTCTGTTCTCATTAATGGGGAGCCTTCAGATTTGTTTAGTGCTTCTCGGGGACTTCGGCAAGGGGATCCTTTATCTCCTTATCTATTCATTATCATGGCGGAGGGTCTGGGAAGATTCATTAAATCTCAGGTGAGGCAAGGTCTTATCCAAGGTTGGAGCTGGAACAATTCTCTTCCTTCCTACTCTCATCTTCAGTTTGTGGATGATACTGCGTTGATGGGCATGGCTCGGATTAGTGAGGCTGTGAACTTCAGGACTGCCTTAGACATCTATTTGAAGGCTTCAGGTCAGTGCATTAATGATGACAAATCATCCATTTATTTCTTTAATACCCCTCGGCTTATTTAAAGTAGGATTGCTAGGATCCTTAGATTTCAGATCGGTTCTCTTCCCTTAATGTACCTTGGGATCCCTTTGGCTTTGGGATCCCAGCGTAGAGATTACTGGCAGGGAATTTTGAATAAATTTCTGAGTAAGGTTATTCATTGGACTTTCAGATGGTTATCTTCTACTGGAAGAGTGGTTCTTCTAAAGACTGTGGTTCAATCTCTCCCCATTTATAGGTGTTGTGTGCAGGTTCCCCCTTCCACCTTTGTGAGGGATTTTGATGCTTTGTCCCGGCAATTCCTTTGGTCTGGCAACCTTCTCTCCTCGAAGTGGAGTTTAGTCAAGTGGGAGTGTGTCTACAGGCCGAAGCATGCTGGGGGCCTTGGTCTTAGGTCTATGGCTCTTGTTGTCACGGCCTTGGCTGCCAAGCTTTACTGGAGGTGGTGCAACAACCAGGAACACGACTGGGCCAGGAAACTTGCTCACAAATATTTTCCTAGTGCTGATAGCCTTGATGTGCCGCAGCTTGCTTTGGTGGGTAAAGGTTCTTGTATTTGGGATACCCTTAAGAAGGGCGCTCAGTTGATTAAGGAGGGTCTTTTCTGGATTTGTAATAGAGGCTCTGATGCGCTCTTTTGGCAGGACTCTTGGGATGGCCACCCTCCCATTCTTTCTAGTTTCCCTCAGCTCTGGCCTCTGTGCCATATTTTTTCTGAGGCGGGCTGGATTAAGGTTGAGCATTTTAAAACTGTCAAGCGAATTGGTTAGGCGATGGTGGCTTGTTGGAAGGACCCGTAGGAGTGGCCCATGGGTGGGTCAGAGGAGGATCGTGCTGTTCTTATTAGAGTTTTGGAGGGCAGGCTCTGCAGCTCCCTTAATGAGAGGGATGTTTTGGGTTGGAGTCCGAGCCCAAAAGGTAAATTTTCAGTTGCTCAAGGCTATGCTATGCTTGACAAAAACTTACATGGTCCTACTGAGGTGCATTGGTGGAAGAAGGCTTGGGACAACTTTTCTTGGCCCAAATGTAATTTTTTCTTATGGCTGGTTGCTCAGAAGAAGTGCCTCACTTGGGATAATCTACGCAAGCGCGGCTTTCAGGGACCTTCTATCTGCTTCCTTTGCTCGCACAGTGAGGAATGCTCCTCTCACTTGTTCTTTCTTTGCCCTTTTTCTAAAGAGATATGGCATAGATGGTGGGAGGCTTGGCATCATGGGTGTATTCATGCTACCTCCCTAATTGAGTTTTGGGAAAAGCTTGGCAGGTCTCCTGCTAGGACTTCTTTCTTGCAAGTGGCTTGGTCTGTTGGACCTGTTTTGATTCTTTGGAACCTTTGGCTGGAGAGGAACCGTAGAGTTTTTTGTGGTTCCAAATTGGGAAGTTTTCAATTGTGGAAGAAAATAATTAGCAGGCTTCAGGATACTATTTCGGCTAAGTGCGATATGACTGAAAATACTGATCATGGTGACCTTGCTATTCTGCAGAATTTGAATTTGGGGGATAACAGAAGGGGAAACATTGCTGGGAGACGACCCCGTTAGGCCAGGCAACGGGTCTGTCGTGATGGGAGGTGGTCACCTCCCCTAAGGGGGTTCTTAAGATTAATACTGATGGTTCTTCCCGTGGGAACCCTAGTCATGCTGGGGTTGGGGGTATTGGTAGAGGTAATGATGGTGGTGCGGTTTTTCTCTTTTCTATTTACAAGGGTCAACACTCTAATAATCTGATGGAGGCCCTTGCTATTAAGATTGCTATTGAGCGTGGTAGCTCTATAGGTTGTAGGAGGATCATTTGTGAGTCGGACTCTCAGATTGTGGTGGATATGCTAAACAACCAGAGGTTGGATGATGTTAGTTGGCAATTAGCCTCTATTGTTAGACAGATTCTGAGTCTTTGCAGCTCCTTGGTTTCTGCCTCCTTTTGTCACATCCCTAGAGAATGGAACAGAGTGGCTGATTGTCTGGCGAAGTGGGCCTTTGAGAATGTGGATGGCTGGGATATTAGTGGAAGGGAGGAGTTACCTTCTGATTATCATGAGACTTAGAGAGGTTATTAGTGGAAGATAGGAATATGTAAGGTGGTGGTTGGTTTTTCTGGTGGTGGTCTTGGTTTGGTGGGCCTCTGGCCTTTGCTTTGTACTTTGGCTTTGATTGAATAAAAATTTTACCCCTTCTTTTTAAAAAAAAAAAATATGTGTACAAATTGCACAACTACAACACAAAAAACTATTGTTGTCACCAAAGTTGATTGATGACCCACGAAAACTCAAACATGAGTGTTTTCCTAAATGCAATTGTAACTAAACAAAAAATGAAGGTTCGTGAAAGGCGATAAAAAATATGCATACAAAATGCACAACTAAAGTACGATTGACAATCATAGTCACCAAAGTTGATCGATGGACCACAAAAACTCAAACATGAGTGGTTTCCTAAATGCTGCTATAACTCAACAAAAAATGAAGGTTTCCTAAAAGGCAATAGAAAATACATGTATAGAATGCACAACTATAACGTCATCCAAAAGTGTAGTCACAAAAGTTGAATGATGGCCCATGAAAACTCAAACTCGAGCAGTTTCCTAAATGCGGATATAACTAAACAAAAAATGAAGGTTCATGAAAGGCGATAGAAAATACGCATATATAATGGACAACTACAGTGCAATCCAAAATCGTAGTCACGAAAGTTGATTGATGGCCCACGAAAACTCAAATATGAGTGATTTCATAAATACGGCTATAACTCAACGAAAAATGAATGTTCAAAAAAGTCGAGAGATAATACACATATAGAATGGACAACTACAGTGCCATCCACAATCATAGTCACCAAGGTTGATTGATGGCCCACAAAAACTCAAATACGAGCGATTTCCTAAGTGCGGCTATAATTCAACAAAAAATGAAGGTTTGCGAAAAGCGATAGAAAGTATGCCTATAGAATTCACAACTATAGTGTAATGCACAATCGTAGTCACCAAAATTGATCGACAACCAACCAAAACTCAAATATGAGTAGTTTACTAAATGTAGCAATAACTCAACAAAAAATGAAGGTTCATGAAAGGTGATTAAAAATATGCGTATAAATTGCACAATCCACTATCGTTGTCACCAAAGTTGATCGATGTCCCACGAAAAACTCAAACACGAGTGTTTTCCTAAATGCAGCTGTAACTCAACAAAAAATGAAGGTTTGTAAAAGGAAAAAAACAATATGCATATAGAATGCACAACTACAATACAATGCACAATCGTAGTCACCAAAGTTGATCGACGGATCACAAAAACTAAAACATGCGCGGTTTCCTAAATGCCACTATAACTCAACAAAAAATGGAGGTTCACGAAAGGCAATAGAAAATACATGTGTAGAATGCACAACTACAATGTAATCCAAAAGCGTAGTCACTAAAAAGTTGATCAATGGCCCATGAAAATTTAAATGCGAGCGGTTTACTAAACGCGGCTATAACTAGACAAAAAATGAAGGTTCATGAAAGTCGATAAAAACTCAAACACGAGCGGTTTCCTAAGTGTGGCCATCGATCAACTTTGGTGACTACACTTGTGGATTACATGGTAGTTGTGCAT
Organism: Sequoia sempervirens; assembly: GCA_007258455.2. Classification (NCBI taxonomy): domain Eukaryota; kingdom Viridiplantae; phylum Streptophyta; class Pinopsida; order Cupressales; family Cupressaceae; genus Sequoia; species Sequoia sempervirens. The sequence goes on from VDFB02000003.1 coordinate 761,066,648, forward strand.
TCTCTACGTGTATTTTCTATCACGTTTCGTGAACCTTTGTTTGTTTTGAGTTATAGCTGCATTTAGGAAACCGCACGTACTTGAAATTTTGTGGGCCATCGATCAACTTTGGTGACTATGATTGTGCATTGCATTATAGTTGTCCATTTCGTACGCGTATTTTCTATTGCCTTTCGTGAACATTCATTTTTTATTGAGTTATAACCACATTTAGGAAGCCGCTCGTGTTCGATTATTAGTGGGCCATCGATCAAATTTGGTGACTACAATTGTGGATTGCATTTTACTTCTCCATTCTGCACGCATATTTTCTATCGCCTTTCGTGAACCTTCATTTTTTTTGGATTTATAGCCGCATTTAAGAAACCTCTCATGTGTGAGTTTTCGTGGGCTATCAATCAACTATGGTGACTACGCTTGTGGATTACACTATAGTTGTGTATTAGGCATATTTTTTATCGTCTTTCACGAACATTCATTTTTTGTTGAGTTATGCCGCCTTTAGGAAACCACTCATATTTGAGTTTTTGTGGACCATCGATCAACTTTGGTAACTACGATTGTGGATTGTACTATAGTTGTGCATTATGTAGGCATATTTTTAACCGCCTCTCATGAACCTTCATTTTTATTTAAGTTATAGCCGCATTTAGGAAAATGCTCGTGTTTGAGTTTTCATGGGCCGTAGATCAATTTTGGTGACTACGATTGTGGATTGCATTGTACTTGTCTATTATATAAGTACATGTATTTTCTATCGCCTTTTACGAACCTTCATTTTTTGTTGAGTTATGGTCGCATTTAGGAAACCACTTGAGTTTGAGTTTTCGTGGGCCATCGATCAACTTTGGTGAGTACTCTTGTGGATTACGATGTAGTTGTGCATTCTATATGTGTATTTTCTATTGCTTTTCGCGAACATTCATTTTTTGTTGAGTTATAGTTGCATTTAGAAAACCGCTCATGTTTGAGTTTTCGTAGGCCATCGATCAACTTTGGTGACTACATTTGTGGATTACACTATAGTTATGCTTTATATACGTGTATTTTCTATCGCTCTTCGCAAACCTTCATTTTTTATTCAGTCATAGCTGCATTTAGTAAACTGGTCATGTTTGAGTTTTTGTGGGCCATCGATCAACTTTCGTGACTACGATTGTGGATTGTATTGTAGTTGTGCATTATGTATGCATATTTTTAATTGCCTTTCATGAACCTTCATTTTTGTTGAATTATAGTTGCATTTAAGAAAACGCTTGTGTCTGAGTTATTTGTTTGAGTTTTTTTGGGTCATCGATAAGCTTTGGTGACTACGATTCTGAATTACATTGTAGTTGTGCATTTTATATTCGTATTTTCTATCGCCTTTCACGAAACTTCATTTTTTGTTGAGTTATAGCCGTATTTAGGAAACCGCTCATGTTTTAGTTTTTGTGGACCATCAATGAACTTTGATGACTACAATTGTGGATTGTACTATAGTTGTGCATTCTATAGACATTTTCTAATGCCTTCCACGAACCTTCATTTTTTGTTAAGCTATAGCCACATTTAGGAAACCGCTCGTGTTTAAGTTTTCTTGGGCCATTGATCAACTTTGGTGTCTACGATTGTGGATTGTACTGTAGTTGTCCATTCTGTACGCATACTTTCTTTCACCTTTTGTGAACCTTCATTTTTTGTTAAGTTATAGCCACATCTAGGAAACCACTCGTGTTTGGATTTTCATGGGCCATCGATCAAATTTGGTGACTACACTTGTGGATTACACTATAGTTGTGCATTCTATACTCGTATTTTCTATCGCCTTTCGTAAACCTTCATTTTTCGTTGAGTTATAGCTGCACCTATAAAATCGCTTGTGTTTGAGTTTCATAAAACTTTTCCTCTCTACAAAACCCATTTTTTCAAATTTTTCATAAAAAGATTGAAAAAAATTGTTTGTGTTACCTCTACTGCTTCTACTTTTCAAAAAAATCTATCTTTTTCAAAAACAAATAATTTCAAAAAATGGACAATCTGGGTCTCTTTAGCACACGAGCACCTATAAAACCATATTTCAATTTTTCCAAAAAAAAATCTATTTGTAGATTCTATTTTTGGGGGGTTCTTACATGTTGAAAAATTAGTTTTTCAAAAAAAGGACAAATTGGGTCTACTAGGAACAACATTCTCTACAAAATCCATTTTCTCAAATTTTTCATAGAAGATTCAAAAAAAGTTCCTCTGTTACCTCTACTACTTCTACTTTCAAATAAATCTATTTTTTTTCAGGAATAAACAATTTAAAAAAATAGACAATCTCGGTTTCTTGAGCACACAAGCACCTATAAAACCCATATTTTTTATTTTCCCAAAAAAAATTATTTCGTAGATTTGATTTTGGAGGGGTTCTTGCATGTTGGTGAAAAATTTATTTTTCGGAAAAAGGACGAGTTGGATATTACTAAAAATGGCATTCTCTAAAAAACTCATTTATCAAATTTTTCATAAAAAGATTGAAAAAAATTGCTTATGTTACCTCTAGTGCTTCTACTTTTCAAAAAAATCTATCTCTTTGAAAAACAAATTATTTTTTCAAAAAATAGACGATCTGAATCTTTTCAGCACATCGTCACCTATAAAACCCATATTTTTTATTTTCCTAAAAAATAATTATTTCATAGATTCTATTTTTGAGAGGTTCTTGCATATTGGTGAAAAATTATTTTTTTGAAAATAGGATGATCTAGGAATAAGAACGACATTCTCTACAAAACCCATTTCTCATATTTTTCATAAAAAAGACTCAAAAAAATTGCCTCTGTTACCTCTACTACTTCTAGTTTTCAAAAAAATCTATCTTTTTCAACAACTTATTTTTTCAAAAAATAGAAGACCTGGGTTTTTTCAGCACACGAACACCTATAAAACTCATATTTTTTATTTTCCCAAAAAAAATTGTTTCGTAGATTCTATTTTAGAGGGGTTCTTGCATGTTGGTGAAAAATTAGTTTTTCGAAAAAAGGACGATCTGGGTCTATTCAAAACAACATTCTCTACAAAACCCATTTCTTAGATTTTTCATGAAAATATTCAAAAAAATTGCCTCTATAATTCTAGTGCTTCTACTTTTCAAAACAATCTATCTTTTTCAAAAACAACTTATTTAGAAAAAAAATGAACAATCTAGGTTTCTTTAGATGTCGAGCACCTATAAAACCCATATTTTTTTATTTTCCCAAAAAAAAGTTTCGTATATTCTTTTTGTGAGGGGTTCTTGCATGTTGGCGAAAAAATATTTTTTTGAAAAAAGGACGATCTGGGTTTACTCAGAACGACATTCTCTACAAATCCCATTTCTTAGATTTTTCATAAAAAGATTCAAAAAATTTGCCTCAGTTACCTCTACTACTTTTACCTTTCAAAAAAATATATATCTTTTTCAAGAATAACTTATTTTTTCAGAAAATGGACAATCTAGATCTCTTTAGCACACGAGCACCTATAAAAACCATATTTTGATTTTCCCAAAAAGCATTGTTTCGTAGATTCTATTTTTGAGGGGTTCTTGAATGTTGTTGAAAAAATAGTTTTTCAAAAAAAGGATGATCTAGGTCTACTTGGAATGACATTCTCTACAAAACTCACTTTTTAGATTTTTCATAAAAAGATTCAAAAAATTTGCCTCTGTTACCTCCACTGGTTCTACTTTTCAAAAAAATCTACGTTTTTCAAAAACAACTTATGTTTTTAAAAAACAGACAATTTTGGTTTCTTAAGTACACAAGTACCTATAAAACCGATGTTTTTGATTTTCCCAATAAAAGTTGTTTCATAGATTCTACTTTTGAGGGGTTCTTGCATGTTGGTGAAATATTAGTTTTTTGAAAAAAGGACGATCTGGGTCTACTTAGAATGACATTCTTTACAAACCCTTTATCCCATTTTTCATAAAAAAAATTGTGTTTGTTACCTCTAATGCTTCTACTTTTCAAAATAATCTATTTTTTCCAAGAAGAAGTTATTTTTTCAAAAAACGGACAAGCTGGGTCTCTTTAGCACATGAACCTATAAAAGACATATTTTGATTTTATGAAGAAAAAAAAGTTTCGTAGATTCTATTTTTGAGGGGTTCTTGCATGTTGGCGAAAAATTAGTTTTTTGAAATAAGGACGGTTTGAGTCTACTCAAGATGACATTCTCTACAAAACCCATTTCCCAGATTTTTTATAGAAAGATTCAAAAAAATTGTGTCTATTACCTCTACTACTACTTTTTTTTAAAAATCTATGTTTTTCAACAACAAATAATTTTTTTTAAAATGGACGATCTGGGTCTGTTTAGCTCTTGAGCAGCTACAAAACCCATATGTTTTATTTTCCCAAAAAAATTACTTTGTAGATTCTATTTTTGAGGGGTTTTTGAATGTTATTGAAAAATTAGTTTTTCGAGGAAAGGATGATCTAGGTACTAAGAACGACATTCTCTACAAAACCCATTTCTCAAAATTTTCATAAATAGATTAAAAAATATTGCCTCTGTTACCTCTACTACTACTTTTCAAAAAAATCAATCTTTATCAAAAAATACTTATTTTTTCAAAAAGCAGACGATCTAAGTGTCTTTAGCCCTTGAGCCCCATATTTTTTATTTTCCGAAAAAAAATATTGTACATTCTATTTTTGAGGGGTTCTTGCATGTTGGTGAAAAATTAGTTTTTCGAAAAAAGGATGTCTAGGTCTACTTAGAACGACATTCTCTACAAAACCCATTTCTCATATTTTTAATAAAAAGATTCAAAAAAACTGCCTCAATTACCTCTATTGCTTCGACTTTTCAAAACATCTATTTTTCAAAAACAACTTATTTAAAAAAAATACGCACTGTTTGGGTCTCTTTAGCTCTCGAGCACCTATAAAACCCATATTTTTTTATTTTCCCAAAATGAATTGATTCGTAGATTCTAGTTTTGAGGGGTTCTTGCATGTTGGTGAAAATTTGGTTTTTCAAAAAAAGGACGATCTGTGTCAACTCAGAATGACATTCTCTACAAAACCTATTTCTTAGGTTTATCATAAAAAAAATAAAAAAATTTACCTCTGTTACCTCTACTTCTTATACTTTTCAAAAAAATCTATATTTTTCAAGAATAACTTATTTTTTCAACAAAAAGACAATTTGGATCCCTTTAGCACACAAGCACCTATAAAAATGATATTTCGATTTTCTCAAAAAAAATTGTTTGAAGATTCCATTTTTGAGGGGTTCTTGTATGTTGTTCAAAATTTAGTTATTCGAAAAAATGATGATCTAGGTCTACTTAGAATGACATTCTCAACAAAACTCATTTCTCAGATTTTTTCATTCAAAGATTCAAAAAAATCTTTCTTTTTCAAGAACAACTGATTTTTTCAAAAACTGGATGATTTGGATCTCTTGAGCATATGAGTACCTATAAAACACATATTTTTATTTTCCCAAAAAAAAATTGTTCATAAATTCTATTTTGAGGGGTTTTTGCATGTTGGTGAAATATTAGTTTTTCGAAAACTCAAACTCCAGCGGTTTCCTAAATGCGGCTATAACTCAACAAAAAATGAAGGTTTGCGAAAGGCGATAGAAAATACATATACAAAATGGACAACTACAATGCAATCCACAATTGTAGTCACCAAAGTTGATGGATGGCCCATGAAAACTCAAACATGAGTGGTTTCCTAAGTGCAGTTACAACTCAACGAAAAATGAAGGTTCGTGAAAGTCAATAGAAAATACGTATATAGAATGCACAACTACAGTGTAATCCACAATCGTAGTTACCAAAGATGATCGATGGCCCACGAAAACTTAAACATGAGCGGTTTCCTAAATGCATCTATAACTCAACGAAAAATGAATGTTCGCGAAAGGTGATAGAAAATACGCGTATAAAATGCACAGCTACAGTGTAATCCACAAGTGAAGTTACCAAAGTTAATCGATGGCCCACGAAAACTCAAACATGAGCAGTTTCCTAAATGCGTTTATAACTCAACAAAAAATGAAGATTCACGAAAGGCGATAGAAAATTAGCGTTTATAATGCACATGCATAGTTTAATCCATAATTGTAGTCATGAAAAATCAAACACGAGTGGTTTCCTAAATGTATTTATAACTCAACAAAAAATGAAGGTTAGTGAAAGGCGATAGAAAATTAGTATTCATAATGCACAACTATAGACCAATCCACAATTGTAGCCACAAAAATTCAAACGTGAGCAGTTTCCTAAATGCAGCTATAATTCAACAAAAAATGAAGGTTCACGAAAGCTGATAGAAAATACGCATATAGAATGCACAACTATAATTTAATCCACAAACGTAGTCACCAGAGTTGATCGATGGCCCACAAAAACTCAAACACGAGCGATTTCCTCAATACAGCTATAAGTCAACAAAAAATGAAGGTTCGTGTAAGGAGATAGAAAATTAGCATTCATAATGCAGACTATAGTGCAATCCACAATTGTAGTGGCCAAAGTTGATTGATAGCCCACGAAAACTCAAACACGAACAGTTTCCTAAATGCGGCTATAAGTCAACAAAAAATGAATTTTCATGAAAGGTGATAGAAAATACATATAAAGAATGGACAACAATAGTGCAATCCACAATCGTACTCACCAAAGTTGATTGATGGGTCACGAAAAACTGAAAGATGAGCAGCTTCCTAAATGCAGCTATAACTCTAAAACGAATAAAGGTTTGTGAAAGGCAATTATAAATATGTGTACATTACAATCCACAATCGTAGTCACCAAATTTGATTGATGGCCCACAAAAACCCAAAGCAACTGTGGATTGTACTGTAGTTTTGCATGTTCTATGCATATTTTTAATCACCTTTTATACACCTTCATTTTTTGTTGAGTTATAGCTGCATTTAGGAAACCGCTAATGTTATAGTTTTTTTGTGCAATCGATCAACTTTGGTGACTACAATTGTGGATTGTATTGTAGTTGTGTATTTTGTACACATATTTTTAATCTTTTTTCACTAGGCTTCATTTTTTGTTGATGTATAGCCGCATTTAGGAAAACGCTCGTGTTTGAAGTTTGTGGGCGATCGATCAGGTTTGGTGACTACGATTGTGGATTGCACTATAGTTGTCCATTCTATACGCGTAATTTCTTTCACCTTTCATCAACCTTCAATTTTTGTTGAGTTATAGAGGCATTTAGGAAACCACTCATGTTGGACCTTTCCTTGGTCATTGATCAACTTTGGTGACTACGATTGTGGATTGCACTGTAGTCACCAAATTAGATCGATGGCCCACCAAAATTGAAATATGAGCGGTTTCCTAAATATGGCTATAACTCAACAAAAAATGAAAGTTTGTGTAAAACAATTAAATATATGGGTACATAATGCAAAACTACACTACAATCCACAGTCGTAGTAACAAAATTTGATGAATGTCCCACGAAAATTGAAACTTGAACGGTTTCCTAAATGCGGCTATAACTCAATAAAAAATGGATTTCACAAAAGGTGATAGAAAATACATGTATAGAATGGACAAATATAATGCAATCCTCAATCGTAGTCACCAAAGTTGATTGATGGCCGACAAACACTCAAACAGGAGTGGTTTCATAAATACGGTTATAACTCAACAAAAGATGAAGGTTTGCAAAAAGCGATAGAAAATACGTGTATAGAATGAACAACTACAATGTAATCCACAATCGCAGTCACCAAAGTTGATCGATGGCCCATGAAAACTCAAACTTGAGTGGTTTCCTAAATGCGCCTACAAGATAACAAAAAATGAAGGTTTGTGAAAGGCAATTGAAAATGCACGTACAGAATAGACAACTATAGTGCAATCCACAATCATAGTCACTAAAGAGTATCGATGGCCCATGAAAACTCAAACACGAGCGGTTTCCTAAATGTGGCTATAACTCGATAAAAAATTAAAGTTTACGAAAGGCGATAGAAAGTACCTGTACAAAATGGACAACTACAGTGCAATCCACAATCGTAGTCACCAAAGTTGATTGATGACCCGTGAAAACTCAAACACGAGCAATTTCCTAAGTACGGCTATAACTCAATGAAAAATGAAGTTTTGCGAAAGACAATTAAAAATACAAGTATAGAATGCACAATTACAGTGTAATCCACAATCGTAAACACCAAAGTTGATCGATCGTCAATGAAAATTCAAACACGAGGGTTTTGCTAAATACGACTATAACTTAACAAACAATGAAGGTTGGTGAAAGGCAATAGAAAATACATGTATAGAATGCGCAACTCTAGTACAATCCACAAGCATAGTCACCAAAGTTGATAGATGGCCCACGAAAACTAAAAACTCGAGCAGTTTTCTTAAATTCGGCTATCACTCAACAAAAAATGAAGGCTCGTGAAAGGTGAGAAAATAAACGTAGAGAATGGACAACTACAATGCCATCAACAATCATAGTCAGCAAATTTGATCGATACCAAAAAAAATTCAAACATTTGCAGTTTCCTGAGTGCAGCTATAACTCAACAAAAAAATGAAGTTCCACGAAAGGCGACAGAAAATACACGTATAAAATGCACAACTATAGTGTAATTCACTATCGTAGTCACCAAATTTGATTGATAGCCCACGAAAACTCAAACACGAGCATTTCCCTAAATGCGGCTATAACTAAACAAAAAATGAAGGTCCGTGAAAGGGGATTAAAAAGATCTTTACATAATGGACAACAACAATACAATCCACAATTGTAGTCACCAAAGTTGAACGATGGCCCACAAAAACTCAAAAATGAGTGGTTTCATAAATGCCGCTATAACTCAACAAAAAATGAATGTTCGTGAAAGGTGATAGAAACTACATGTACAAAATGCACAACTAAAGTGTAATCCAAAAACGTAGACACCAAAGTTGATTGATGGCCCACAAAAACTCAAAATTGAGTGGTGTCTAAAATGCTACTATAACTCAACAAAAATTGAACATTTGAAAGGCGATAGAAAATACGCGTACATAATGGACAACTACATTGCAATCCACAATTGTAGTCACCAAAGTCGACTGATGGCCGACGAAAACTCAAACATGAGCAGTTTCCTAAGTGTAGCTATAAATAAAAAAAAAATGAAGGTTCACGAAAGGAAATAGAAAATACACGTCAGAATGCACAACTAGAGTTTAATCCACAATCGTAGTCAACAAAGTTGATCAATCTCCCATGAAAACTCAAGCATGAGCGTTTTAGGAAGCTTTGTGGAAGGTGATTATAAATATGCGTACATAATGCACAACTACAGTGCAATCCACAATCGTAGTCGCCAAAGTTGATCGATGGCCCAAGAAAACTCAAACATAAGTAGTTTCCTAAATGCGGGTATAACTCAACAAAAAATGAAGGTTCGCGAAAGGCGATTGAAAATACGCGTATAGAATGCACAACTACAATGTAATTCACAAGCATGGTAAGCAAAGTTGATCGATGGCGATCGATCAACTTTGGTGATTACGATTGTGAATTACATTATAGCTATGCATTTTATACTCGTATTTTCTATTGCCTTTCACGAACCTTCATTTTTCGTTAAGTTATAGCTGCACTTAGGAAACCACTCATGCCTGAGTTTTCATGGGCCATCGATCAACTTTGGTGACTACTATTGTGGATTGGACTATAGTTGTGCATTTATTACGCGTATTTTCTATCGCCTTTTGCGAACCTTCATTTTTTGTTGAGTGAAAAATTAGTTTTTCAAAAAAAGAACTATCTAGTCTACTTAAAAGGACATTCTCTTAAAAACCCATTTCTCAAAATTTTCTTAAAAAGATACAAAAAATTTGCCTCTGACTACTACTTCTACAGCTCAAAAAAATCTATTTTTTTCAAAAATAACTTATTTTTTTCAAAAAATAAATGATCTGGGTTTCTTTAGCACACGAGCTCTTATAAAACCCATATTTTTTATTTTCTCAAAAAAAATTGTTTCATAGATTCTATTTTTTAGGGGTTCTTGCATGTTCATGAAAAATTACTTATTTGAAATAAGGACGATTGGATCTCCTCAGAATGACATTCTCTATAGAATCCATTTCTTAGATTTTCCGTAAAAGGATTAAAAAAAATCTCTATTACCTCTACTATTTCTACTTTTCCAAAAAATCTATTTTTTTCAAAAAACGGATAATTTGGGTTTTTAGCTCTTGAGCACCTATAAAACACATATTTTTTATTTTCCCAAAAATAATTGTTCCGTAGATTCCATTTTTGAGGGTTTCTTGAATGTTGGTGAAAAGATAGTTTTTCAAGAAAAGGATGATCTAGGTCTACTAAGAATGACATTCTCTAAAAAACCCATTTCTCAGATTTTTTGTAAAATGATTCAAAAAAATTGCCTCTGGTAAACCAATACACTTCTACTTTTCAAAAAAAACTATCTTTTTAAAAAACAACTTATTTTTTCAAAAAACCGAACATCTGGGTTGCTTTAGCTCTCGAGCACCTGTAAAACCCATATTTTTGATTTTCCCATAAAAATCATTTCGTAGATTCTATTTTTGAGAGATTGTTGCATGTTGGTGAAAAAATAGTTTTTCGAAAAAAGGACGATTTTGGTTTACTCAGAGTAACATTCTCTACAAAACCCATTTCTTAGATTTTTCATAAAAAGATTCAAAAAATTTACCTCTGTTACCTCTATTGCTTCTACTTTTCAAAAATAACTATTTTTTTCAAAAAATAGACGATCTATGGTTTTTTAGCATACGAGCACCTATAAAAACCATATTTCAATTTTCACAAAAATTTGTTTTGTAGATTCTATTTTTTAGGGTTCTTGCATGTTGTTGAAAAATTAGTTTTTCAAAAAAAGGACAATCTGGGTCTACTCAGAACAACAATCTACAAAACCCATTTCTCAAATTTTTCACAAAAAGATTGAAAATTTTTGCCTCTTTACCTCGACTGCTTCTTCTTTAAAAAAAAATCTATCTTTTTCAAGAACAAGTTATTTTTTCAAAAACCGGACGATCTGGGTCTCTTGTGCACACAAGTACCTATAAAACCCATAATTTTGATTTTCCCAGAAAAAATTGTTTCATAGAATCTATTTTTGAGGGGTTTTTGGATGTTGGTGAAATATTAGTTTTTCGAAAAAAGGACAATCTGGGTGTATCAGAATGACATTCTCTACATAACCCATTTATCCCATTTTTCATAAATTATTAAAAATATTTGCTTGTGTTACCTCTACTACTTCTACTTTTCAAAAAAATATATCTTTTTAAAGAAGAAGTTATTTTTTAAAAAAATGGATGATCTAGTTCTCTTTAGCACACAAACACCTATAAAACCCATATTTTCAATTTTAAAAAGAAAATAGTTTCATAGATTCTATTTTTGAGGGATTCTTCCATGTTGGAGAATAATTGAATTTTCAAAAACAACTTATTTTTTCAAAAAACGGATGATCTGGATCTCTTTAGCTCTCAAGCCCCTATAAACCCCATATTTTCCATTTTCCAAAATAAAATTATTTCATAAATTCTATTTTTCAGGGGTTCTTGCATGTAGGTGAAATTTTATTTTTTTCAAAACAAGGGATGATCTGTGTCTACGCAAAATGACATTCTCTACAAAACCCATTTCTTAGGTTTTACATAAAAAGATTCAAAAAATTACCTATGTTACCTCTACTGCTTCTACTTTTCAAAAAATTGTATCTTTTTCAAGAATAACTTATTTATTCAAAAAATGGACAATTTGGGTTCCTTTAGCACACGAGCAACTATAAAAAACCATATTTCGATTCTCCCCAAAAAATTGTTTCATAAATTCTATTTTTGAGGGGTTCCTGCATGCTGTTGAAAAATTAGTTATTCTAAAAGAGGACGAGGACTTTGGTCTACTCAGAAGGATATTCTCTACAAAACCCATTTCTCAGATTTTTCATGAAAAAATTCAAAAAAATTGCCTCTGTTACCTCCACTGCTTCTACTTTTCAAAAAAATCTATCTTTTTCAAGTACAACTTATTTTTTCATAAATCGGACGATTTGGGTCTCTTGAGCACACGAGTACCTATAAAACCCATATTTTCAATTTTCCCCAAAAAAATTGTTTCATAGATTCTATTTTTGAGGGGTTCTTGCATGTTGGTGAAATATTAGTTTTTCGAAAAAAGGATGATCTGGGTCTACTCACAATGACATTCTCTAGAAATTCCATTTTTCATAAAAGGATTCAAAAAATTTCCCTTTGTTACCTCTACTGCTTCTAATTTAAAGAAAAAAAAAAATTCAAAAACAACTTACTTTCTAAAAGAACGGCCAATCTACGGCTATAACTGAACGAAAAATGAAGGTTTGCAAAAGGCGATAGAAAATACGTGGATAGAATGGACAACTACAGTTCAATCCAAAATTCTGGTCACCAAAGTTCATCAATGGCCCACAAAAACTCAAACATGAGCGGTTTCTAAGTGTGGCTATAACTTTCACAAAAAATGAAATGAAAGTTCATGAAAGGCAGTTAAAAATATGCGTACAGAATGCACAACTACAATACAATCCACAATAGTAGTTACCAATGTTGATCAATGGCCCACAAAACTCAAACATGAGTGGTTTTTTAATGCGGCTATAACTCAACAAAAAATTAAGGTTCGCGAATAGCGATAGAAACTACAGGTATAGAATGCACAACTAAAGGGTAATCCAGAAGTGTAGTCACCAAAGTTGATCGATGGCCCTCGAAAACTCAAACATGAGCATTTTCATAAATGCAGATATAACTCAACAAAAAATAAAGTTTCACAAAAGGCGATGGAAAATATGCATACAGTATGGAAAGCTACAGTACAATCCACAATCATAGTCACAAAATCTGATCAATGGCCCACGAAAACTCAAACATGAGGGGTTTCCTAAATGTGGCTATACTCAACAAAAAATGAAGGTTCACGAAAGGTTATAGAAAATACATTTATAGAACGCAAGCTACAGTGTAATCCACAATACTAGTCACCAAAATTGATCAAAGGCCCACAGAAAGTCAAACATGACTAGTTTCCTCAATGCGACTATAACTCAACAAAAAATGAAGGTTCATAAAAGGCAATAGAAAATACGCGTACAAAATGGATAACTATAGTGCAATCCACAATTGTACTCAAAAATGTTGATCGATGGCCCATGAAAATTGAAACACGATCAGTTTCCTAAGGGCAGATATAACTCAAAAGAAAATGAAGGTTTGCAAAAGGTGATAGAATATATGCATTTAGAATGTACAGCTACAGTGTAATCCACAAAGTCACCAAAGATGATTGATGGCCCACAAAAACTCAAACATGAGCATTTTAGTAAACTCAACTATAACTCAACAAAAAAAGTAGGTTGGTAAAAGGGGATTAAAAATATGTGTACAAAATGGCCAACTACAGTACAGTCCACAATCGTAGTGACCAAAGTTGATCGATGGCCCACAAAAACTAAAACCTGAGCAGTTTGCTAAATGCGACTATAACTCAACAAAACATGAAGACTCGTGAAAAGCGATAAGAAATACGCGTATAGAATGCACAACTACAGTGTAATCCATAACCATAGTCACCAAAGTTGATCGATGGCCCACGAAAACTCAAACGCGAGCATTTTCCTAAATGCGGCTATAACTCAAAAAAAAATGAAGGTTTGCAAAAGGCAATAGAAAATACATGTACAAAATGGACAACTATAGTGCAATCCACAATCCTAGTAACAAAAGTTGATTGATGGCCCATGAAAACTCAAACATGAGTGGTTTCCTAAGAGCAGGTTCATGAAAGGTGATTAAAAATATGCATACAGAATACACAACTACAATACAATCCACAATCATAGTCACCAAAGGTTATCAATGGCCCACAAAAACTCAAACATGAGCGATTTTGTACAACTATAGTGTAATCTATAATCGTAGTCACCAAAACTGATCAATGGCCCATGAAAACTCAAACATGAGCGGTTTCCTAAATGCGGCTATAAGCCAACAAAAAATGAAGGTTCATAAAAGGCGATAGAAAATATGCGTACATAATGAACAAAAACAATGCAATCGACAATCGTAGTCACCAAAGTTGATCGACGGCCTACGAAAACTCAAACATGATCAGTTTCCTAAATGCGGCTATAACTCAATAAAAAATGAAGGTAAATGCGATAGAAAATATGTGTATAGAATGCACAACTATAGTGCAATCCACAATCATAGTCACCAAAGTTGTGATGGCCCACAAAAACTCAAACATGAGCGGTTTCCTAAGTGCGGCTATAACTCAACAAAAAATGAATGTTCACTAAAGGGAATAGAAAATATGCGTACAAAATGCACCGCTAAAGTGTAATAAACGATCGTAGTTTCCAAAGTTGATCAATGAGCCATAAAAACTCAAACACGAGCAGTTTGCTAAATACAGCTATAACTCAAAACAAAATGAAAGTTCGTGAATGGTGATAAAAAATACACCTACAGAATGGACAACTATAGTGTAATCCACAATCGTAGTCACAAAAGTTGTTTGATGGCCCATGAAAACTCAACCTCGATAATTTTCCTAAATGCTGCTATAACTCAACAAAAAATGAAGGTTCACTAAAGGCAATAAAAAATATGTGTACAGAATGGACAACTACATTTCAGCCCACAATCATAGTCACCAAAGTTGCTCGATGGCCAATGGAAACTCAAACAGGGGCGGCTTACAGAATGCGGCTATAACTCAACAAAAAATGAAGGTTCTCGAAAGGCAGTAGAAAATACATGCATAAATGCCTGTAATCCACAACGTAGTCACCACAGTTGGTCGATGGCCCACAAAAACTCAAACACGAGTGGTTTCCTAAATGCACCTACAACTCAACAAAAAATGAAGGTTCGTGAAAGACAATTAAAAATATACTTACAAAATGCAGAATTATAGTACAATCCACAATTGTAGTAACAAAAGTTGATCGATAGCCCACAAAATCTATAACATCAGCGGTTTCCTAAATGCAGCTATAACTCAAAAAAAAATGAAGGTTCGTAGAAGTTGATAGAAAATACGTGTATAGAATGCACAACAATAGTGTAATCTATAATCGTAGTCACCAAAGTTCATTGAAGGCGCACGAAAACTCAAACACGATCGGTTTCCTAAATGTGGCTATAACACAACAAAAAATGAAGGTTCCCAAAAGGTGATATAAAATACACGAACAAAATAGTGCAATCCATAATCGTAGTCACAAAAGTTGATTCATGGCCCACAAAAACTCAAAATTTGAGCGGTTTCCTAAGTGCGGCTATAACTCAATAAAAAATGAAGGTGCATAAAAGGCAATAGAAAATATGCATACAGAATTGACAATAACAATGCAATCCACAATCGTAGTCACCAAAGTTGATCGATGGCCCACGAAAACTCAAACACAACTGGTTTCCTAAATGCGGCTATAACTCAACAAAAAATTAAGGTTTGCGAAAACCGATAAAAATTATGCTTATAGAATGCAAAACTATAAATCCACAAGCGTAGTCACTAAAGTTGACTGATGGCCCATGAAAACTCAAACTCCAGCGGTTTCCTGAATGCGGCTATAATTCAACAAAAAATGAAGTTTCGCGAAAGGCGATAGAAAATACGCGTAGAGAAAGGAAAACTACAGTGCAATCCACAATTGTAGTCGCTAAAGTTGATCGATGGTCCATGAAAACTCAAACTCCAACCATTTCCTAAATGCGGCTATAACTCAACAAAAAATAAAGTTTCGCGAAAGGCGATAGAAAATACACGTAGAGAAAGGACAACTACAAAGCAATCCACAATCGTAGTCACCAAAGTTGATTAATGGCCCACAAAAACTCAAACATGAGCGGTTTCCTAAGTGTAGCTAAGACTCAACAAAAAATGAAGGTTCATGAAAGGCGATAGAAAATACACGTACAAAATGGACAACTACAATTCAATCCACAATTGTAGTCACCAAAGTTGATCGATGGCCCACGAAAATTCAAACATGAGCAGTTTCCTAAGTGCAGCTATAACACAACAAAAAACTATAGGTTCGCAAAAGATGATAGAAAATACGCGTATAGAATGCACAACTACAGTGTAATCGACAATCGTTGTCACTAAAGTTAATCGATGGCCCACGAAAACTCAAACACAAGTGTTTTCATAGATGCAGCTATAACTCAACAAAAAATGAAGGTTTGTGAAAGTCAATTAAAAATATGCGTACAGAATGTACAAATACAGTACAACCCACAATCATAGTGACCAAAATTGATTGATGGTCTGAAAAAACCCAAACATGAGTTGTTTCATAAATGCAGCTATAACTCAACAAAAAATAAAGGTTCACAAAAGGCGATAGAAGATACGCATATAGAATGCACAACTACATTTTAATCCAAAAGTTTAGTCACCAAACTTCATCGACGTCCCATGAAAAGACAAACACGGGAAGTTTCCTTAGTGCGGCTATAACTCAACGAAAAATGAAGGTTCACAAAAGGAAATAGAAAATATGGGTATATAATGCAAAACCATAGTGTAATCCACAATCCTAGTCACCAAAGTTGATCGATGGCCCACGGAAACTCAAACACGAGTGTTTTCCTAGATGCAGCTATAACACAACAAAAAATGAAGATTCATGAAAATTGATAAAATTTATGTTTATAAAATGCACAACAACAGTACAATCCACAACCTTAGTCTCCAAAATTGATCGATGGCGCCAAAAACTCAAACATGAGTGGTTTCCTAAATGCGGCTATAACTCAACAAAAAATGAAGGTTCGCCAAAGGCGATAGAAAATATTTGTATACAATGCACAATTATAGTGTAATCAACAAGAGTTGTGACCAAAGTTTATCGATGGCCCACGAAAATTCAAACTTGAGTGGTTTCCTAAATGCGGCTATAACTCAACAAAAAATGAAGGTTTGCAAAAGGTGATAGAAAATATGTGTACAAAATGGACAACTACAGTGCAATAAACAATCATAGTCACCAAAGTTGATCGATGACCCACAAAAATCAAAACACGAGCGGTTTCCTAAGTGCAATTATAAGTCAATGAAAAATGAAGGTTCGTGGAAGGCGATAGAAAATACGCAGATAGAGTGCACAACTATAGTGTAATAAAAAATCATAGTCACCAAAGTTGATCGATGGCCCACGAGCGGTTTCCTAAATACTGATATAACTCAGCAAAAAATGAAGGTTCATGAAAGGCGATTAAAAATATGCGTACAAAATGTAAAACTACAATACAATCCACAATCGTAGTCACGAAAGTTGATTGATTGCCCACAAAAACTCAAACATGGGTGGTTTTCTAAATCCGGCTATAACTCAACAAAAAATGAAGGTTTGCAAAAGGCGATAAAAAATAAATGTATAGAATGCACAACTACAGTCTAGTCCACAATTTTTGTCACCAAAGTTGATCCATGGCCCACGAAAACTCAAACATGAGCTGTTTCCTAAGTGCAGATATAAGTAAATGAAAAATGAAGGTTCACGAAAGGTGATAGAAAATAATGGTTTAGAATGTGCAACTACAGTGTAATCAACAGTCATACTCATCAAACTTGACCAATGGCCCACGAAAACTCAAACACGAGCATTTTCCTCAATGCAGCTATAACACAACAAAAAAAGAAGGTTCATGAAAGGCGATTAAAAATATGCATACAAAATGCACAACTGTAGATCCACAATCGTAGACACCACAGTTGATTGATGGCCCACAAAAACTCAAACATGAGCAGTTTTTAAAATGTGGTTATAACTCAACAAAAAACAAACTTTCGCAAAAGACGATAGAAAATATGCGTATAGAATGCAGAAGTATAGTGTAATCCACAAGCATACTCACCAAAGTTGATCGATCGACCAAGAAAACTCAAACACGAGCGGTTTTCTAAAAGCGGCTATAACTAAACAAAAAATGAAGGTTCCTGAAAGCCAAAAGAAAATTAATCTTCATAATGCATAACTATAGTCGAATCCACAATCGTAGACTCCAAAGCTGATCGATGGCCGACGAAAACTCAAACACGAGGCTTTTCCTAAATCCAGGTATAATTCATCAAAAAATGAAGGTTCGTGAAAAGCGATTAAAAATATGCGTACACAATTTACAACTACAGTACAATCCACAATTGTAGTCACCAAAGTTGATCGATAGCCCACGAAAACTTAAACATGAGCAGTTTCCTAAATGTGGCTATAACACAACGAAAATTCAAGTTCAGCGAAAGGCGATAGAAAATACACATATAGTTTGGACAACTATAGTGCAATCGACAATCGTAGTCACTAATGTTGATCGATGGCTCGTGTTTGACTTTAAATGGGCCATCGATCAACTTTGGTGACTACGATTGTGGATTACACTATAGTTTTCCATTATGTATGTGTATTTTCTATCGCCTTTTCCAAACCTTCTTTTTTTGTTGAGTTAAAACCACATTTAGGAAACTGCTCGTGTTTGAGTTTTTGTGGCCCATCAATCAACTTTGGTGATTACTATTATGGATTAATATGTAGTTGTGCATTCTATACACCTATTTTCTATCACGTTTTGTGAACCTTTATTTTTTGTTGAGTTATAGCTGCATTTAGGAAATCGCTCATGTTTGAGTTTTTTGGGCCATCAATCAAATTTGCTAACTACGATTGTGGATTACACTATAGTTGTGCATTATATACATGTATTTTCTATCACCTTTTGCGAATTTTTATTTTTTGTTGAGTTATAGCTGCACTTAGGAAACTGCTCATGTTCAAGTTTTTGTGGGTCATTGATCAACTTTGGTGACCACGATTATCAATTGCACTGTATTTATGCATTGTATACGCATATTATCTATCACCTTTCATGAACCTTCATTTTTTGGTTAGTTATAGCCACATTTAGGAAAATGCTCGTGTTTGAGGTTTCATAGGCCATCATTAAAATTTTGTGACGATTGTTCATTAAACTATAGTTGTGCATTCTTTACGCATATTTTCTATCGCCATTCGCGAACCTTCATTTTTTGTTTAGTTATACGCACTTATTAAACCACTCGTCTTTCAATTTTCGTGGGCCATTGATAAACTTTGGTGACTACGATTATGGGTTGCATTGTAGATGTTCAATATGTACGTGTATTTTCTCTCGCCTTTCGTGAACCTTTATTTTTTGTTGAGTTATAGCCGCATTTAGGAAACCGCTCGTGTTTGAGTTTTTGTGGGCCATCGATCAACTTTGGTGACCACAATTGTGGATTGCACTGTAGTTGTCCATTCAATACTCATATTTTCTATAGCCTTTCGAGAACCTTCATTTTTCTTTGAGTTATAGCTACACTTAAGAAACCGATCGTGTTTGAATTTTCATGGGCCATCGATCAACTTTGGTGACTACGATTGTGGATTGCACTGTAGTTGTCCATTCTGTACATATATTTTCTATTGCCTTTCGCGTACGTTCATGTTTTGTTTAGTTATAGCCGAATTTGGGAAATCGCTCAAGTTTGAGTTTTTGTGGGCCATCGATCAACTTTGGTGACTACGCTTGTCTATTACACTGTAGTTGAGGATTCTATTCACCTTTCGTGAAGCTTCATTTTTTAGTGAGTTATAACCGCATTTAGGAAAATGCTCATGTTTGAGTTTTCATGGGCCATCGATCAAATTTGGTAACTACGATTGTGGATTCATCGTACTTGTGCATTCTCTATACGTATTTTCTATAGCCTTTTGTGAACCTTCATTTTTTGTCGAGTTATAGCTGCACTTAGGAAACTGTATGTGTTTGAGTTTTCGTGGGCAATCGATCAACTTTGGTGACTACATTTCTAGATTACACAGTAGTTGTAAATTCTATATACATATTTTGTTTCCCCTTTTGCGAACTTTCATTTTTCTGGAGTTTTAGCCGTATTTAGGAAACCACTCGCGTTTGAAATTTTGTGTGCCATCGATCAACTTTCGTTACTACGATTGTGGATGGCACTGTAGTTGTCCATTCTATACGCATATTTTCTATCACATTTCGTAAACCTTCATTTTTCGCTGAGTTATAGCAACATTTAGGAAAGCTCTCATGTTTGAGTTTTCATGGACTGTCGATCAACTTTGGTGACTACGATTGTGGATTGATTTGTAGTTGTGCATTATGAATGCTAATTTTCTGTTGCCTTTCACGAACCTTCATTTTTTGTTGAGTTATAGCCGCATTTTGGGAAACCGCTCGTGTTTTAGTTTTTGTGGGCCATCGATCAACTTTTCTGACTACGATTGTGGATTGATCTGTAGTTGTTCATTATGAACGCTAATTTTATGTTCCCTTTTAGGAAACTTCATATTTTGTTGAGTTATAGCCGCATTGTGGAAACTGCTCGTGTTTCAGTTATTGTAGCCCATCGATCAACTTCAATGACTATGCTGGCGAACCTTCATTTTTCACTAAGTTATAGCCGCACTTAGGAAACCACTTGTGTTTGAGTTTTCATGGGCCATCAATCAACTCTGGTCACTACATATTATGAATTCCACTATAGTTGTCCGTGAAATACGATAGAAAATATGTGTACAAAATGGACAACTAAAGTGCAATCCACAATCGTAGTCACCAAAGTTGACTGATGGCCGATGAAAACTCAAACACGAGCAGTTTCCTAAGTGTGGCTATAAGTCAACGAAAAATTGAAGGTTTGTGAAAGGCGATAGAAAATACATCTATAGAATGCACAACTACAGTGTAATCCACAATAGTAGTCACCAAAATTGATTGATGGCCCACGAAAACTCAAACACGAGCAATCGCTTTACTAAATGCAACTATAACTCAACAAAAAATGAAGGTTCGCGAAAGGTGATAGAAAATTATCATTCATAATGTACAACTATAGTGCAATCCAGCATCGTAGCCACCAAAGTTGATCGGTGGCCCATGAAAAGTCAAAAGACCAAAGGCTTCCTAAATCTAACGAAAACTCAAACACGAGCAATCGCTTTACTAAATGCAACTATAACTCAACAAAAAATGAAGGTTCGCGAAAGGTGATAGAAAATTATCATTCATAATGTACAACTATAATGCAATCCACAATCGTAGCCACCAAAGTTGATCGGTGGCCCATGAAAAGTCAAAAGACCAAAGGCTTCCTAAATCTAGCTAAAAATCAACAAGAAATGAAGGTTCACGAAACGCGATAGAAAATACACATATAGATTGCACAACTACAGTTTAATCACAAACCTCACCAAAGTTGATCGATGACCCTAAAAAACTCAAACTTGAGTGGTTTCCTAAATGCGGCTATAACTTAACAAAAAATGAAGGTTCATGAAAGACAATTGAAAATATGTGTACATAATGCACAACTACAGTACAATCCATAATCGTAGCCACCTAAGTTGATTCATGGCCCAAAAAAACTCAAACATGAGTGGCTTCCTAAATGTGGTTATAACTCAACAAAAAATGAAGGTTCGTAAAAGGCGACAAAAAATAAGCGTATAGAATGTACAACTATAGTATTATTCACAAACATAGTCACCAATGTTGAACGATGGCCCACAAAATCTCAAACATGACCGACTTCCTAAATACGGCTGTAACTCAACAGAAAATGAAGGGTCATGAAAGGCGATAGAAAATTAGCATACATAATGCACAACCATAATACAATCCACAATTGTAGTCACCAAAGTTGATCGATGGCCCACGAAAACTGAAACTCAAGCGGTTTCCTAAGTGCAATTATAACTCAATGAAAAATGATAGTTCATGAAAGGCGAAAGAAAATACGCATATAAAATGCACAATTACAATGTAATACAAAATTGTAGTCACCAAAGTTGATCGATGGCCTACGAAACAACATGAGCATTTTTCTAAATGTGACTATAACTCAAAAAAAAATGAAGGTTCGTGAAAGTGAATTAAAAATATGCATACAAAATGCACAACTGCAATACAATCCACAATCGTAGTCACAAAATTTGATCGATGGCCCACAAAAACTGAAACTCGAATGATCTTCTAAGTGTGGCTATAACTCAACAAAAATTGAAGGTTCATGAAAGGCGATAAAAAATACGTGTATACAATAAACAACTATAGTGTAATCAACAATCATAGTCACCAAAGTTGATTGATGGCCCACGAAAACTCAAAGACGAGCGGGTTCCTAAATGTAGCTATAACTTAACAAAAAATGAAGGTTTACGACAGGCGATAGAAAATATGCATACAAAATTCACAATCGTAGTCACCAAAGTTGATTGATGTCCTATGAAAACTCAAAGAAGAGCGGTTTCCTAAATGCGGCTATAACACAACAAAAAATGAGACGTCGTGAAAGGCGATAGAAATTACGCGTATAGAATGCACAAGTACAAAACAATCCACAACTGTGGTCACCAAAGTTGATTGATGCTCCATGAAAACTCAAACAATAGTGTACAGAAGCCAATGAAAAATAAGCGTATAGAATGCACAACTACAGTGTAATCCACAATCGTAGTCACCAAAGTTGATCGATGGCCCATGAAAACTCATACACAAAGGGTTTCTGAAGTGCAGCTATAACTCAACAAAAAATGAAGGTTCACGAAAGGCGATTGAAAATATGCATATAGAATGCACAACTATAGTGTAATCTATAATCGTAGTCACCAAAGTTGATCGATGGCCCACGAAAACTCAAACTCAAGCAGTTCCCTAAATATGGCTATAACTCAACAAAAAATTAAGGATTGCAAAATCCAATAGAAAATACGTGTACAAAATGGACAACTACAGTCCAATCCACAATCATAGTCACAAAACTTGATCGATGGCCCACGAAAACTCAAACACAAGCAGTTCCCTAAGTGCGGATATAACTAAACAAAAAATGAGAGTTTGTGAAAGGCAATAGATATTATGTCTATAGAATAACGCAACTACTGTGTAATCCATAAGCATAGTCACCAAAGTTGCTCGATGGCCCACGAAAATTTAAACACAAGTGATTTCCTAATGTGGCTATAACTCAAAAAAAAATGTAGGTTTGCGAAAGGTTATAAAAAAATATGCGTACATAATATACAACTACATTGCAATCCACAATCATAGTCACCAAAGTTGATCGATGGCCCACAAAAACTCGAACACGAGTGGTTTCCGAAGTGCAGCTATAACTCAACCAAAAATTATAGTTCGCAAAAGGCGAAAGAAAACACGCGTATAGAATGCACAACTACAGGGTAAAAGCACAAAGCTGTGTCACACTTTCAGCCATCTTATCAACACAACTGAATTTAAGTATTTCTAACTAAAAATCAATTTTGGTTAAACATATGATCTAGTAAGATTCATTATAACTAAGTTAGATACTTCCACAACTTTTTCAAGTAAAATTGTTGGCTAAAAATATATGGAGCACCACTTGTAGTAGAATTTACCAAAAAAATAAAATTATTTCAAAAACTTGAAGTTTCAATAAGTCTTGCTAATGTAAATAACATTTTTTTTAAATATAAAAAATACCCTTTTATAGATCCATAAGTGTAGTTTTCAAAAATATATTTCTTATAATAGTTTAATTATTTTTTATATTTTATATTTTATTTTTACTAAAAGTAGGTTATCAGCACAAAATATTTGGTTGATTACTATGCCAAGGAGAAATACTAAAACTTATTAAAAAAAATTGAAAAAAATATGATGCACTAGATAAAATAATCTATTTTAAGATGGTATAATTTTTTTTCCATTTTAGATAAATATTTAATATGAAAGTTGACGTCCAATGAAAACAATTGTTTTTTATTCACGCACATTTTTATATTTATTAAAATTGGAAAAAAATATATCTGTGCACTAAAATTTTAAGTTATAAATGCACAAAAATTGAAAGAAAAAAAAAAATTTACTATAAAAAGTTTGATGTCCTATGCAACTTCATTTTTCAGCATTTTATCAACAACAAAATTATAGTTTTAATTTATTAAAAACTAGTTTAAAGTAAATTTTTAATTTTTTTTAAAAAATACAAACATAAAATATACTAAAAAAATACATATTTTACTAGTTTACATCATTTCAAAATTCAAAACATATATGCCACTTTTTAGTGATTCAAGTTTTAAAATTGGATCAGCATTGGTCGTTTCCTTTATAAAGTGTGACAACTTTGTGCTTTTACCTTACAGTGTATTAAACAATAATAGTCACCAAAGTTGATTGATGGCCCACAAAAACTTAAACACGAGTGTTTTCCTAATTGCAACTATAACTCATAAAAAAATGAAGGTTCACAAAAGTCGATAGAAAATACACGTATAAAAAGCACAACTACAGTGCAATCCACAATCGTAGTCACCAAAGTTGATCGATGGCCCACAAAAACTCAAACTCGAGCGGTTTCTGAAATGCGGCTATAACTCAACAAAAAATGAAGGTTCGCGAGAGGCCATAGAAAATACGTGTACATAATAGACAATTACAGTGCATTCCATAATCGTAGTCACCAAAGTTGATCGATGGCCCACAAAAACTTAAACATTAGCGGTTTGCTAAATGCGGCTATAAGTGAACAAAAAATGAACGTTCGTGAAGTGTGATAGAAAGTACGCGTACAAAATTCACATATACATTGCAATCCACAATTGTAGTGACAAAATTTTAGTGATGGCCATTTAGAAAACAACGAGGTTTGAGTTTTCGTGGGTCATCGATCAACTTTGGTGACTACGATTGAGGATTGCACTGTAGTTGTCCATTTTGTACGCATATTTTCAATCACCTTTCGCGAACTTTT
This sequence comes from Sequoia sempervirens, assembly GCA_007258455.2. NCBI lineage: Eukaryota > Viridiplantae > Streptophyta > Pinopsida > Cupressales > Cupressaceae > Sequoia > Sequoia sempervirens. Next base: position 761,091,481 of record VDFB02000003.1, read on the forward strand.
GTTTTATGTTGAGTTATAGCCGAATTTAAGAAACTGCTCATGTTTGAGTTTTCGTGGGCCATCAATCAACTTTTCTGACTATGCTTGTGGATTACACTGTAGTTGTGCATTTCATACACGTATTTTCTATTGCCTTTCGCGAACCTTTGTGTTTTGTTGAGTTATAACTGCATGTAAGAAACCCCTCGAGTTTGAGTTTTTGTGGACCATCGATCAACTTTGGGGACTACAATTGTGGATTGCACTGTTGTTGCCCATTCTATACGCGTAATTTCTATTGATTTTCGTGGACCATCATTTTTTGATAAGTTATAGCCGCAATCAGGAATACGCTTGTGTTTCATTTTTTGTTGAGTGACAGCCACATTTAGTAAACGCTCCGATTTGAGTTTTTGTGGTCCATCACTTAACTTTGGTGACCACGATTGTGGATTGCACTATAGTTGTCCATTTTGTACACATACTTTCTAGTGCCTTTCATGAACCTTCATCTTTTGTTGAGTTATAGCCACCTTTAGGAAACCCCTCGTGTTTGAGTTTTCGTGGGCCATCGATCAACTTTGGTGACTAAGATTGTGGATTGCATAGTAGTTGTCCATTATGTATGCATATTTTCTATTGCTTTTCATTAACCTTCATTTTTTGTTGAGTTATAGCCGCATTTAGAAAACCGCTTGAGTTTGAGTTTATGTGGGCCATTGATCAACTTTGGTAACTACGCTTGTGGATTACACTGTAGTTGTGCATTTTATATACCTATTTTAAATCGCTTTTCGTGGACCTTCATTTTTTATTGAGTTATAGCCGCATTTAGAAAACTGCTCATGTTTGAGTTTTTGTGGGCCATCAATCAACTTTGGTGACTACGATTGTGGATTGTACTATAGCTGTGCATTTTGTACACATATTTTTAATTGACTTTCACAAACCTTCATTTTCTGTTAAGTTATAGCCTCATTTAGGAAAACGCACGAGTTTGAGTTTTCGTGGGCCATCGATCAACTTAAAGACTATAATTGTGTATTACACTGTAGTTGTGCATTCTATAAACATATTTTCTATCGCCTTTTGTGAACCTTCATTTTTCGTTGTGATATAGCTGCACTTAAGAAACCACTCGTGTTTGAGTTTTTGTGGGCCATCGATCAACTTTGGTGACTACGATTGTGGATTGCACTGTAGTTGTCCATTATGTAGGCGTATTTTCTATTGTGTTTCGCGAACCTTCTTTTTTTGTTGGGTGATAGCAGCATTTAGGAAAAAACGCTTGTGTTTGAGTTTTCATGGGGTATCGATCAACTTTGGTGACTATGATTGTCGATTGCACTGTATTCGTCTGTTTTGTATGCTTATTTTCTACCACCTTTCGTGAACCTTCATTTTCTGTTGAGTTATAGTTGAATTTAGGAAACCTCCCGTGTTTAAGTTTTCGTGGGCCATTGATCAACTTTGGTGACTACGATTGTGGATTGCATTGTAATTGTGCATTATGAACACAAATTTTCTTTCTCCTTTCACGAACCTTTATTTTTTGTTGAGTTATAGCCGCATTTAGGAAACCACTAGTGTTTGAGTTTTGTGGGCGATTGATCAACTTTGGTGACCAAGCATGTGGATTACATTGTAGTTGTGCATTCTATACGCGTATTTTATATCACCTTTCGCGAACCTTCATTTTTTGTTCAACTATACCCGCATTTACGAAACGGCTCATGTTTGAGTTTTCGTAGGCCATTGATCAACTTCGGTGACTACGATTGTGGATTGCACTGTGGTTGTCCATTTTCTATGCTTATTTTCTATTACTTGTCGTGAATCTTCATTTTTTATTGAGTTATAGCCGCATTTAGGAAACCGCTCATGCTTGTGGATTACACTATAGGTGCGCATTCTATGTGCATATTTTCTATCGCCTCCAACGATCTCCATTTTTTGATGAGTTATCACCGCATTTAGGAAAGCGCTTATTTTTTAGATTTTATGCACCATCAATCAACTTTGGTGATTACGATTGTGGCTTGTATTGTATTGTGCATTTTGTGCTCATATTTTTAAACACGTTTTACGAACCTTCACTTTTTGATGAGTTAAAGCCTTATTTAGGAAAACACTCATGTTTGAGTTTTCAAAGGCGATAGAAAATACTTGGACAAAATGGAAAACTAGAGTGCAATCCAGAATATTAGTCAGCAAAGTTGATCGATGGCCCACAGAAACTCAAACATGAGTGTTTTCCTAAATACAACTTTAACTAAACAAAAAATGAAGATTCATGAAATTCAATTAAAAATATGAGTACAAAATGCACAACTAAATTACACTTTAGTTGTGCATACTATATGCGTATTTTCTATCTCCTTTCGCAAACCTTCATTTTTCGTTAAGTTATAGGTACACTTAGGAAACCGCTCGTGTTTGAGGTTTTGTCGGCCATCGATCAACTTTGGTGACTATGATTGAGGATTGCAATGTAGTTGTCTATTTTGTACGTGTATTTTCTATCACCTTTCGTAAACCTTAATTTTTTGTTGAATTATAGCCGCTTTATGAAACCTCTCAAGTTTGAGTTTTCGTGGGCCATCGATCAACTTTGGTGACTACACTTATGGAATACACTGTTGTTGTGCACTCTATATGTGTATTTTCTATAGCCTTTTGCGAACCTTCATTTTTCGTTGAGTAATAGAAGTAGTAGAGGTAATAGAGGCAAATTTTTTGAATCTTTTGATTAAAAATATGAGAAATGGGTTTTGTAGAGAATGTCGTTTTTAGTATACCCAGATCATACTTTGTTTGAAAAACTAACTTTTCACCAACATGCAAGAACCCCTCAAAAATAGAATCTACGAAACAATTTTTCTGGGAAAATTGAAAATATGGGTTTTATAGGTACTCGTGTGCTCAATACACCCATATAATCCGGTTTTTCAAAAATAAGTTGTTCTCTAAAACGAAAGATTTTTTTGCAAAGTAAAAGCAGTGGAGGTAAGAAAGGCAATTTTTTTGAATATTTTTATGAAAAATCTGAGAAATGGGTTTTGTAGTGATTGTCGTTTTGAGTAAATACAGATCGTTCGTTTTTTGAAAAACTAATTTTTCAACAACATGCAAAAACCCCTAAAAAATAGAAACCACTCATGTTTGAGTTTTTTTTGGCCGTTGATCAACTATAGTGACTACGATTGCGAATTGCACCGTAGTTGTCCATAATGTACACGTATTTTCTATCGGCTTTCACAAAGCTTCATTTTTTCTTCAATTATAGCCATGTTTTTGAAGTTTGAGTTTTTGTGGGTAATCAATCAACTTTAGTGACTACAATTGTGGATTGTGCTGTAGTTGTGCATTTTGTACGCATATTTTTAATTTCCTTTCATGAACCTTTATTTGTTTTTGAGTTATAGCCGCATTTAGAAAAATGCTCGTTTTTTACTTTTTCGTGGCCCATTGATCAAATTTGTTGACTATGTTTGCGATTGCACTGTAGTTGTCCATTATGTATGTGTATTTTCTATCGCATTTCACGACCCTTCATTTTTTGTTGAGTTATAGCCGAATTGAGGAAACCACTCGTGTTTGAGTTTTTGTGGACCATCGATCAACATTGGTGACTGCGATGGTGGATTAGACTGTAGATGTGCATTCTATATGTGTATTTTCTATCGCCTTTTATGAACCTTCATTTTTTCTTGAGTTATAACCGCATTTAGGAAACTACTCATGTTTGAGTTTTCATGGACAATCAATCAACTTTGATGACTACAATTGTGGATTGGACTGTAGTTGTGCATTATGAAGGCGTATTTTCTATCGCATTTCCCGAACCTTCATTTTATGTTCAGTTATAGCTGCATTTACAAAACTGCTCGAGTTTGAGTTTTTTTCAGCCATTAATCAACTTTGGTGACTGCGGTTGTGGACTCTAGAGTAGTTGTGCATTCTATACGCGAATTTTCTATCACCTTTTGTGAACCTTCATTTTTTGTTGAGTTGTACCGTATTTAGGAAAACGTTTGTGTTTGAGTTTTCGTAGGCTACCGGTCAACTTTGATCAACTTTGGGGACTATGATTGTAGATTATAGCGTAGTGCATTTTCTGTTACTTTTCATGAACCTTCATTTTCTATTGAGATATAGCCGCATTTAGGAAACCGCTCATGTTTGAGTTTTTGAGGGCCATCAATAAACTTTGGTGACTAAGATTATGGATTGTGTTGTAATTGTGTATTTTGTACGCATATTTTTAATCGCTTTTCATGAAACTTCATTTTTTGTGTGCCATCGACCAACTTTGGTGACTACGGTTGTGGACTACACAGTAGTTGTGCATTCTATACACAAATTTTCTATCACCTTTCGTGAACCTTCATTTTTTGTTGAGTTGTACCAGTATTTAGGAAAAGGCTCATGTTTGATTTTTCGTAGGCTATCGATCCACTTTGATCAACTTTGGGGACTACGATTATGGATTACAGCGTAGTTGTGCATTTTCTATTACTTTTCGTGAACTTTCATTTTTTGTTGAGATATAGCCGCATTTAGGAAACCACTCATGTTTGAGTTTTTGAGGGCATCCATAAACTTTGGTGACTAAGATTGTGGATTGTACTGTAATTGTGTATTTGTATGTTCTATCACATTTCGTGAACCTTCAATTTTTGTTAAGTTATAGCAGTAGTTAGGAAACTGCTCGTGTTTGAGTTTTTTGTGGGCCATTGATCAGCTTTGGTGACTATGATTGTGGATTGCACTATAGTTGTGCATTATGAATGCTAATTTTATATTGCCTTTCGCGAACCTTTATTTTTTCTTCAGTATAGTCGCATTTAGGAAACCACTTGTGTTTGACTTTTTGTGGACCATTGATTAACTTTGGTGACTACGCTTATGGATTGTACTATTTTGTGCATTTTGTATGTATATTTTTAATGTATGTAATTTCTCAATCGCCTTATAGCTATAATTATGAAACCGCTCGTATTTGAGTGTTCGTGAGCCATCAATCAACATTGGTGACTACGGTTATGGATTGCATTGTAGTTGTCCAATCTGTATGGTTATTTTCTATGACCTATCACAAACCTTCATTTTTCGTTGAGTTATAGTCGCATTTACGAAACCACTCGTGTTTGACTTTTTGTGGACCATTGATCAACTTTGGTGACTACGCTTATGGATTGTACTATTTTGTGCATTTTGTATGTATATTTTTAATATATGTAATTTCTCAATTGCCTTATAGCTATAATTATGAAACCGCTCGTATTTGAGTGTTCGTGAGCCATCAATCAACATTGGTGACTACGGTTATGGATTGCATTGTAGTTGTCCAATCTGTATGGTTATTTTCTATCACCTATCACGAACCTTCATTTTTCAGTGAGTTATAGTCACATTTACAAAACCACTCGTGTTTGAGTTTTCATGGGCCATCGATAAACTTTGGTCAGTACGATTGTCGATTGCAATATAGTTGTCCATTTTATATGTGTATTTTCTATCTCTTTTCGTGTATTTTCAATTTTCCTGGGCTATCGATCAACATTGGTGACGACGATTGTGGATTGCATTGTAGCTGTCCATTTTCTACGTATTTTCTATTAGCTTCTGTGAACCTTCATTTTCTTTTGAGTTATAGTCGTGCTTAGGAAACCACTCCTGTTTAAGTTTTAAAGGGCTATTGATCAAGTTGTGTAGCTACGATTGTGGATTGCATTCTAGTTGTCCATTTTGTACGTGTATTTTCTATCGCATTTCACGAACCTCCATTTTTTATTGAGTTATAGCTGCATTTAGGAAACCGCTCAAGTTTTATTTTTCATGGGCCATCGATCAACTTCGATGACTACACTTGTCAATTACCCTGTAGTTGTGCATTTTATATACGTATTTTCTATCGCCTTCCGAGAACATTCATTTTTTTCTAGTTATAGCTGTAATTAGGAAACCGCTCATGTTATTGTTTTTGTGGGTCATCGATCAACTTTGGAGACTACAATTGTGGATTGTACTGTAATTATGCATTATGTACGCATATTTTTTATCGCTTTTCACAAACCTTCAATTTTTGTTGAGTTATAGCCACATTCAGGAAAACACTTGTGTTTGAGTTTTCATGGGCCATCCATCAACTTTGGTGACTACGATTGTGGATTGTACTATAGTTGTCCATTCTTAATATCACCTTTCGTGAACCTTCATTTTTTGTTGAGTTATAGCTACATTTTGGAAACCGCTCGTGTTTGATCTTTCGTGGGCCATCGATCAACTTTGGTGACTATAATTGTGGATTGCACTGTACTTGTGCATTATCAATGTGAATTTTTTCTATCGCTTTTCATGGAACCTTAATGTTTTGTTGAGTTATAGCCGATTTCAGTAAATAGCTCTTGTTTTAGTTTTGGTGGGCGATCAATCAAGTTTGGTGACTATGTGGATTAAAATGTAGTTGTGCATTTTATATGCGTACTTTCTATTGTCTTCTGTGAACCTTCATTTTTTGTTGAGTTATAGACGCATTAAGGAAACTCCTCATGTTTAAGTTTTCATGGGCCATCAATCAACCTTGGTGACTACAATTGTATATTAAATTATATTTCTGCATTCTATAAGCGTATTTTCTATCACCTTTCGTGAATCTTCATTTTTAGTTGAGTTATAGCTGCACTTAGGAAACTGCTCGTGTTTGAGTTTTTGTGGGCCAGCGATCAACTTTGGTGACTAATATTGTGGATTGCACTGTAGTTGTCCACTATGTACACATATTTTCTATCACCTTTTCCGAACCTTCATGTTTTGTTGAGTTATAGCCACATTTAGGAAACCGATCGAGTTTGAGTTTGAGTTATAGCCACTTTTCACAAACTTGCATTTTTTGTTGAGTTATAGCCGTATTTAGGAAATTCGTAGTTATGTTTTAGTGGGTCATCGATCAACTTTGGTTACTATGATTGTGGATTGGATATTTGTTCTCAAATCTGTACGAGGATTTTCTATCGCCTTTCATGAACCTTGACATTTCGTTGAAATATAGCCGTACTTAGGAAACCGCTCTTTATTGAGTTTTTGTGGAACATCGATCAACTTTGGTGACTACGATTGTGCATAGAACTATAGTTGTCCATTTTTTTATACGTATTTTCTATCGACTTTCGCGAACTTTCATTTTTTGTTAAGTTATAGCCCCATTTAGGAAACCGCTCATGTTTGAGTTTTTGTGGGCCGTCGATCAACTTTGGTGACTATGCTTGTGGATTACACTGTAGTTCTGCATTCTATATGCATATCTTGTATTTCCTTTTGTGAACCTTCATTTTTTCTTTAGTTATAGCTGCATTTAGGCAACCACTCATGTTTGAGATTTTGTGGACCATCGATGAATTTTGGTCACTACGATTGTGGATTGTTCTATAGTTATGAATTTTGTACGCATATTTTTAAGCGCCTTTCGCGAGCCTTCATTTTTTGTTGGTTTATAGCTGCATTAAAGAAAACGCTTCTGTTTGAGTTTTTGTGGGCCATCAATCAATTTTGGTGACTAAGATTGTGGATTGTTATGTAGTTATGCGTTATGTATGCATATTTTTAATCGCCTTTAATGAAACTTCATTTTTTGTTGATTTATAATCGCATTAATGAAAAGGATCGTGTTTGAGTTTTCGTGGGCCATCAATCAACTTTGGTGACTACGATTGTGGGTTAGAATGTAGTTGTGTATTCTATACACGTATTTTCTATCAAATTTCGTGAACCTTGACTTTTTGTTGAGTTATAGAAATATTTAAGAAACCGCTCATGTTTGAGTTTTCGTGGGCCATTGATCAACTTTGGTGACTATGCTTGAGGATTACATCATATTTTTGCATTCTATATGCATATTTTCTATCGCACTTCACGAATCTTTAGTTTTTGTTGAGTTATAGCCACATTTAGGAAACCGCTCACGTTTAAGTTTTTGTGGGCCATCAATCAACGTTGGTGACTATGATTGTGGATTTTACTGTGGTTATCCATTTTGTACACATATTTTTAATCGCCTCTCAGGAACATTCATTTTTGGTTTGGTTATATCTGCATTTAGGAAAATGCTCGTGTTTGAGTATTTCATGGGTCATCGATCAACTTTGGTCACTACGATTGTGGATTGCAATGTAGTTGTGCATTCTATATGCGTATTTTCTATAGTGTTTCAAAAATATGCATTTTTTGTTAAGTTATAGCCGCATTTAGGAAAACGTTCGTGTTTGAGTTTTTGTGGGCCATCAATCAACTTTGGTGACTACGATTGTGGATTAGAGTGTAGTTGTGCATTCTATACGTGTATTTTCTATCGCTTTTCACAAATCTTCATTTTTTGTTGAGTTATAGCTCTACTTAGGAAATAACTCGTGTTTGAGTTTTCGTGGGCCATCGATTAACTTTGGCGAGTACGGTTGTGGATTGCACTCTAGTTGTCCATTCTCTACATGTATTATCTATCACCTTTCACAAACCTTCATTTTTTGTTGAGGTATAGCCACATTTCGGAAACCGCTCGAGTTTGAGTTTTCGTGGACCATCTATCAACTTTGGTGACTATGCTTTTGGATTACATTATAGTTGTGCATTTTTTACGCATATTTTCTATCGCCTTTCAAGAACCTTCTTGTTTTGTTGAGTTATAGCCGCATTTAGGAAACTGTCCATGTTTGAGTTTTTGTGGACCACCAATCAACTTTGCTAACTATGATTTTGGATTGTAACTTAGTGTTGCATTTTGTACACATATTTTTAATTGCGTTTTACGAAACTCCATTTTATGTTGAGTTATAGCCGCGTTTAAGAAAATGGTCGTGTTTGGGTTTTTGTGGGCCATTGATCAACTTTGGTGACTACGCTTGTGGATTGTATTATAGTTGTGTATTTTGAACATGAGTATAATTGCCTTTCACCAACCTTCAATTTTTTGTTGAGTTATAGTAGCATTTAGGGAACCGATCGTCTTTGAGTTTTCATGGGCCCTTGATCAACTTTGGTGACTACGATGGTGGATAGTATTGTAGTTGTCCATTTTGTATGCATATTTTTCATCACCTTTTACGAACCTTCATTTTTTGTTGAATTATTTCAGCATTTAGGAAAACAATAATATTTGAGTTTTCCTGGGCCATTCATCAACTTTGGTGACTACGATTGTGGATTACACTATAGTTATGCATTCTATACACATATTTTCTATCGCCTTTCGCGAACTTTAATTTTTTGTTGTGTTAGCTACGCTTAGGAAACTGCTCATGTTTGAGTTTTCGTAGGTCACGATAAAGTTTGGTGACTACAATTGTGGATTGCACTGTAGTTGTAGATTATGTACATGTATTTTTATCGCCTTTCGTGAACCTTCATTTTTTGTTGAGTTATAGCCGCATTTAGGAAAACACTGATGTTTGAGTTTTTGTGGGCCATCGCTAACTTTGGTGTGTACACTTTTGGATGACACTATAGTTGTGCATTCTATATGCGTATTTTCTATAGCCTATCACGAACCTTCATTTTTTGTTGAGTTATAGCCCCAATTACGAAACTGCTCATATTTGAGTTTTTGTCGGCCAACGATCAACTTTGGTTACTACAATTGTGGATTGTATCGTAGTTGTGTATTCTTTAAGCATATTTTTAATCTCCTTTCACGAACCTTCATTTTTTGTTGAGTTATAGCCGCATTTACGAAACCACTCGTGTTTGAGTTTTCATGGGCCATTGATCTAATTTGATGACTACGCTTGTGGATATAGTTGTGCATTCTATATGCGTATTTTCTATCACCTTTCGTGAACCTTCATTTTTGGTTGAGTTATAGTTGCATTTAGGAAACCGCTCGTTTTTTAGTTTTCGTGGGCCATTGATCAACTTTGGTGACTACGATTGTGGATTGCACCGTAGTTGTCCATTTTGTATGCGTATTTTCTATCACCTTTCGTGAAACTTAATTTTTTGTTTAGTTATTGTCACATTTATGAAACCACTAATTTTTTTTTAATTTTCGTGGGCAATCGATCAACTTTGGTGACTAAGATTGTGGATTACACTATAGTTGTTCATTCTATATACACTTATTATTTGTCTCCTTTCGCAAACTTTTATTTTTTGTTGAGTTATAGCCGCATTCAGGAAACCGCTCGATTGAGTTTTCGTGGGCCATTGATCAACATTGGTGACTATAATTGTGGATTGCAATGTAGTTGTCGAATCTGTTAGCGTGTTTTCTATCACCTTTCACGAACCTTCGTTTTGTGTGGTTATAGCCGCATTTAGGAGACCGCTATTGTTTGAGTTTTTGTGGGCCATCAATCATATTTGGTGACTACGATTGTGGATTGTGTTGTAGTTTTCCATTATGTATGCGTATTTTTTATCGCCTTTTGCAAATGTTAGTTTTCTTTTAGTTATAGCTGCATTTAGGAAACCGCTCGAGTTTGAGTTTTCATGGGCCATCGCTCAACTCTGGTGACTACACTTTTGGATTACATTGTAGTTGTGCAATCTATACGCGTATTTTCTATCACCTTTCGTGAACCTTCATTTTTTGTTGAGTTATTGCCGCATTTAGGAAACCACTCTTGTTTGAGTTTTTTGTGGGCCATTGATCAACTTTGGTGACTACTATTGTGGATTAGTCTATAGTTATGCATTTTATACATATATTTTCTATCGCCTTTCAGGAACCTTCATTTTTTGTTGTGTTATATCCACATTTAGGAAAACGCTCGAGTTTGAGTTTTTGTGGGCCATCAATCAGCTTTGGTGACGACGATTGTGATTTACACTGTAGTTGTGCATTCTATACACTTATTTTTTGTCACCTTTTGTGAACCTTCATTATTCGTTGAGTTATAGCTTCAATTAGGAAACCGCTCGTGTTTGAGTTTTAGTCACATTTATGAAACCGTTCGTGTTTGAGTTTTCGTGGGCGATGGATCAATCAACTTTGGTGACTACGATTATTTATTACACTATTGTTCTTTATTTTATAATCGTATTTTCTATCACCTTTCGCGAACTTTTATTTTTTGTTTAGTGATAGCCACATTTAGGAAACCGCTCGAGTTTGAGTTTTCGTGGGCCATTGATCAACCTTGCTGACTACGATTGTGGTTTGCAATGTAGTTGTTCAATCTATTTGCGTATTTTCTATCAACTTTCGTGAACCTTCATTTTTCGTGGAGTTATAGCTGCATTTAGGAAATCGCTGTTGTTTGAGTTTTCACGGGCCATTGATGAACTTTGGAAACTACGATTGTGGATTACATTGTAGTTGTGCATTTTGAATACTAATTTTGTATCGCCTTTTGAGAACCTTCATTTTTTGTTGAGTTATAGTTGCATTTAGGAAACCACTCGTGTTTGAGTTTTTGTGGGCCATCGATCAACATTGGTGACTACATTTGTGGATTACATACTTGTACATTCCATACGTGTATTTTCTATAGCATTTTGCGAACCTTCATTTTTTATTGAGTTATAGCCGCCTGTAGGAAACCACTCATGTTTGAGTGTTTGTGGACCATAAATCAACTTTGGTAACTACAATTGTGGATTGTATTTTAATTGTGCATTTGTACACATATTTTTAATCGCCTTTCACAAACCTTAATTTTTTGTTGAGTTATATTGGCATATAGGAAACTGGTCATTGTTGAGTTTTTGTGGGCCATCAATCAACTTTCGTGACTACACTTGTGGCTTACAATGTAGTTGTGCATTCTATATGCGTATTTCGTATCGCCTTTTGCGAACCTTCATTTTTTATTGAGTTATAGCCACATTTAGGAAACCGCTCCTATTTGAGTTTTTTTGGGCCATCA
>VDFB02000003.1:761103420-761378114 GCA_007258455.2 Sequoia sempervirens
AACATTGGTGACTACGATTGTGGATTGCACTGTAGTTGTCCATTATGTATGCATATTTTCTATCGCATTTCGTGAACCTTCATTTTTTCTTGAGCTCTAGCCGCATTTAGGAAACTGCTCGTGTTTGAGTTTTTGTGGCCCATTGATCAATTTTGGTGACTATGATCGTGGATTGTACTGTTGTTGTCCATTTTGCACGTGTATTTTCTATCGGCTTTTGTGAACCTTCATTTTTTGTATTTATGAAACCGCTCGAATTTTAGTTTTTTTGGGCCATCAATCAAATTTGGTGACTACGATTATGGATTGCATTGTATTTGTCTATTTTGTACACGTATTCTATTTTTCCTTTTGTGAACATTCATTTTTTGTTGATTTATAACTGCATTTAGGAAACCGCTCGTGTTTGAGTTTACGGGGGCCATCGATCAACTTTCATGACTACGATTGTGGATTGTAGTGTAGTTGTCAATTGTGTGCATGTATTTTCTATGGCCTTTAGTGAACCTTCATTTTTTTTTGAGTTATAGCCACATTTAGGAAACCGCTAGAGTTTGAGTTTTCGAAAAACTAATATTTCACCAACATGCAAGAACCCCTCAAAATAGAATCTACGAAGCAATTTTTTTTGGGAAAATAAAAAATATGGGTTTTATAGGTACTCGTGTGCTCAAGAGACCCAGATTGTATGGTTTTTGAAAAAATAAGTTGTTTTTGAAAGAGATAGATTTTTTTGAAAAGTAGAAGTAGTGCAGGTAACAGAGGCATTTTTCTGAAAAAAATCTAAGAAATAGGTTTTGTAGAGAATGTTGTTCTGAGTAGACATAGATCGTCATATTTTCGAATAATTAATTTTTGAACAAAATGCAATATGCCCTCAAAAATAGAATCTACAAAACAATGTTTTTTTGGAAAATTGAAATATGTTTTTTATAAGTGCTCGTGTTTTAAAGGGACCCAGATTGTCCATTTTTTGAAAAAATAAGTTATTTTTGAAAAAGATAGATTTTTTTGAAATGTAGAAGTAGTAGAGGTAATAGAGGTAAATTTTTTCAATCTTTTTATGAAAAAGCTAAGAAATAGGTTTTGTAGAGAATGTCACTCTGAGTAGACACATATCATCTTGTTTTTTAAAAACTAATTTTCTCACATAACAATTTATTTTGGGAAAATAAAAAATATGGGTTTTATAGGTGCTTGTGAGCTAAAGAAACCAAAATCGCCTGTTTTTTGGAAAAATAAGTTGTTTTTTAAAATGATAGATTTTTTTGAAAAGTAGAAGCAGTAGAGGTAACAAAGGTGAATTTTTTGAATCTTTTTATGAAAAATTTGAGAAATGGGTTTTGCAGAGAATGTCGTTCTCAGAAGACCCAGATCATCCTCTTTTCAAAAAACTAATATTTCACCAACATGCAAGAACCCCTCAAAAATAGAATCTACGAAACAATTTATTTTGGGAAAATCGAAAATAAGGGTTTGATAGGTGCTTGAGAGCTAAAGAGACCCAGATCGCCCGTTTTTTCAAAAAATAAGTTGTTTTTTAAAAAGATAGATTTTTTTGAAAAGTATAAGCAGTAGAGGTAAGAGAGGCAATTTTTTTTAATCTTTTTATGAAAAATATGAGAAATGAGTTTTGTAGAGAATGTCATTCTTAGTAGATCTAGATCATCTTTTTCTCGAAAAACTAATTTTTCAGCAACATTCACCCTTCAAAAATAGAATCTATGAAACAATTTCTTTTGGGAAAATAATAAATATGGGTTTTGTAGGTGCTCGAGAACTAAAGAGACCTAGATCGTCTGTTTTCTGAAAACAAAAAGTTGATTTTGAAAAAACATAGATTTTTTTTTTAAAGTAGAAGCAGTAGATGTAATAGAGAAATTTTTTGAATATTTTTATGAAAAATCTAAGAAATGGATTTTGTAGAAAATGTCATTTTGAGTACACCCAAATCATCTTTATTTCAAAAAGATAGATTATTTTGAAAAGTAGAAGTAGTAGACAGATGCAATTTTTTTCAATCTTTTTATGAAAAATGGGATAAATGGGTTTTGTAGAGAATATCATTTTGAGTAGACCTAGATCGTCCTTTTTTTCAAAAACTAATATTTCACCAACATGCAAGAACCCCTCAAAATTAGAATCTACGAAATATTTTTTTTTGGGAAAATAAAAAAATATGGGTTTTATAGGTACTCGTCTACTCAAGAGACTTAGATAGTTTAGTTATTGAAAAAATAAGTTGGTTTTCAAAAAGATAGATTTTTTTGAAAAGTAGAAGCAGTGGATGTAACAGAGGCAAATTTTTTGAATATTTTTATTAAAAATTTAATTAATGGGTTTTGTAAAGAATGTCGTTCTGGGTAGACCCAAATCATTGTTTTTTCGATAAAACTAATTTTTCAACGATATGCGAAAACCCTTCAAAAATAGAATCTACGAAACAATTTTTTTGGGAAAATCAAAATATGGTTTTTATAGGTGCTCGTGTGCTAAACAGACCCAGATGGTCCATTTTCTGAAAAAATAAGTTATTTTTGAAAAAGATATATATTTTTTTCAAAGGTAGAAGTAGTGGAGGTAACAGAGGCAATTTTTTTTAATCTTTTTATGAAAAATCTAAGAAATGGGATATGTAGAGAAGTCATTCTGAGTAGACCCAGATCATCCTTTTTTTTAAAAAGTAATTTTCCACCAACATGTAAGAACCCCTCAAAAATAGAATTTACGAAACAATTTTTTTTTGGGAAAATCGAAAATATGGGTTTTATAGGTGCTCAATAGCTAAAGACACCCAGATCGTTTCATTTTTTTAAACTAAGTTTTTATTGAAAAAAATGCATTTTTTTAGAAAAGTAGAAGCAGTAGAAGTAATAGAGGCAAAAATTTTGAATCTTTTTATGAAAAATCTGAGAAAATGGGTTTTGTAGAGAGAATGTTGTTCTAACAAGACCCAGATCGTCCTTTTTCCGAAAAAAATAATATTTTACCAACATGCAAGAACCCCTCAAAAATAGAATCTACGAAACAATTTTTTCTAGGAAAATCAAAAATATGGATTTTATAAGTACGCGTGCTCAAGAGACCCAGATCGTCCAGTTTTTTAAAAGGATAGATTTTTAAAAAAAATAGAAGCACTGAATGTAACAGAGGCAAATTTTTTGAATCTTTTTATGAAAAATCTAAGAAATGGGTTTTGTAGAGAATGTCATTTTGAGTAATATCCAAATCGTCCATTTTTCAAAAAATTAAATTTTCACCAGCAAGAAAGAACCCCTCAAAAATAAAATCTACAAAATAATTTTTTTTTTGGGAAAATTGAAAATATGGGCTTTATAATGCTAAAGAGACTCAGATCATCCATTTTTTGAAATTATTTGTTCTTGAAAAAGATAGATTTTTTTGAAAGTAGAAGCAGTAGAGGTAACAGAGGCAAATTTTTTGAATATTTTTATGAAAAATCTGATAAATGAATTTTGTAGAGAATGTCGTTCTTGGTAGACCCAGATCGTCCTTCATTTGAAAAATTAATTTTTCACCAACATGTAACAACATTAGAAAAAAATCTAGGTCTACCAAGAACGACATTCATTTGAAAAAGATAGATTTTTTTTTAAATTAGAAGCAGTAGAGGTAATAGAGGCAAACCTTTTCAATCTTTTTATGAAAAATCTGAAAAATGGGTTTTGTAGAGAAGCAAAGTTTAATGAAACTCAAACACGAGCAATTTCCTAAGTGCAGCTATAACTCAATGAAAAATGAAGGTTCGTGAAAAGCGATAGAAAATACGCGTGTAGAATGCACAACTACAGTGTAATCCACAAGCGTAGTCACCAAATTTGATCGATGGCCCATGAAAACTCAAACACGAGCGGTTTCCTAATTGCAGCTATAACTCAATGCAAAATGAAGGTTCACTAAAGGCAAAAGAAAATGTGCGCACATAATGGACAACTACAGTACAATCTGCAATCGTAGTCACCAAAGTTGATTGATGGCCCACGAAAACTCAAACATGAGCCGTTTTCCTAAATGTAGCTATAACTCAATAAAAAATGAAGGTTCGTGAAAGGCAATAGAAAATATGCGTATAGATAGCTCATTGATGCTCCACAAAAACTCAAGCATGAGCAGTTTCCTAAATGCAGCTATGACTCAACGAAAAATGATGGTTTGCTAAAGGCGATAGAAAATGCGCATATAGAATGCACAACTATAGGTGCTCGAGAGCTAAAGAGACCCAGATCATTCATTTTTTGAAAAAGATGATTTTTTTTAAAAGTAAAAGCAATAGAGGCAAATTTTTTGAATCTTTTTATGAAAAATCCGAGAAATGGGTTTTGTAGAGAATGTTGTTCTGAGAAAACCCAAATTGTCCTTTTTTCGAAAAACAAATATTTCACCAACATGCAAGAACCCCTAAAAAATAGAATCTATGAAACAATTTTTTCTGGGAAAAACGAAAATATGGGTTTTATAAGGACTCGTGTGCTAAAGAGAGACCCAAATCGCCCGGTTTTTCCAAAAAAAAAAGTTGTTTTTCAAAAATATAGATTTTTTTGAAAAATAGAAGCAGTGAAGGTAACAAAGGCAAAATTTTTAATCTTTTTATGAAAAATCTAAGAAATGGGTTTTCTAGAGATTGTCGTTCTAAGTAGACCCAGATCGTCCTTTTTTTTAAAATTGAGTTTTTCAACATGCAAGAACCCCTCAAAAATAGAATCTACGAAATAATTTTTTTTGGGAAAATCGAAATATGGTTTGTAGAGGTGCTTGTGTGCTAAAAAGAACTAGATCATCCAGTTTTTGAAAAAATAAGTTATTCTTTGAAAATATAGAATGTTGTTCTATGTAGATCTAGATTGTCCTTTTTCGAAAAAACTTATTTTCACCAACATGCAAGAACCCCTCAAAAATAGAATCTATGAAACAATTTTTTTTTTGGGAAAATTGAAAATATGAGTTTTATAGGTGCTCGAGAGCTAAAGAGACTCAGATCGTCCTCTTTTGAAAAATTAATTTGTTCTTGAAAAAAATAGATTTTTTTGAAAAGTAGAAGCAATAGAGGTAACAGAGGACAAATTTTTTCAATATTTTTATGAAAAATCTGAAAAATGGGTTTTGTAGAGAATGTCATTCTGAGTAGACTCGAATAGGTCATTATTTCGAAAAACTAATTTTTAACCAACATGCAAGAACGCCTCAAAAATAAAATTTATGAAATAAATTTTTTTTGGAAAATTGAGAATATGGGTTGTATAGGTCATCAAGAGCTAAAGAGACCTAGATCGTCCGTTTTTTGAAAAAATATTTTGTTTTCAAAAAAGATAGATGTTTTTGAAAAGTAGTAGTAAAGGTAACAAAGACAATTTATTTGAATCTTTTTATGAAAAATTTGGGAAATGGGTTTTGTAGAGAATGTCGTTCTTAGTACAGCTAGATCATCCTTTTCTCAAAAAATAATTTTTCACCAACTTTTAAGAACCCCTCAAAAATAGAATCTACGAAACAATTTTTTTTGGGAAATCAAAAATATGGGTTTTGCAGGTGCTCGAGAGCTAAAGAGACCTAGATTGTCCATTTTTTGAAAAAATAAGTTGTTTTTGAAAAACATAGATTTTTTTTGAAAAGTAGAAGCAGTAGATGTAATAGAGACAAATTTTTTGAATCTTTTTGTGAAAATTATGAGAAATGGGATTTGTAGAGAATGCCATTCTGAGTAGACCCAAATCATCCTTTTTCTTGAAAAAAATAGATTATTTTAAAAAGTAGAAGTAGTAGACAGACGCAATTTTTTTGAAACTTTTATTAAAAATGGGATAAATGGGTTTTGTAGAGAATGTCATTCTGAGTAGACCTAGATTGTCCTCTTTTCGAAAAACTAATATTTCACTAGCATGTAAGAACCCCTCAAAATTAGAATCTACGAAACAATTTTTTTTGGGAAAATTGAAAATACAGGTTTTATAGGTACTTGTTTGCTCAAAAGACCTAGATTTTCCAGTTTTTGAAAGAATAAGTTGTTGAAAAGATAGATTTTTTTGAAAAGTAGTAGTGGAGGTAACAAGGGCAAATTTTTTTAATATTTTTAAGAAAAATCTGAGAAATGGGTTTTGTAGAGAATCTCGTTATGAGTAGATTCAAATAGTCCCTTTTTCAAAACACTGATTTTTCAACAACATACAAGAACCTCTCAAAAATAGAATCTAAAAAACAATTATTTTTGGGAAAATTGAAATATGGTTTTTATAGGTGCTTGTGTGCTAAAGAGACCTAGATCGTTCGTTTTCTAAAAAAATAAGTTATTTTTGAAAAAGATATATATTTTTTTGAAAGGTAGAAGTAGTAGAGGTAACAGAGGCAATTTTTTTGAATCTTTTTATGAAAAATCTAAGAAATGGGATTTGTAGAGAATGTAATTCTAAGTAGACCCAAATCATCCTTTTTTTGAAAAACTAATTTTTCACCAACATGTAAGAACCCCTCAAAAATAGAATTTACGAAACAATTTTTTTTGGGAAAATTGAAAATATGGGTTTTAAAGGTGCTCGATAGCTAAAGACATCCAAATCATTTGTTTTTTTTTAAATAAGTTGTTTTTAAAAAAGATAGATTTTTTTAAAAACTAGAAGCGGTAGAGGTAATAGAGGCAAATTTTTTAAATCTTTTTATGAAAAATTTGATAAATGGGTTTTGTAGAGAATATCATTCTGAGAAGACCCAGATCATCCTTTTTTTGAAAAACTAATATTTCACCAACATGCAAGGAACCCTCAAAAATAGAATCTACGAAACAATAATTTTTGGGAAAATAAAAAATATGGGTTTTATATGTACTCGTGAGCTCAAGAGACCCAGATTGTCCGGTTTTTGAAAAAAAAATTGTTTTTGAAAAACAGAAGCAATAGAGGTAACAAAGGGAAATTTTTTTAATCTTTTTATGAAAAATATGAGAAATGGATTTGTTAGAGAATGTCATTCTTGGTAGACCTAGATTGTCCTTATTTTGAAAAACTAATTTTTCACCAACATGTAAGAACCCCTCAAAAATAGCATCTACGAACCATTTTTTTTTTGGAAAATTAAAATATGGGTTTTTATAGGTGGTTGTGTGCTAAAGAGACCCAAATTGTCCATTTTTTGAAATTATTTATTCTCGAAAAAAATATTATTTTTTTAAAGTAGAAGTAGTAGAGGTTGTTAACAGATGCAAAAAATTTCAATCTTTTTTATGAAAAATCTAAAAAATGGGTTTTGTAGAGAGGCAAAGTTTTATGAAACTCTAAAATGAGTGGTTTCTAATTGCAGTTATAACTCAATGAAAAATGAAGGTGTGCGAAACGAAATAGAAAGTACGCACATAAAATGCACAACTATAGTGTAATCCAAGAGTGTAGTCACCAAATTTGATTGATAGCCCATGAAAACTCAAACACCAACAGTTTCATAAATGCGGCTATAACTCAAGAAAAAATGAATTCTCACAAAAGGCAAAAGAAAATATGCCTACATAATGGACAACTACAGTACAATCCACAATCGTAGTCACCTAAGTTGATATTTTGGCCATGAAAGGAAATAGAAAATATGCGTATAGAATACAAAACTACAGTACAATCCACAATCGTAGTCATCAGAGTTCATTGATGCTCCACAAAAACTCAAACATGAGTGGTTTCCTAAATGCGGCTATAACTCAACAAAAAATGAAGGTTCGTGAAAGGTGATAGAAAATACACATATGGAATGCACAACTATAGTGTAAGCCAAAAGCGTAGTAACCAAAGTTGATCGATGGCCCACGAGAGCTACAACTCGAGCAGTTTCCTAAATGTGGCTATAACTCAACAAAAAATGAAGATTCGCGAAAGGCGATATGAAAGACACGTACAAAATGGACAACTACAGTTTAATCCACAATTGTAGTCACCAAAGTTGATCGATGGCCCACAAAATCTCAAACATGAGCCACTTCCTAAATATGGCTATAACTCAACAAAAAATAAAGGTTCACAAAAGGCGATAGAAAATACGCTTATAGAATGCTCAACTAGAGTGTAATCCACAAGCGTAGTCACCAAAGTTGATCAATGAACCTTCTTTTTTTGTTGAGTTATAGCCACATTTAGGAAACTGTTCAAGTTTGAGTTTTCGCGAGCCATCAATCAACTTTGGTGACTATGCTTGTGGATTACACTGTAGTTGTGCATTCTATACATGTATTTTCTATTGACTTTCATGAAACTTCATTTTTTGTTGAGTTATATCCGCATTTAGGGAACCACTCATGTTTGAGTTTTCGTAGGCCAACAATCAACTTTGGTGACTACGATTGTGGATTGCATTGTAGTTGTCCATTTTGTACGCGTATTTTCTATCACCCTTAGTGAACCTTCGTTTTTTGTTGAGTTATAACCGCATTTAAGAAACTGCTCATATTTGAGTTTTAAGTGGGCCATCGTTCAACTTTGCTGACTACGATTATGGATTATATTGTAGTTGTTCATTCCATACAGATATTTTCTATCGACTTTTCGTGAACCTTTATTTTTTGTTGAGTTATAGCCGCATTTAGGAAACTACTCATGTTTAATTTTTTGTACGCATATTTTTAATCGCCTTTCACAAACATTCATTTTTTTTGAGTTATAGTTGTATTTAGGTAAATGCTCGTGTTTGAGTTTTCATGTTCCATCAATAAACTTTGGTGAGTACGATTATGGATTGCACTGTAGTTGTGCATTATGAACTCTAATTTTTTATCGCCTTTTGCGAACCTTCATTTTTTGTTGAGTTATAGCCACATTTAGGAAACCACTCGTGTTTGAGTTTTTGTGGTTTTGGTGACTACGATTGTGGATTACACTGTAGTGGTACACTCTATATGTTTATTTTCTATCACTTTTTGTGAACCCTTATTTTTGTGAACACTTGTGGATTACACTATAGTTGTGCATTCTATACGTGTATTTTCTATCGCGTTTCATGAACCTTCATTTTTTTGTTGAGTTACATAGCCACATTTATGAAAACGCTTGTGTTTGAGTGTTCGTGGGCCATTGATCAACTTTGCTGACTACAAATGTGGATTACACTGTAGTTGTGTGTTCTATATGTGTATTTTCTATCGCCTTTCATGAACCTTCATTTTTCGTTGAGTTATAGCTTCACTTAGGAAACCACTCATGTTTGAGTTTATGTGGGCCATCGATCAACTTTGGTGACTATAATTGTGGATTCCATTGTAGTTGTCCTCTCCGTACATGTATTTTATATCGCATTTTGCGAACATTCATTTTTTGTTGAGTTATAGGTGAATTTCGTAAATCGCCTGACTTTGAGTTTTCATGGGTCGTCGACCAAATTTTGTGTTTACGCTTGTCGATTACACTATATTTTTGCATTATGTACACGTATTTTCTATAGACTTTCGCGAAACTTCATTTTTTGTTAAATTATAGCCGCATTTAAGAAACCACTCATATTCGAGTTTTCATGGGCCATCGATAAACTTTGGTGACTATGATTGTGGATTGCACTATAGTTGTCCATTTTTACGCATATTTTCTATTGCCTTTCGTGAACTTTCATTTTTCATTGAGTTACTCTCAAATTTATGAAACCACTCGTGTTTGTGTTTTTGTGGGCCATCGATCAACGTAGGCACCAAAGTTGATCAATGGCCCACAATAACTCAAACATGAACGGTTTCAAAAATGCGGCCATAATTCAACAAAAAATGCAGGTTCGCGAAAGGCGATAGAAAATACGCATATGGAATGCACAACTATAGTGTAATTGACAAGTGTAGTAACCAAAGTTGAGCAATGGCCCACGAAAAGTCAAACTCGAGTGGTTTCCTAAATGTGGCTATAACTCCACAACAAATGAAGGTTCCAGAAAGGCGATATGAAAGACACATAAAGAATGGGAAACTACATTGTAATCCACAATCGTAGTCACCATAGTTGATCAATGGCCCACGAAAGCTCAAACATGAGTCGTTTCCTAAATATGGCTATAACTCAACAAAAAATGAAGGTTCATGAAAGGCGATAGAAAATACACGTATAGAATGCTCAACTACAGTTTAATCCACAAGCGTAGTCACCAAAGTTGATCAATGAACCTTTATTTTTTGTTGAGTTATAGTCGGACTTAGGAAACTGCTCATGTTTGAGTTTTCATGGGCCATGTATTAACTTTTGTGACTACGATTGTGGATTGCATTGTACATGTCCATTATGTACGCGTATTTTCTATTGCCTTATGCGAACCTTCATTTTTTGTTGAGTTATAGCCACATTTGGGAAACAACTCGATATTGAGTTTTCGTTGGGCATTGATCAACTTTGGTGACTACGTGTGTATTGTACTATATTTGTGCATTTTGTACGCGTATTTTCTATCGCCTTATGTGAGCCTTCATTTTTTGTTGAGTTATACCCGCATTTAGGAAACGACTCAAGATTGAGTTTTCGTGACTATGATTGTGTAATTACTATAGTTGTTCAATTTGTACCTGTATTTTCTATCGCCTTTCGTGAACCTTCATTTTTTGTTGAGTTATAGCTGCATTTAGGAAACTACTCATGATTAAGTTTGAGTGGGCCATCGTTCAACTTTGGTTGCTACGATTGTGGATTGTATTGTAGTTGTGCATTCTGTATGCATATTTTTAATCCAGTTTCACAGGCCTTCATTTTTTGTTGAGTTATAGCTGCATTTAGGAAAATGCTCGTGTTTGACTTTTCGTAGGCCATCGATTACGTTTGGGGACTAAAATTGTGGATTAAACTGTAGTTGTGCTTTTTATACGTGTATTTTCTATTGGCTTTCGTTAACCTTCATTTTTTGTTAAGTTCTAGCTGAATTAAGGAAACCGCTCGAGTTTGAGTTTTTGTGCGGCATCGAAAAACTTTTGTGACTACACTTGTCTATTACACTGTAGTTGTGCATTCTATATGCGTATTTCTATCGTCTTTCGCTTACCTTCTTTTTTTTTGGGTTATTAACCGCATTTGGGAAACTGCTCATGTTTGAGTTTTTGTGGGCCATCGATCAACTTTGGTGACTACGATTGTGGATTACACTATAGTTGTGCATTCTATACGTGTATTTTCTATCGCTTTTCACAAACCTTCGTTTTTCATGGACTTATAATTGCACTTAGGAAAACGCTTGTGTTTTCATTTTTGTGGGACATCTATCAACTTTGGTGAATACGATTATCGATTGCATTTTAGTTGTCAATTCTCTACATGTATTTTGTATCACCTTTCATGAACCTTCATATTTTTTGAGTTATAGCTGCATTTAGGAAACCGCTTTGAGTTTGAGTTGTCATGGGCCATCGATCAACTTTAGTGACTATGGTTGTGGATTAGACTCTAGTTGTGCATTCTATACACATATTTTCTATCGCCTTTCACGATCCTTGATTTTTTTCTTGAAATATAGCCAAATTTTGGAAACCGCTCGTGTTTGCGATTTCGTGGGCCATTGATCAACTTTGGTGGCTACGATTATGGATTGCACTGTAGTTGTGAATTCTATATATGTATTTTGTGTCCCCTTTCGCAAACCCTCATTTCTCCTTGCGTTTTAGCCTAATTTAGGAAACCTCTTGTGTTTGAGTTTTTGTGGGTCATCGATCAACTTTGGTGACTACGACTGTGGATGGCATTATAGTTGTCCATTCTATATGCGTATTTTCTATCACCTTTTGCAAACCTTCATTTTTCATTGAGTTATAGCCACATTTAGGAAAAGGCTTGTGTTTGTGTTTTCGTCGGACGTCGATAAACTTTGGTGACTACAATTGTGCATTGCAATGTAGTTGTGAATTCTAAACTCGTATTTTCTATCTGTCATGCCTAAAATTTTCACTAGAAAAAAAAACCCAACCATTTTATTTTTTATTTTTAAAACAATAATAATGCACCTAGTTTAAATCTTCATACAAAGATATTTATTTATTTTTCTACAAATTTATCTAATGGATCAATTCGAAATTTCCATATTCTAAATTTTATCTATATTAATAGATTATTAAATGTATCATCACAATATATATATAAGAATGGATGAAATAAAATACATAAATCTCTCTTTAACTATCACTTCAAATATTTAAATCCTTTTATATATATAATCATAATCTTAAAATATCCATACAAGTGTAAGTTAGCATGTATGCAACCCTACAACCAGGATAATATTTGGAGTATCATTGTATCCTCATATAGTAACATAATAGTCAACTTAAAAATTTATATAACCCTTCCATTGTATTTTACTTTTCTGAGCAAACTCTTTTATTAAAATATATTTGTTTATTTATTTATTCCTTAACTATAGATTTATTAAAATAATGTGTATCCTCATATAACAATATAATAGTTAAATTAGAAATTTATATAAACTTTCTATTTTATTCCGATTTTCCAATCAAACACTTTTATTTAAAAGATATTTGTAAATATCCATTTATTCGTTTATTAAAGAAGTATAGATAATATAACAACCAAATTGGAAATTTATATAACCTTCCATTTTATTCTGTTTGTCCAACCAAACACTGTTAATTAAAAAATATTTGTAAATATCTATTTATTCATTTATTAAATAAGTACAGACTTATTAAAATAATGTGTAACTTCATATAACAATATAATAGCCAATTTAGAAATTTATATATAAACTTTCTATTTTATTTTGCTTTTCCAATCGAACACCCTTATTTAAAAGATATTTGTAAATATCTATTTATTCATTTATTAAAAAAAAGTACAGATTTATTAAAATGATGTGTATCTCCATATAACAATATAATAGCCAAATTAGAAATTTATATAAACTTCCTATTTTATTCTGTTTTTCCAATCAAACACTTTTATTTAAAAGATATTTGTAAATATCTATTAAATCTTGGTATTAACATATGATTTACTGTGGAAATGAAGTTGTTATCCCTTCCTGTTTTTTTTACTGTTTACTTTCAACATTTACTTTGAGTATATCATATTAGTTTGCACAGAATTTTATTAAGAGTATTATTATTTAATCCTTGAGATTAATAAAATTATTTCCTGAGACATGCAAACCTTACTGCAATTTTATTAATCAAATCAACGAATTGGACATTATCACTCTGGAGATTCTTCACAAGGGAAGACTTTGGAGATTCAGGCATAAATTAGTTCTACCCTTTTAATTCACTGCACAATTTTCAAGGACTATTTGGCAAAAAAGAAAAGAAAATTATGACAGGCACTCCAAGAATGGGTAATTCTATGAATGACGACTGCTAAGAAGTTTTGCTGCAAGCCTAGCTTTCTTTGGCGCGCTAGTCAATTTACTAACTTGGTTTTGATAATTACAGTGTGTGACCAAACCATAAGACGGGACAGCTACGGTTGTCACAGTATTAAAAGTACATCACTAGCATTGCATGATATCAATACAATAATTATTTTAACTGTATTCCGCTCAAAAAATTGCATAATTTTTCTTGACTCGCAAGATAAAGGAAATTCATTTACTAGAGGCAGTAGAACATTAAATGGTGGTGACTTTACAACTTGCAGAGAAGACGTGATGGGATGGTCAAAGAGATAAAAACATTATCATGAATGACATGTTTACAACTCTGTTGACAATGGTGCAGTCATTGAACAATATTCAAGAAGTGACGAGTATCATAAATCTGCAAACTATAGTTAATGACATTCGTACCATCAATCAATTTTCCTTCACTCAATAGCAGATAATACAATGAAAAGGAGGTGCAGTTTACTCGATTACTTCCCAACATAAAAGAGAGTCCTCTAACCAACAGATGTATAAGCGTCTCCTAAGGAGATGATTAATGCTTCCCTCCAAAAATACAAAAGAGATACTAGTGGATACCTACTATCCTCTACAAAATCTATTTACCATATAGGCAGCATTCAATTACACGCTGGATAAAGCCGTCACAATAGTAACTCAGCTGACAGTGTTATAAATGTTGAGCTACTTACCTACTATTCTGACTTTCTCATAAGTAACATTTCCTCTTTTACACGCTGCTTATTCTCCCTACACTCGATCTCAACTCCTCTCAATGCCAACAGCAATAACACAGCAAGATAGGAAACTTAACTTTACCGCCAAAGATAAGACATGCCACAACAATTCTCATTCGTTACAATTCTTGACTCCACCATAGAGATTAAAACTCCATTCACAGAGTCATTGGGCCAGGAATCTCCTTTCTTGATAGTTCAAGTTGTAATATCGACCAACTGGAAAATAACTCAATATCAATTTTCTTTCCTTCACTTAAAACAACGCGAGAATGCTTGTCTAACGTGCTACATGTGTTTCTCTTCTTCAATATTATTTCATATTATATTATTTTACAGGTGTTTTGCAGCTCTCACCACAACTACGATTTCCACAGAAGCTATGACTAGTTTTCAACGATGTTGGGAAGAACATCCTTACCTCTCTTACTTCTTTATAAGAGCTCTCAACTCAACGATTAACAAAAGAAGAATTAGAATTTGATATGTTTAGTCTCTTATTGTTAATGTAGTTTCAAATGCATCCTTTATTCTAGGCAGTTACTAATCATTTACTACTAATGCGTGTATTTTTTTTTTCATTTATTTTACTTTTTGCTGTATTATCTGTTTTAAAATTTACTTTAAACATACTAAATAATTTGTTATTTGTGCACAGAAAATTAGCTCAAAAAAATTCTGACTATCATGTGGAAAACAGAAATAAGATCAACTTATCCATACTAGTTTTATCTCTATAATAACCATTAGTTTTGTACTTCGTCGATTTACTTGCAGCATGTGTATATTTTGCTTAGTTATTTGCTAACTAAATTTGTTCTTGTTTCCATAACAAATTAGAGGGTTCTTCCTTCTACTTAAGAGCAATATTCAAGGAAGGTATATATTACAATTCATATTTTAAGAGTTTTTACATAACAATCTTTTTATTTCTTATTTCAATTTAAATGAATAGCCCTCTATCATGAGGTGTATTTGGAGTGTCACATATTTGATAATGATGATCTAACCTTGTTTCAGCATTTCATATTCTTTTGCTTACAAATCCACACTTATAATTACAAAGTTCAAATAAATTCTCTCAAAAGAATTTGGAGTGCTCATCTCATTTCAAAAAAGTTGCATCTAATCTATGTGTTCTTTCTTTGAAACAACACCAATAAAAAGAACCCTTGGTTTCAGACACTTCCTTTTAACACAACTTAAGGAGTATTTTCATTCCATATTATAGCTACACACAGAAATAAATGAATGACAACTAATGAACAAGGCTTTCTCTTTTCTCCATTTTCAACAAAGTACTACCTCCAATATTACAATAATATGTAATGATACAACAAATTACACACAATGAGTGAGGCTTGCTATTTTTTTTCTTTCATGTTGCAACAATCACCAGCTTTCCAAATTACAACTAATTTTAAGAAATACAAAAAAAATGGCATACTATTGAATTAGGCTTGGAGCCTCGTGGGCTCTAGCCATACCCCCGAGCAAGAAATTTACTAACCCCAAGATGATAGGTGGAGTTTTTTCAAAAATAATTTCCAAAAAGATCAAAACAACAAGACATCAAATTTCATACATATAGGCTCTCCACACACCATATTCAACAAGATCCACACCACATTTTACCCTCCTACAACAAATAAACAAGGATGATGAAGGTAGAGAAACTTATCTTTTTGTTTAGATGAGGGGATTGAGCTCTTCCATCATCCTTTCCTCTCCAAGCCAATCTATCTTGGGCACCATATCCTAAGAGGGAGACTCCTCTCCTCTCCTCTTCTCTCTAATCTGCACCAAATTCCTCCAAAAAGGAGAAGTGGGTAACACCCCACTCATTCATCCTCTCTAAATTATATAGGAGTTACAACTTGCAAATTTAGGTGGGGAGATGTGAAGTGTACATACCTCTATCAATGAGAGTATTTTCCTTATTAAATAGGAAAAATGCACTTGGACAACCCCTCCATCTTTCCATCCCATTCTCTCTTCAAAACTCGCCACTTTCCATCATGAGGACTTATCAAAGGTCAAGTCATGTCCTAGGGGCACTATTTTATGCCTAATTGACCCCTACCACTATGGTATAGACCCTAGGGGGTTTATTTTTGCATCGCCACCCAAGAAATTGACCAACCACCCTCTTTAAAGTCCCACTTAAGGTTCTATCCGAGTTTCACACTTGGATAAGGGTTCCTAAACCTTAACCCCAACTTACATCTCACAAGACACAATAAAATAACCTTTCAACCCAAAAGAATAAACATAGTAACTATTTTCCCTCGGCTCCAAAATAAGGAAATCAAGTACATAAGCACAAAGGGTATCTCTCAATTTGTTCTCATTGTTTCTGTGTTCTCGTATTAGCACCCCTTTTCTTTCCTGCACATTACCAATGAAATCATAAGTAACAATCATATATCACATTAATTTGGTAACTAAAATAAGATTTAATTGTGCAACCATTTCATTAAAATTCCAATTCACATTCGTGCCTAATACTTCCATGGCAATGATAATAAAACATTTCAAAATGAAACACAAGCACATTTTCATGAAATCACACTATGCATTGCCTGAAATATATCTAAACATCTATAAGTATATAACAAAATTAAGATTGTATTATTCACATGCAAAGCGGGGTCTTACACTATCCCTTGTGGCGAACCTTAATTTTTCATTGATTTATAGCTAGATTTAGGAGACCAGTCATGTTTGACTTTTCGTCGACCATCAATTACTTTTGGTGAGTACGATTGTGGATTAAACTGTAGTTTTCCAGTTTGTATGTGTATTTTCTATAGCCTTTCCTGAAGCTTCATTTTTTGTTGAGATATAGCCGCATTTAGGAAACCGCTCATGTTTGAGTTTTTGTGGGCCATGATAGATCAACTTTGGTGACTACGATTGTGGATTGCTCTGTAGTTGTGCATTATGAACGCTAATTTTCTATCGCCATTCGTGAACCCTTATTTTTTGTTGAGTTATAGCCGCATTTAGTAAACCGCTCGTGTTTGAGTTTTTTTGGGCCATCAATCAACTTTGGTGACCATGATTGTGCATTGTGCTATAGTCGTACATTTTGTACGCATATTTTTAATTGCCTTGAACAAAATTTCATTTTTTCTTGAGTTATAGCCACATTTAGGAAAACACTCGTGTTTGAGTTTTCGTGGGCCATCAATCAACTTTGGTGACTACACTTCTGGATTGCATTATAGTTGTCCATTTTGTACTCGTATTTTCTATCGCCTTTCGCAAACCTTCATTTTTTTGTTTTGTTATAGCCATATTTAGAAAACGGCTCGACTTGGAGTTTTTGTGAGCCATCGAACAACTTTGGTGACTACGATTGTGGATTGTACTATAATTGTACATTTTTTACATATATTCTTAATCACCTTTCACAACCCTTAACTTATCCATTTTGTATGCGTATTTTCTATCGCCTTTCATGAACCTTCATTGTTTGGTGACTACGCTTGTGGATTACACTATAGTTGTGCATTCCATACGCGTATTTTCTATTGCCTTTCGCGAACCTTCATTTTTTGTTCAGTTATAGCCGCATTTTGGAAACCGCTCGTGTTTGAGTTTTCGTCGGCCATCGATCAAACTTGATTAGTGGCCCACAAAAACTCAAACATGAGAGGTTTCCTATATTCGGCTATAAACTTTTAAAAAAAAAAAGGTTCATGAAAGGTGGTAGAAAATACGAGTACAAAATTGATGAGTACAGTGCAATCCACAATCATACTCACCAAAGTTGATCGATGCCCTATGAATACTCATACATGAGCGTTTACCTGAATGCGGCTATAACTTAACAAAAAATGAAGGTTCGCGAAACACGATAGAAAATATACATATACAATGCACAACTATAGTGTAATCCACAATCATAATCACCAAAGTTGATTAATGACCTATGAAAATTCATACATGAGCGGTTTCCTAAGTGCGTCTATAACTCAAAGAAAAATGAAGGTTCTCAAAAGACTATAAAAAATATGCATATACAATGCACAACTACAGTGTAATCCACAATCGTATTCACTAAGGTTGATTGATCACCCATGAAAATTCAAACACAAGAGTTTTCCTAAATGCGACTATAACTATAGTGCAATCCACAATCGTAGTCACCAAAGTTGATCGATGGCCCAAAAAAAATAGAACATTAGTGGTTTGCTAAATGCGGCTATAACTCAACAAAAAATGAAGGTTCACAAAGGGTGATAGAAAATACGTGTATAAAATGCACAACTAAAATTTAATCCATAGTGTTGTCACCAAATTTAATTAAAGGCCCACAAAAACTCAAACAGAAGCGGTTTCCTAAATGCGGCTATAACTCAACAAAAAATGATGGTTCGTGAAAGGGGATAGAAAATTTGCGTTCATAATGCACAACTATAGTGAAATCCAGAATCATAGTCACCAATGTTGATAGATGGCCAACGAAAACTCAAACATGAGCGGTTTCCTAAATGCAGCTAACTCAACAAAAAATTAAGGTTCACAAAAGGCAATAGAAAATACGCGTATGGAATGGACGACTATAGTGTAATGCTGACTATGATTTGCCAACGAAAACTCAAACACGAGTGATTTCCAAAATGCGGCTATAACTCAGGAAAAAATGAAGGTTTGTGAAAGGCGATAGAAAATATGTGTACAAATTGGACAACAAACAATGCAATCCACAATCATAGTTACCAAAGTTGATCGATGGCCTATGAAAAACTCAAACATGAGCGGTTTCCTAAGTGCAGCTCAAACTCAACGAAAAATAAAAGTTTGTGAAAGGCGATAGAAAATACGCATACCATGCACAACTACAGTGTAATTCACATGCATAGTCAGCAAAGTTGATCAATGGCCCATGAAAACGCAAATACGGGCGGTTTCCTAAAAGTGGCTATAACTCAAAAAAAAAAAAGATTTGCAAAAAGTGATAGAAAATACGCTTATAGATTGGACAACTATAGTGCAATGCACAATTGTAGTCACCAAAGTTGATCGATGGCTCACGAAAACTCAAACACGATAGTTTTCCTAAATGTGGCTATAACTCAAAAAAAAAATGAAGGTTTGTGAAAGGCGATTTAAAATATGTGTACAAAATGCACAACTAAACTACAATCCACAATCGTAGTCACCAAAGTTAATTGATGGCCCACAAAATCTCAAACATGAAAGGTTACTTAAATGCTATTAGAACTCTAAAAAAGTAAAGGCTCGTGAAAGGCAATAGAAAATACGAGTATAGAATGCACAACTACATTGTAATCCACAAGCCTAGTAACAAAAGTAGATCGATAGCCCACAAAAACTCTAACACGAGCAGTTTTTCTTAAATGATGTTATAACTAAAAAAAAAATGAAGGTTCGCGAAAGGCATAAGAAAATTAGCGTTCATAATGCACAACTATAGTGCAATCCACAATCATAGTCACCAAAGTTGATCGATGGCCCACAAAAACTTAAACACGAGCGGTTTCCCAAATGCGACTATAACTCAACAAAAAATGAAGGTTCGCGAAAGGGGATAGAAAATACGTGTACAAAATGGACAACTACAATGGAATCCACAATCGTAGTCACCAAAATTGATCGATGGCCCACAAAAAATCAAACACGAGCGGTTTCCCAAATGTCGCTAAAATTAAACGAAAAATGAAGGTTCATGAAAGGTGATAGAAAATACGTGTACAGATTGAATAACTAGAATACAATCAGAGCACAAAAGTTGATCGATGGCCATTGAAAACTTAAACACGAGCATTTTCCTAAATACGGCTATAACTCAACAGAAAAATAAGGTTTGTGAAAGGAAATAGATAATACGTGTATAGAATGCATAACTATAGTGCAATTCACAATCGTGGTCACCAAAGTTGATTGATGACCCACAAAAACTCAAACATGAGCAGTTTCGTAAATGTGGCTATAAGTAAAAAAAAATGAAGGTTCGCGAAAGGCGATAGAAAATACACGTATACAATGCACAACTACATTGTAATCCACAATCGATGGCCTAGGCAAATTCAAACACGAGCGTTTTCCTAAATGTGGCTATAACAAAATAAAAAATAAAGGCTCGTTAAAGGTGATTAAAAATATGTGTACAGAATGCAGAACTATAATACAATCCACAATAGTAGTCACTAAAGTTGATTGATTGCTCAAAAAAATTCAAACATGAACGGTTTCCTAAATGGTGCTATAAGTCAACAAAATATGAAGGTTTGTAAAAGGCAATTAAAAATATGCATACAAAATGCTCAACTACAGTACAATCCACAATGGTAGTGACCAAAGTTTATTGATGGTCCACAAAAATCAAAACATGAGTGGTTTACTAAATGCGGTTATAACTCAACAAAAAATTAAGGTTTGTGAAAGGTGATAGAAAATAGCTGTATAGAATGCACAACTACAATGTAATCCATAAGCATACCCACCAAAGTTGATCGATGGCCCACAAAACCTCAAACATGAGCGATTTCCTAAGTGCGGCTATAACTGAACAAAAAAGAAGGTTTGCGAAGGGTGATTGAAAATAGGCGTATAGAATGCACAACTACTGTGCAATCCACAATCGTAGTCACCAAAGGTGATCGTCGGCCCACGAAAACTCAAAAATGAGCGGTTTCCTAAGTGCAGCTATAACTCAACGAAAAAGGAATGTTCGTAAAAGGCAATAGACAATAGATGTATAGAATGCACAACTATAGTGTAATCCACTATCGTAATCACCAAAGTTGATCGATGGCCCAGGAAAACACAAACACGAGTGTTTTCCTAAATGCGGCTATAACTGAACAAAAAATGAAGGTTCGTGAAAGCCAATTAAAAATATGCATACAAAATGCACAACTACAAAACTATCCATAATAGTAGTTACCAAAGTTGATTGATTACCCACAAAAACTCAAACATGAGCGGTTTCATAAATGCAACTATAACTCAACAAAAATTAAAGTCTCGCAAAAGGTGATAGAAAATACACGTAGAGAATGGAAAACTATAGTGTAATCGACCATCGTAGTCAACCAGGCTGATTGATGGACCATGAAAACTCAAACAAGAGCGGTTTCATAAGTGCGGCTAACTCAACGAAAAATGAAGGTTTGTGAAAAGTGATAGAAAATACGTGTATAAAATGCACAACTACAGTCTAGTCCACAATCGTAGTCACCAAAATTGATCAATGGCCCACGAAAACTCAAAAACGCGCATCTTCTTAAATGCGGGTATAACTTAACAATAAATGAAGGTTCATGAAAGGTGATTAAAAATATGAATACAAAATGCACAACTACAGTACAATCCACAATCATCATCACCAAAGTTGATCGATGGCCCACAAAAACTCAAACATGAGCCGTTTCATAAATGCGGTTAATAACTCAACAGAAATTGAAGGTTTGTGAAAGGAGATATAAAAAATGATTATAGAATGCACAAATACATTGTAAACCACAACCATAGTCACCAAACTTGATCGATGGCCCACGAAAACTCAAACTCACACGGTTTCCTAAGAGTTGTTTCCTAATTGCGGCTATAACTCAAAAAAAAATGATGGTTCACAAAAGGCGATAGAAAATACTTGTATATAAGGACAACTACAATGAATTCCACAATAGTAGTCACCAAAGTTGAACGATGGTTTATGAAAACTCAAACACGAGCGGATTCCTTAGTGCGGCTATAACTCAACAGAAAATGAAGGTTCGCGAAAGGTGATATGAAAGACACGTACAAAATGAACAACTACAGTTTAATCCATAATCATAGTCACCAAAGTTGATCGATGGCCCACAAAAACTCAAACATGGGTCGTTTCCTAAATACAGCTGTAACTCAAGAAAAAAATAAAGGTTCGCGAAAGGTGATAGAAAATAAGTGTATAGAATGCTGAACTACAGTGTAATCCATAAGCGAAGTCACTAAAGTGGATCAACGAACATTCTTTTTTTCTTGAGTTATAGCCACATTTAGGAAACCGCTCGAGTTTAAGTTTTCGTGGGCCATCAATAAACTTTGGTAACTACACTTGTGGATTATACTGTAGTTGTGTATTATATACGCGTATTTTCTATCACCTTTTGTGAAACTTCATTTTTTCTTGAGTTATAGCCACATTTACGAAACCTCTCGTGTTTGAGTTTTTGTGGGCCATCGATCAACTTTGGTGACTACGATTATCGACTAGATTGTAGTTGTTCATTGTATACGAGTATTTTCTATCACCTTTCGCGACCCTTCATTTTTTGTTGAGTTATAGCCAAATTTAGGAAACCACTCGTGTTTGAGTTTTCGTGGGCCATTGATCAACTTTGCTGACTACGATTGTGGATTGCACTTTAGTTGTCCATTTTGTACACGTATTTTCTATTGCCTTTTGCGAACCTTCATTTTTTGGTTAGTTATAGCTAGATTTAGGAAACCACCCGTGTTCTAAACTGACACGTATCGTCCATTTTTTGAGAAAGTAAGTTCTTCTTGATAAAGATTTTATTGAAAAGTAGAAGCAGTAGAGGTAACAGAGGCAAATTTTTTGAATCTTTTAATGAAAAATGGGTTTTGGAGAGAATGTTGTTCTCAGTAAACCCAGATCTTCCTCTTTTCAAAAAACTAATTTGCTAACAACATGCAGGAACCCCTCAAAAATAGAATCTATGAAACAATTTTCTTGGGAAAATTGAAATATGGTTTTGTATAGGTGTTTGTGTGCTAAAGGGACCTAGATTGTCCGTTTTAAAAAAAAATTACTCTTGAAAAAGATGGATTTTTTTAAAAGTACAAGTAGTAGATAACAGATGTAAATTCTTTGAATCTTTTTATGAAAAACCTAAGAAATGAGTTTTGTAGAGAATGGCATTCTGAGAAGACCCAGATCGTCATTTTTTCAAAAAACTGATTTTTCATCAACATGTAATAACCCCTCAAGAATAGAATCTATGAATCTATTTTTTTTGGAAAATAAAAAAATGGGTTTTATAGGTGTTCGTGTGCTAAATACGGTTATGGATTACATTGTAGTTTTGCATTCTATACGTGTATTTTCTATTGCCTTTGGTGAAACTTCATTTTTCGTTGAGTTATAGCCGCACTTAGGATACAGCTCGTGTTTGAATTTTCGTGGGCCATCAATCAACTTTGTAGATTACGATTGTGGATTACACTGTACTTTTGCATTCTATAAGGGTGTTTTCTATCACCTTTCGCGAAACTTCATTTTTCGATGAGTTATAGTTGCACTTAGGAAACCGCTCGTGTTTGAGTTTTCGTGGGCCATCGATCAACTATGGTGACTATGATTGTGGATTGCACTGTAATTTTCCATTCTCTACATGTATTTTCTATTGCCT
The DNA here is from genome assembly GCA_007258455.2 of Sequoia sempervirens. Lineage (NCBI taxonomy): Eukaryota > Viridiplantae > Streptophyta > Pinopsida > Cupressales > Cupressaceae > Sequoia > Sequoia sempervirens. The sequence goes on from VDFB02000003.1 coordinate 761,126,882, forward strand.
TTCGCGAACCTTCATTTTTTGATGCGTTATAGCCGTATTTAGGAAACCACTCGAGTTTGAGTTTTTGTGGGCCATCAATCAATTTTGGTGACTATGCTTGTGGACGAAACTGTAGTTATGCATTCTATACACATTTTCTATCGCCTTTCGTGAACATTCATTTTATGTTGAGTTATAGCCGCATTTAGGGAACCGCTCGTGTTTGAGTCTTTGTGGGCCATTGATCAACTTTGGTGACTACAATTGTGGATTGCATTGTAGTTGTCCATTTTGTACGTGTATTTTCTATCGCCTTTTGTGAAGTTTCATTTTTTGTTCAGTTATAACTGCATTTGGGAAACCTCTCGTGTTTAAATTTTTGTGGGCCAACAATCAACTTTGGTGACTACGATTGTAGATTACATTGTAGTTGTGCATTCTTTACACGTATTTCTTATCACCTTTTGCGAACCTTCATTTTTTCTTGAGTTATAGCCACATTTAAGAAACTGATCGAGTTTGAGTTTTCATGGGCCATCGATCAACTTTGGTGACTACACCTTTGGATTACACTATAGTTGTGCATTCTATACACATATTTTCTATCACCTTTCGCGAACCTTCATTTTTTCTTGAGTTATAGGTGCATTTAGGAAACTGCTGATGTTTGAGTTTTTGTGGGATATCAATCAACTTTGGTGAGTAAGATTATCGATTATACTGTAGTTGTGCATTATGTACACATATTTTTAATCTCCTTTCACAAACCTTCACTTTTTGTTGATTTATAGCTGCATTTAGGAGAACCCTCGTGTTTCAGTTTTCGTGGGCCATCGATCAACTTTAGTGACTCCGATTGTGGTTTACATTATAGTTTTGCATTCTATTCACGTATTTTCTATCGCCTTTCACGAACCACCATTTTTTGGTGAGATATAGCTGGACTTAGGAAACTGCTTGTGTTTGAGTTTTCCTAGACCATCAATCAACTTTGGTGAGTACAATTGTGGATTGCACTGTAGTTGTGCATTCTATAGCTGTATTTTCTATTGAATTTCATGAACCATCAGGTTTTGTCGAGATGTAGCCGCATTTAGGAAATCGCTCATGTTTGAGTTTTGGTGGGCCATCAATCAACTTTGGTGACTACAATTGTGGATTCTACTCTAGTTGTGCATTTTCTACATTTATTTTTAATCGCCTTTCATGAATCTTCATTTTCTGATGACTTATAGCTGTAATTAGGAAAAAACTCATGTTTGAGTTTTCGTGGGCCATTGAGCAACTTTGGTGACTACGATTGTGGATTACACTGTAGTTGTGCATGATATATGCATTTTTTCTATCACCTTTCGCGAACCACCATTTTTTTATATAGTTATAGCCGCACTTAGGAAACCGCTCATGTTTAAACTTTCGTGGGCCATCGATCAACTTTGGTGACTATGATTGTGGATTGCATTGTAGTTGTGCATTCAATACGCATATTTTCTATCGCCTTTCGCGAATCTTCATTTTTTGTTGAATTATAGCCACATTTAGAAAAAGGCTCATGTTTGAGTTTTCGTGGGCCATCAATCAACTTTGGTGACTATCGCGTATTTTTCTATCGTGATTCGTGAACTTTTATTTTTTGTTCAATTATAGTTGCATTTAGGAAACCGCCTGTGTTTGAGATTTTTTGGGCCATCGATGAACTTTGGTGACTACAATTGTGGATTTGTAGTTGTGCATTATGGATGCTAATTTTCTATCGGCTCTCGCGATCCTTCATTTTTTCATTGAGTTATAGCTGCATTTAGGAAACCCTTCGTGTTTTAGTTTTCGTGGGCCATCGATCACCTTTGGTGACTACGATTGTGGATTGCATTGTAGTTGTGCATTACGAATGTTAATTTTCTACCGCCTTTCCTGAACCATAATTTTTTGTTGACCTATAGGCGCATTTTAGGAAACTGTTCATGTTTGAGTTTTTGTGGGCCAAAAATCAACTTTGGTGACTACGGTTGTGGATTGTACTATAGTTTTTCATTCTGTACCCATATTTTTAATTGCCTTTCATGATCCTTCATTTTTTCTTTAGTTATTGCCGCTTCAACGAAAACAATCATGTTTGAGGTTTCGTGGGCCATCGATCAACTTTGGTGACTACGATTTTGGATTGCAATGTAGTTGTCCATTCTATACGTGTATTTTCTATCGCCTTTCGGGAATCTTCTTTTTTTGTTGAGTTATAACCACAGTTAAGAAATCGCTCGAGTTTTAGTTTTTGTGGCTATCAATCAACTTTGATGACTATGCTTGTGGATTACATTATAGCTGTGCAATCTTTACGTCTATTTTCTTTCGCCTTTCGCGAACCTTCTTTTTTTGTTGAATTATAGCCGCATTTAGGAAACCTCTCATATTTCAGTTTTTGTGGGCCATCAATCAAGTTTGGTGACTACGATTGTGGCTTACACTGTAGTTGTGCACTCTATAAGCGTATTTTCTATCACGTTTCGCGAACTATAATTTTTTGTTGAGTTATAGCTGCACTTAGGAAACCACTCGTGTTTGAGTTTTCGTGGGCCATCGATCAAGTTTGGTGACTATGATTGTGGATTGCACTGTAGTTGTACATTTTGTAAGCGTAATTTCTATCACCTCTCGTGAACCTTCATTTTTTGTTGAGTTGTAGCCGCATTTAGAAAACCGCTTGTTTTTGAGTTTTCAAGGGCCATTGATAAACTTTGGTGGTGCGTTCTTCAAAGGCCATCGATCAAATTTGCTGACTATGATTCTAGATTGTATTTTAGTTTTCCATTTTGTACGTGAATTTACTTTTGTGAACCTTCATTTTTTGTTGCGTTATAGCCGCATTTAGGAAACCACTCGACTTTGTGTTTTCGTGGGGCATCGATCAATTTAGGTGACTATGCTTGTGGATTACACTGTAGTTGTGAATTGTATACACGTATTTTCTATCGCCTCTCGCGAACGTTCATTTTTTGTTTAGTTTATAACTTCATTTATGAAACCACTCATGTTTGAGATTTTGTGGGCCATTGATCAAATTTGGTGACTATGATTATGGTTTTCACTATAGTTGTGCATTCTGCACACGTATTTTTAATCGCCTTTAATGAAATTTCATTTTTTGTTGAGTTAGAGTCGCATTTAGGAAAATATTCGTGTTTGAGTTATCATGGGCCATCGATCAAATTTGGTGACTATGATTGTCGATTAGACTGTTGTTGTGCATTCTATAGGCATATTATCTATCGCCCTTGACGAACCTTCATTTTTCGTTGAATTATAGCTGTGCTTAGGAAACCACTCGTGTTTGAGTTTTTGTGGACCATCGATCAACTTTGGTGACTATGATTGTAGATTGCACTGTAGTTTTTCATTCTCTGTGTGTATTTACTATCACTTTTCACGAACCTTAATTTTTTGTCGAGTTATAGCTGCATTTTGAAAATCGCTCACATTTAATTTTTTGTGGGCCCTCGATCAACTTTGGTGAGTACGCTTGTTGATTACAATGTACTGGTGAATTTTATACTCATATTTTCTATTGCCATTTGTGAACCTTCATTTTTTGTTGAGTTATAGCCACATTTCAGAAACCGCTTTTGTTTTAGTTTATGTGGGCCATCGATAAGGATTGGTGAGTAACCTTGTGGATTACATTGTAGTTGTGCATTCTATATGTGTATTTTTTGTAGCCTTTCGTGAACCTTCATTTTTTGTTGAGTTACAGCGGCATTTAGGAAAATGCTCGTGTTTGAGTTTTTGTGGGCCATTAATCAACTTTGGTGAATACGATTGTGGATTGTATTATAGACAATATTGCATTCTATATGCATATTTGTAATTGCCTTTCGTGAACCTTCATTTTTAGTTTAGTTATAGCTGCATTTAGGAAACCGCTCGAGTTTCAGTTTTCGTGGGCCATCGATTAACTTTGGTGACTAATTTTATGAATTATACTGTAGGTGTGCATTCTATACGCGTATTTTCTATTGTCTTTCGTGAACCATATGCATAAAAAATCCACAACTATAGAGCAATCCAGAATCATAGACACCAAAGTTGATTGATGGCCCACGAAAAGTCAAACTTGAGCGGTTTCCTAAATGTGGCAATAACTGAACAAAAAATGAAGGTTCATCGATCAACTTTGGTGACTACGCTTGTGGATTAGACTTTAGTTGTGCATTCTATACGTGTATTTTCTGTACGTGTTTTTTCTATCACTTTTCGTGAACCTTTATTTTTTGTTTAGTTATAGCCGCATTTAGGAAACTGCTTGAGTTTGAGTTTTCATTGGCCATTGATCAGCTTTGGTGACAACGCTTGTGGATTACACTATAGTTGTGCATTCCATACACATATTTTCTATCACCTTTCTCAAACCTTCATTTTTGTTGAGTTATAGCCGAAGTTAGGAAACCGCTCATGTTTGTGTTTTTGTGGGCCATCAATCAACTTTTGTGACTACGTTTGTGGATTGTATTGTAGTTGTGCTTTCTGTACAAATATTTTTAATTGCCTTTCATGAATCTTTTATTTTTTCTTGATCAACTTTGGTGACTATGATTGTGGATTTCACTTTATTTGTGCATTCTATATACATATTTTCTATCGCCTTTAGCGAAACTTCTTTTTCGGTTCTGTTATAGCCATATTTCAGAAACCGCTCATATATGAGTTTTTGTGGACCATCAATGAACTTTGATGACTACGATTGTGGATTATACTATAGTTGTGTAGTCGATACGCATATTTTGTGTCGCCCTTCACGAACCTGCATGTTTTGTTGACTTATAGCTACATTTAGGAGACTGCTCGTGTTTGAGTTTTCATGGGCCATCGATCAAATTTGGTGACTATGCTTGTGGATTACACTGTAGTTGTGCATTCTATACGCGTAGTTTCTATTGGATTTCGCAAACCTTCATTTTTCATTGAGTTATAGCTGCACTTATGAAACTGCTCGTGTTTGAGTTTCATTAAATTTTGCCTCTCTACAAAACCCATTTTTAGATTTTTCATAAAAAGATTGAAAAAAATTGCCTTTGTTACCTCTACTACTTCTACTTTTCAAAAAAATCTATCTTTTTTTTAAAAAAATAATTTCCAAAAATAGATAATCTGGGTCTCTTTAGCACATGAGCACCTATAAAACCCATATTTCGACTTTCCCAAAAAAAAATTGATTCATAGATTCTATTTTTGGGGGCTTCTTATAGGTTAGTGAAAAATTAGATTGAAAAAAACAAAGGACAATTTGGTTTACTAACAACGACATTATTTAAAAAATCCATTTCTCAGATTTTTCATAAAAAGATTAAAAAAATTTGACTCTGTTACCTACTACTTCTACTTTGAAAAAAATATATCTTTTTCAAGAACAAATAATTTCAAAAAACGGACAATTTGGGTCTCTTTATCACATGAGAACCTATAAAACCCATATTTTTTATTTTCCCAAAAAAATTATTTCGTAAATTCTATTTTTTAGGGGTTCTTGCATGTTGGTGAAAAATTATTTTTTCGAAAAAGGGACGATTTAGATATTACTCAAAATGACATTCTCTATAAAATCGATTTTTTCAAATTTTTCAATAAAAGATTCAAAAAATTTGCCTATGGTACTACTTCTAGTTTTAAAAAAAGTCTATCTCTTTTGAGAACAACTTATTTTTTCAAAAAACGAACGATTTGAATCTCTTCAACACACCAACACCTATAAAACCCATATTTTTGATTTACCCAAAAAAAAAAAATTCGTAGATTCTATTTTTGAGAGGTTTTTGCATGTTGGTGAAAAATTAGTTTTTCGAAAAAAAGACGATCTAGGTCTACTAAGAACGACATTCTCTACAAAACCCATTTCTCAGTTTTTCATAAAAAAATTCAAAAAAATTGCCTCTGTTACCTCTACTACTACTTTTCAAAAAAATCTATCTTTTTCAAAAACAACATATTTTAAAAAAAAATGGGTGATCTGGGTCTCTCTATCTCTTTAGCGCCTATAAAACCCATATTTTTTATTTTCCCAAAAAAAAATTGTTTCATAGATTCTATTTTTGAGGGGTTCTTACATGTTGGTGAAAAAATAGTTTTTCGAAAAAAGGATGATCTGGGTCTATTCAAAATTACATTCTCTGCAAAACCCATTTTTCAAAATTTTCATAAAAAGAATCAAGAAAAATTTACCTCTGTTACCTCTATTGCTTCTACTTTTCAAAACAATCTATCTTTTTCGAAGAAAAGACGATTTGGGTCTACTCAGAACGACATTCTCTACAAAACCCATTTCTTAGATTTTTCATAAAATTATTCAAAAGATTTGCCTCTATTACCTCCATTGGTTCTACTTTTCAAAAACATCTATTTTTTTCAAGAAACAACTTAATTTTTATAAAACCAGACAATCTGGGTCTCTTGAGCACACGAGTACCTATAAAACCCATGTTTTTTTTATTTTCCCAAAATAAATTGTTTCATATAATCTATTTTTCATGGGTTCTTGCATGTTGGTGAAATAATACTTTTTCGAGAAAAGGATCTGGATTTACTCAGAATGACATTCTCTACAAAACCCATTTATCCCATTTTTCATAAGAAGATTCAAAAAAATTGCGTCTGTTCCTTCTACTGTTTCTACTTTACAAAATAATCTATCTTTTTCAATAAGTTATTTTTTCAAAAAATGGACGATCTGAGTCTCTTTAGCACATGAACCTATAAAACCCATATTTTTTATTTTACAAAAAAAATGTTTCGTAGATTCTATTTTTGAGGGGTTCTTGCATGTTGGTGAAAAAATAGTTTTTTTAAATATGGACGATTTGGGTCTACTCAGAACAACATTCTCTACAAAACCCATTTCTCAAATTTTTCATAAAAAGATTCAAAACATTTGTCTCTGTTACCTCTACTGCTTCTACTTTTCAAAATAAATCTATGTTTTTCAAAAACAACTTATTTTTTCAAAAAATGGACGATATGGGTCTTTAGCTCTCGAGCACATACAAAATCCATATTTTTTATTTTCCCAAAAAAGATTGTTTCGTAAATTCTATTTTTTAGGGGTTATTGAATGTTGGTGAAAAATTAGTTTTTCGAGAAAAGGATGATCTAGGTCTACTAAGAACGACATTCTCTACAAAACCCATTTCTGAGATTTTTCATAAAAAGATAAAAAAAAATTGCCTCTCTTACTTCTACTGCTTCTACTTTTCAAACTTAAGTGGTTTCCTAAATGCAGCTATAACTCAAGAAAAAAAAAGTTTCATGAAAGGCGACTAAAAATATGTGTACAAAATGCACAACTACAGTACAATCCAAAATCGTAGTCACCAAAGTTGATCGATGACCCACAAAAACTCAAAGATGAGCGGTTTCCTAAATGCAGCTATAACTCAACAAAATTTGAAGATTCACAAAAGGCAATAGAAATTACGCGTATGAAATACAAAACTATAGTGTAATCCACAAGCGTACTCACCAAAGTTGATCGATGTTCCACAAAAACTCAAACTTGAGCGCTTTCCTAAATGCGGCTATAACTCAACAAAATTTGAAGGTTCACTAAAGGAAAAATAGAAAATACACATACATAATGCACAACTACAGTGCAATCCAATATTGTAGTCACCAACGTTGAACGATAGCAAAAAATGAAGGTTCATGAAAGGCGATAGAAAATACGCATACAAAATGGACAACTAGAGTCCAATCTATAATCGTAGTTACCAAAGTTCATTGATGGGCCACAAAAACTAAAAGATGAGAGGTTTCCTAAATGCTGCTATAACTCAACAAAAAATGAAGGTTCACGAAAAGGCGATTGAAAATACGTGTATAAAATGAATAAATATAGTGTAATCCACAATCATAGTCACAAAAGTGAGTTGATGGCCCACGAAAATTAAAGCACGAGCAGTTTCCTAAATGCGGCTATAACTCAACAGAAAATGAAGGTTCGCGAAAGGTGATAGAAAATACATGTACAAATTGGACAAGTATAGTGCAATCCACAATCCTAGTAACCAAACTTAATTGATGGCCCATGAAAACTCAAATACAAGCGGTTTCCTAAATACAGCTATAACTCAACAAAAAACGAAAGTTTGTGTAAAGTGATTAAAAATATGCATAAAGAATGCACAACTATAGTACAATCCACAATCGTAGTCACCAAATTTGATCGTTGGCCCACGACAAATTAAACAGGAGCGGTTTCCTAAATGCGGCTATAAGTCAACAAAAAATGAAGGTTTACGAAAGCCAATAGAAAATATATCCAGAGAATGGAAAGCTACAGTGCAATCAACAATCGTAGTCACCAACATTTATTGATGGCCCACAAAAAGTCAAACATGAGCTGTTTCCTAAATGCAACTATAACTGAAAAAAATGAAGATTCACGAAAAGACGATAGAAAATACGTGTATAGAATTAAGAACTATAGTTTAATCATAATCGTAGTCACCAAAGTTGATCGATGGCACATGAAAACTCAAATACGAGCGGTTTCCTAAATGTAGCTATAACTCAACAAAAAATGAAGGTTCACAAAAGGCGATAGAAAATATGTATACAAAATAGACAACTATAGTGCAATTCACAATCATAGTCCTCAAATTTGATTGATGGCCCACGAAAACTCAAATACGAGTGGTTCCCTAAATGCGGATATAACTCAGCAAAAAATGAAGGTTCACGAAAGCCGATAGAAAATACGCATATAGAATGCACAACTACAATGTAGTCCACATGCGTAGTCACCAAAGTTGATCGATGACCCATGAAAACACAAACTCAAGCGGTCTCATAAATGCGGTTATAACTCAACAAAAAATGAAGGTTCATTGATCAACTTTGTGTACTACGCTTGTGGATTACAGTGTAGTTGTGCATTATATACACATATTTTCTATCACCTTTCGCGAACCTTCATTTTTTCTTGAGTTATAGCCACATTTAGGAAATGGCTCATGTTTGAGTTTTTGTGTACCATCAATCAAATTTGGTTTCTACGATTGTGGATTGCACTATAGTTGTCCATTGTGTACGTTTTTTTTTCTATCGCCTTTCGTGAACCTTCATTTTTTTTCGAGTTATAACCACTTTTAGCAAATCACTCAATTTTAAGTTTTTGTGGGGCATCGATCAACTTTGGAGACTACACTTGTGGATTACACTATAGTTGTGCATTCCATACGCATATTTTCTATCACGTTTCACAAACCTTCATTTTTTGTTGAGTTATAGCTGCACTGAAGAAACTGCTGGGGTTTGAGTTTTTGTGGAACATCGATCACCTTTGGTGACTACGATTGTTGATTATACTGTAGTTGTCCATTCTGTACGCATTTTTTTTTCTGGCTTTTGTGATCAGTTTTTGTTGAGTTATAGCTGTATTTAGGAAACTGCTCGTGTTTGAGTTTTAATGGGCCATCTATAAACTTTGATGACTAAACTCGTGGATTACATTGTATATTTGTGCATTCTATACATGTATTTTCTATCACCTTTCTCAAACCTTCATTTTTTGTGGAGTTAGCTGCACTTACGAAACCGCTCGTGTTTGAATTTCATAAAACTTTGGCTCTCTACAAAACCCAGTTTTCAAAATTTTCATAAAAAGATTGAAAAGATTTGCCTCTGTTACCTCTACTGCTTCTACTTTTGAAAATAATCAATTTTTTTCAAAAAGAAGTTATTTTTTCAAAAAATGGATGAGTTGGGTTTCTTTAACACATGAACACCTATAAAACCCATATTTTTTATTTTACAAAAAGTAATGTTTCATAGATTCTATTTTTGAGGGGTTCTTGCAATTTGGTTAAAAACTAGTTTTTCGAAATAAGGACGATTTGGGTCTACTCAGAACGACATTCTAGACAAAAACCCATTACTCAGATTTTTTATAAAAATATTCAAAAAAATTGTCTTTGTTACCTCTATTGCTTCGACTTTTAAAAAAACATCTATATTTTTTAAGAACTTATTTTTTCAAACAACCGACAATATGGGTCTTTTTAGCTCTCGAGCACCTAGAAAACCCATATTTTTTATTTTCCCAAAAAAAATTGTTTTGTAGATTCTATTTTTGAGGGGTTTTTGAATGTTGGTGAAAAATTTGTTTTTCGAGAAACCGCTCGTCTTTGAGTTTTTCTGGGCCATCAATCAACTTTGATGACTACGATTATAGATTGAACTGTAGTTGTGCATTATGCACCTTAATTTTTGGTCGAGTGATAGCCACATTGAGCAAACCATTCGAGTTTGATTTTTGTAGGCCATCAATTAACTTTGGTGACTATGCTTGTGGATTACATTGTAGTTGTGCATTCTATATGCATATTTTCGATCGCCTTTTGCGAACCTTCATTTTTTGTTGAGTTATAGCCGCATTTAGGAAACCACTCATGTTTGATATTTTATAGGCCATCGATCAACATTGGTGACTATGATTCTGTATTGTACTATAGTACTGCATTCTATACGCGTATTTTTAATTGCCTTTCATGACCCTTCATATTTAGTTGAGTTAGCCGCATTTAGGAAAACACTCATGTTTTAGTATTCATGAGCCATATATCAACTTTGGTGACTACAATTATGGATTACACTATAGTTGTGCATTCTATACGCGTATTTTCTTTCTTTCGTGAACCTTCTTTTTTCATGAAGTTACAACTGCACTTAGGAAACTGCTCGTGTTTGAGTTTTCGTGGGCCAGTGATCAAGTTTTTTGACTATGATTGTGCATTGCAATTAGTTGTCTATTTTCTACATGTATTTTTGATTGCCTTTCGCGAACCTTCACTTTTTGTTTAGTTATAGCCGCATTTAGGAAACCGCCCGAGTTTGAGCTTTCGTGGGCCATTGATCAACTTTCGTGACTATGTTTGTGGATTACATTGTTGTTGTGCATTGTATAAGTGTATTTTCTATCGCCTTTCACGAACCTTCTTTTTTCGTTGAGTTATAGCCGCACATAGGTAGCTCATGTTTGGATTTTCATACACCATCGATCAACTTTGGTGACTACAATTGTGGATTGCACTCTAGTGTTCCATACTGTAGTTGTATTTTCTATCGGCTTTTGCAAAAGTTCATTTTTTATTGAGTTATAGTGGCATTTAGGAAACCACTCGAGTTTGAGTTTTCGTGGGTGATCAATCAAGTTTGGTGACTACAATTGTGGATTACACTGTAGTTGTGCATTCTATACGCTAATTTTCTATCGCTTTTCACGAACCTTCATGTTTTGTTTAATTATAGCCACATTTAGGAAACCACTTGAGTATAAGTTTTCCTGGGAAACCACTCGAGTTTGAATGCACAACTATAGTGTAATTCACAATCGTAGTCACCAAGGTTCATTCATCGCCCACAAAAACTCAAACATGAGCGGTTTCCTAAATGCAGCTATGACTCAACAAAAAATGAAGGTTCATTAAAGGCGATAGAAAATACGTGTATAGAATGCACAATTATAGTGTTATCCACAATCGTAGTCACCAAAGTTGATCGATGGCCCACGAAAACTCAAACATGAACGATTTCCTAAATGTGGCTATAAATCACCAAAAAATGAAGTTTCGTGAAAGGCGATTAAAAATATGCGTACATAATGCACAACAATAGTACAATCCACAAACGTAATCACCAAAGTTGATTGATGGCCTACAAAAACTCAAACATGAGCGGTTTCGTCAATGCGGCTATAACTCAACAAAAAATCAAGGTTTGTGAAAAGTGATAGAAAATACGCCTATAGAATGCACATCTACATTGTAATCCACAAGTGTAGTCACCAAAGTTGATCAATCGCCCAAAAAAACTCAGACATGAGCGGTTTCCTCAATGCAGCTATAACTAAAGAAAAAATTAAGGTTTGTGAAAGGCGATAGAAAAGAAGCATTCATAATTCACAAATACAGTGCAATCGACAATCGTAGTCACCAAAGTTGATTGATTTCCCATGAAAACTCACACATGAGCTGTTTCCTAAATGTGACTATAACTCAAAGAAAAATGAAGGTTCACGAAAGGCACTAGAAAATACAGATACATAATGGACAACTATAGTGCAATCCACAATCGTAGTCACCAAATTTGATCGATGGCACACACAAATTCAAACATCAGTGGTTTCCTAAATGCGGCTATAACTCAACGAAAAATTAAGGTTTGTGAAAGGCTATAGAAAATATGCATACATTATAGACAACTACAGTGCCATCCACAAATGTAGTCACCAAAGTTGATCGATGCCCCATGAAAACTCAAATATGAGCGGTTTCCTAAATGCGGCAATAACTCAACGAAAAATGAAGGTTGACGAAAGGCGATAGAAAATAAATGTAAAATGGACAACCACAGTGCCATCCACAATCATAGTTACCAAGGTTGATCGATGGCCCACGAAAACTCAAACACGAGCGGTTTCCTAAGTGCGGCAATAACCTAAAAAAAAATGGTTCTCAAAAGGCAATAGAAAATATGCATATAGAATGCACAACTACATTGCAATCCACAATCGTAGTCACCAAACTTGATCAATGGCCCACAAAAACTCAAACACTAGCAGTTTGATAAGTGTAGCTATAACTCAGAAAAAATGAAGGTTCGCGAAAGGCGATAGAAAATACGCATCTACAATGCACAACTACAATGCAACCCACAATTGTAGTCACCAAATTTGATCAATGGCCCACAAAAATTCAAACACGAGCGGTTTCCTAAGTGTGGCTATAACTCAACAAAAAATGAAGGTTCGCGAAAGGCGATAGAAAACACATGTACTAAATAGACAACAACAGTGCAATCCACAATTGTAGTCACCAAAGTTGATCGATGGCCCATGAAAACTCAAATATGAGCGGTATCCTATATATGGCTATAACACTATGAAAAATGAACATTCATGAAAGGCGATAAAAAATACGCATATAGAATGGATAACTACAGTGCCATCCAAAATCATAGTCACCAAGGTTTATCGATGGCCCACGAAAAACTAAAATACGAGCGGTTTCCTAAGTGCGGCTATAACTCAAGAAATAATGAACGTTTTTTGAAAGGCGATAGAAAATACGCCTATAAAATTCACAACTATAGCGCAATGCACAATCGTAGTCACCAAAATTGATCGATGGCCCATGAAAACTCAAATAAGAGCGGTTTCCTATATGCGGCAATAACTCAACAAAAAATGAAGGTTCGTGAAAGGCAATTAAAAATATACATACAGATTGCACAACTATAGTACAATCTACAATTGTAGTCACCAAAGTTGATCGATGGACCACAAAAACTTAAACATGAGTGGTTTCCTAAATGCCGCTATAACTCAACAAAAAATGAAGGTTCATGAAAGACGATAGAAAATACATTTATAGAATGCACAACTACAATGTAATCCAAAAGCGTAGTCACCAAAGTTGATCGATGGCCTATGAAAACTCAAACTTGAACGGTTTACTAAATGGGGTTATAACTAAATAAAAAATGAAGGTTCATGAAAAGTGATAGAAAATACGCATATATAATGGACAATTACAGTGCAATCCGCAATCGTAGTCACCAAAGTTGATCAATGGCCCATGAAAACTCAAACACAAGCGAATTTCTAAGTGTGGCCATCGATCAAATTTGGTGACTACACTTGTGGATTACACTATAGTTGTGCATTCTATGCATATTTTCTATCGTGTTTTGCGAACCTTCGTTATTTGTTGAGTTATAGCCACATTTAGAAAACTGCTTGTGGTTAACTTTTTGTGAGCCATCGATCAACTTTGGTGACTACGATTGTGGATAGCACTGTAGTTTCCATTCTATATTGGTATTTTCTACTGCCTGTCGTGAACCTTCATTTTTCATTGAGTTATAGCCGCATTTAGGAAAACCGCTCATCTTTGGTGACTACGATGATGGATTGGACTGTAGGTCTCCATTCTATATGAATATTTTCTATCATCATTCGTGAACCTTCAATTTGTTTTGTGTTATAGCCACATTTAAGAAAACCTCTCATGTGTGAGTTTTTGTGGGGCATCGATCAACTTTGGTGAGTACGCTTGTGGATTACACTATAGTTGTCCATTCTATATGTGTATTTTCTATCACCTTCCATGAACATTCATTTTTTGTTGAGTTATAGCTGCATTTAGGAAATTGCTCATATTTGACTTTTTTGTGGGCCATTGATCAATTTTGGTGACTAAGATTGTGGATTGTACTGTAGACAAGCATTCTGTACGCATATTTGTAATCGACTATCATGAACCTTCATTTTTTTTTTAGTTATAACCGCATTTACGAAAACGCTCGTGTTTGTGTTTTTCGGGGTGATCGATCAACTTTGGTGACTAAGATTGTGGATTGCACTATACTTGTCCATAATGTATGTGTATTTTCCATCCCCTTTCGTGAACCTTAATTTTTTTGTATATAGTGACAATTAGGAAACAGCTCATGTTTGAGTTTTTGAGGGCCATCGATCAACTCTGGTGACTATGATAGTGGATTGCACTGTATTTGTACATTATGAACGCTAATTTTCTATCACCTTTCTCAAACCTTCATTTTTTGTTGAGTGATAGCTGCATTTGGAAAATCACTCATGCAATAGCAGTTTCCCAAATGTGACTATAACTCAACCAAAAATTAAGGTTCGCAAAAGGGGATAGAAAATACATGTATAAAATACACAAGTATACTGCAATGCATAATCGTAGTCACCAAAGTTGATCGACGACCCATGAAAACTCGAACACAAGCAGTTTCCTATATTCGGCTATAACTCAACAAAAAATGAAGGTTCGAGAAAGGTGATAGAAAATACATGTACAAAATGGAAAACTATTGTACAATCCACAATCGTAGTTACCAAATCTCATCGATGGCCCAAAAAAACTCAAACATGAGGGGTATCATAAATGTGGCTATAACTAAAAAAAAAAAAAGGTTCACGAAAGGCGATAGAAAATACATGTATAGAACGCACAGTTACACTATAATCCACAATCGTAGTCACCAAAGTTCATCAATGGCCTTTCACGAACCTTCAATTACACTATAGTTGTTTATTCTATACAAGTATTTTCTATCGCCTTTCGAGAACCTTCATTTTTCGTTGAGTTACAACTGCACTTTTTAAACCGCTAGTATTTGAATTTTCGTGGGATAGATCAACTTTGGTGATTACGATTGTGCATTGCACTGTAGTTGTCCATTTTGTACGCGTGTTTTCTATCAATTTTCGTGAACCTTCATTTTTGGTTGATTTATAGCCGTATTTAGGAAACCACTTGACTTTGAGTTTTCGTGGGCTATCGTTCAACTTTTGTGACTACGCTTATGGATTACATTGTAATTGTGCATTGTATACGCATATTTTCTATCGCCTTTCACGAACCTTCATTTTTTTTTGAGTTATAGCCTCAATTAGTAAACCACTCATATTTGAGTTTTTCTTGCCATCAATCAACTTTGGTGACTATGATTATGGATTGTATTGTAGTTGTGCATTCTGTACACATATTTTTAATCACCTTTCACGAACATTCATTTTTTTATTTAGTTATAACTGCATTTAGGAATACACTCATGTTTGAGTTTTCGTGGGCTATCGATCAACTTTGGTGACTATGATTGTGGATTACACTATAGTTGTGCATTTTGTACACGTATTTTCTATCACCTCTCTCGAACCTTCAATTTTTGTTGAGTTATAGCCGCATTTAGGAAATGGCTCATGTTTGAGTTTTCGTGGGCCATTTATCAACTTTTCTGACTACGCTTGTGGATTAAACTGTAGTTGTGCATTTTATATGTGTATTTTCTATCATCTTTCATGAACATTCATTTTTTGTTTAGTTATAGCCTCATTTAGGAAACCGCTCGAGTTTCAGTTTTCGAAAAACTAATATTTCACCAACATGTAAGAACTCCTAAAAATAGAATTTAGGAAACATTTATTTTGGGAAAATAAAAAATATGGGTTTTTATAGGTACTCATGTGTGCAATAAACGCAGATCGTCCAGATTTTCAAAAATGAAGTTGTTTTTGAAAAAAGATAGATTTTTTTGAAAAGTAGAAGTAGTAGAGGTAATAGAGACAATTTTTTTGAATCTTTTTATGAAAAATCTAAGAAATGGGTTTTGTAGAAAATGTTGTTCTAAGTAAAGCCAGATCGTCGTTATTTCAAAAAACTATTTTTTCACCAATATGCAAGAGCCCCTAAAAAATAGAATCTACGAAACAATTTTTTCTGGGAAAATTGAAAATGTGGGTTTTATGGGTGCTCAAGAGGTAAAGAGACTCAGATCATCCATTTCTTTTTAAATAAGTTGTTCTTCAAAAACATAGATTTTTTTGACAAGTAGAAGCAGTAGAGGTAATAGAGGCAATTCTTTTAAATTTTTTTAAGAACAATTTGAGAAATGGGTTTAGTAGAGAATGTTGTTCGTAGTAGACCTAGATCGTCCTTTTCTCGAAAAACTATTTTTTCACCAACATTTAAGAACCCCTCAAAAATAGAATCTACGAAACAATTTTTTTTTTTGGGAAAATCGAAAATATGGGTTTTGTAGTTGCTCGAGAGCTAAAGAGACCCATCTTGTCCATTTTTTGAAAAAATAAATTGTTCTTGAAAAACAAAGATTTTTTTTTTCAAAGTAGTTGAGGTAACAAGACAAAAATTTTGAATCTTTTTATGAAAAATCTTAGAAATGGGTTTTGTAAAGAATGTCGTTATGAGTAGACCCAGATCATCCTTATTTCGCAAAACTAATTTTTTACCAACATGCAAAAAGTGCTCAAAAATAGAATCTATGAAACACTTTTTTTGTAAACTTGAAAATATGGGTTTTATAGGTGTTCATGTGCTAAGAATAGACCTAGATCATCCATTTTTTGAAAAAATAACTTCTTCTTGAAAAAGATAGATTATTTTGAAAAGTAGAAGTAGCAGAGGTAAGACATACAAATGTTTTGAATCTTTTTATGATAAATGGGATAAATGGGTTTTGTAGAGATTGTCATTCTAAGTAGACTCAGATCGTCTTTTTTTTCAAAAACTAATATTTCACCAACATGCAAGAACCCCTAAAAATACAATCTATGAAACAATTTTTTTTGGGAAAATCGAAAATATGGGTTTTATAGGTACTTGTGTGTTGAAAAGACCCAAATTGTTTGGTTTTTGAAAAAATAAGTTGTTTTTGAAAAAGATAGATTTTTTTGAAAAGTAGAAGCAGTGGAGGTAACAGAGGCAAATTTTTTGAATTTTTTACGAAAAATCTGTGAAATGGATTGTGTAGAGAATGTCGTTCTGAGTAGAACTAGATCATCCTTTATTCAAAAAACTAATTTTTCAACAACATGCAAGCACCCTCAAAAATAGAATCTATGAAACAATTTTTTTTGGAAAATCAAAATATGGTTTTTATAGGTGCTCGTGTGCTCAAGAGACCCAGATCATCCGTTTTCTGAAAAAATAAGTTATTCTTGAAAAGATATATTTTTTTTTGAAAGGTAGAAGTAGTAGAGGTAATAGAGGCAAATTTTTTTGAATCATTTTATAAAAAATCTAAGAAATGGGATTTGTAGAGAATGTCGTTCTGAGTATACCAAGTCCTCAAAAATAGAATCTACGAATCAATTTTTTTGAGGAAAATTAAAAATATGTTATTTATAGGTGCTAGTGTGCTGAAGAGATTCAAATCATTCGTATTTTAAAAAAATAGGTTGTTCTTGAAAGAGATAGATTTTTTTGAAAAGTAGAAGCAGTAGAGGTAACATGCTGGAATAATTTGATTACTGGAAGAAAATTTTGTTGAATCTGGTGTGGGTTGGCAAGTCAGGAGTGGAAACCAAACTAGATTCTGGGAGGACAGATGGTTGTTTAATGAGCCCTTATCAAAATTGAACCTTTTTGTGGGTGGGCTAAGATTTGCAAAGCTCTATTTGGTTTGTATGTTAAAGATTATTGGTTGAATGGAAAATGGATGGAACTGTGTCTTGTTAGTCAAGATCTTGCTCCTGTTCATTGATCCTTGATGACTATCACACCTAGCTAGGATCAGTTGGAAGATCATCTTGTTTGGATCGATGAACCCTCGGGTAATTATTTCGCTTCGTCAGCTTTTGCCAGGCTATCTTCTGTCCAAGTTCCTCCTCCCTTCTGGTTGAAGGCTTGGTTCAAACACCTGATTCCTAAAGTCAACATCTTCTTCTGGATCCTTCTTCAAAATAAAGTGCTCACGGTTGATAATCTTTCCAAGCATGGCATTCAAATACCCAATAGATGTTATCTTTGCAAGATGGAAGTTGAGTCAGTTTGTCATTTGTTTCTTCATTGTCCTTTCGCTATTTTGATTTGGGAAAAATTCCTCTGAAACTGGCAATTACCTTAGGTTTTCCCCTTGTCAATCGAAGACTTCTTTATACAATGGAAAGCCCTGACACACAATCCTCCTCTTGTGAAACTATGGAATTTTTCTTTCCCTCATGTTGCTTGCGGTCTATGGAAGGAATGAAATAATAGAATTTACAGAGATAAAGAATCTTTGGTGGCCATTGTGTTTGATAAAATAATCAGATTATTGAAAGAAAATCTCAATACTATCCCCCAGATGATTGGTAATACTGACAATGTGGCTTGTTCATCCTATGATCTCATGGTAGCCAAGGAATGGAATATTAATCTTCATATTTTTTGTGTCCCTAAACATGCTAAGAAGGATAGGGAGGGTGGTTGCTGGACTTTTCCGCCTAATGGTTGGATCAAAGCCAACTTTGATGCGGCAAGTTGCGGCGAAGTCATAAGGGATTCTTTTGGCAATTTCCTTGGTACGACTGCCACTCCCCTTGGTTCTCAAACCAATCACCTTGCTGAGGCTGCTGGAGCTTTTCATGTTATAAATTTGGCTCATAGACTGAATTTTAAAAACCTGTGGCTTGAAGGGGACTCTAAAAATATTATTGAATGTTTAGGTACGTTCCCCCCCTTGTGGACTATAAAGTCTTTGGATTGATAATGCTATTTCAAAAACATAGGCAAAAAATTTGAATCTTTTTATGAAAAATCTGAGAAATGGATTTTGTAGAGAATGCCAATTTGAGTAATATCTAAATCGTCCTTTTTTTGAAAAATTAATTTTTCACCAACATGCAAGAACCCCTCAAAAATAGAATCTATGAAATAATTTTTTTTGGGAAACTCAAAAATATGGGTTTTATAGGTGCTCGTGTGCTAAAGAGACCCAGATCGTCTATTTTTTGAAATTATTTGTTCGTAAAACATATAGATTTTTTTGAAAGTACAAGCAGTAGAGGTAATAGAGGCAAAATTTTTGAATCTTTTTATGAAAAATTTAAGAAATGGATTTTGTAGAGAATGTCATTTTTAGTAGACCTAGATCGTCCTTTTTTTGAAAAATTAATTTTTCACCAACATGTAAGAACCCCTCAAAAATAGAATCTACAAACCAATTTTTTTTTGGGAAAACTGAAATATGGGTTTTGTAGGTGCGCGTGTGCTAAAAGAGACCCAGATTGTCCATTTTTGAAAAGTAGAAGCAGTAGAGGTAACCGAGGAAATTTTTTTCAATCTTTTTATGAAAAATCTAAAAAATGGGTTTTGTAGAGATCCAAAGTTTCATGAAACTCAAACACGAGCAGTTTCCTAAGTACAACTATAACTCAATGAAAAATGAAAGTTCACATAAGGCAATAGAAAATATGAGTATAGAATGCAAAACTACTGTGTAATCCACAAGTGTAGTCACCAAAGTTGATTGATGGCCCAGAAAAACTCAAACACAAGCGGTTTCCTAAATATAGCTATAACTCAACAAAAAATGAAGGATCACAAAAGGAGAAAGAAAATATGCATACATAATAGACAACTACAATACGATCCACAATCGTAGTCAAAAAAGTTGATCTATGGCCCACGAAAATTCAAACACGAGCGGTTTCCTAAATGCAACTATAACTCAACAAAAAATGAATGTTTGTCAAAGGCAATAGAAAATATGAAAATATCGATCAACTTTGGTGACTATGCTTGTGCATTACACTCTAGTTGTGCATTCCATACGCATAATTTGTATTTCCTTTCGCGAACCTTCTTTTTTTTTGAGTTATAGCTGCATTTAGGAAAACCACCCATGTTTGAGTCTTTTTGGGGCATCGATCCACTTTGGTAACTACGATTGTGGATTGTACTCTAGTTGTGCATTTTATATACAAATTTTTATTCGCCTTTCACGAACCTTCATTTTTTGTTGAGTTAGCCGCATTTAGGTAACCACTCATGTTTGAGTCTTTTAGGGGCATCGATCAACTTTGGTGACTACGATTGTGCATTGTACTATAGTTGTGCACTATGTATGCATATTTTTAATTGCTTTTCACGAACCTTCATTTTTTGTTGAGTTATAGCCGCATTTAGTTATATGCGCGTGTTTGAGTTTTCGTGGGCCATCAATCAACTTTGGTCACTACGATTGTTGATTACACTGTAGTTGTGCATTTTATACGCTTATTTGCTATCGCATTTTGCGAATCATCATTTTTTGTTGAGTTAGTTGGACTTAGGAAAATGCTCGTGTTTGAGTTTTCATGGGCCATGGATCAACTTTGGTGACTACGATTGTGGATTGCACTGTAGTTGTCCATTCTATACATGTATTTTCTATCGCCTTTCATGAAACTTCATTTTTTGTTGAGTTGTAGCCGCATTTAGGAAACGACTCGTGTTTGAGTTTTTGTGGCACATCAATCAACTTTGGTGACTACGATTGTGGACTGTACTATAGTTGTGCATTTTGTAAGAATAGTTTTAATCACTTTTCACGAACCTTCATTTTTTGTTGAATTATAGTTGTGTTTACGAAAACGCCCGCACATGAATTTTCATGGGCCATCGATTAAATTTGTGACTATGATTGTGGATTACACTATAGCTTTGTATTCTATAAATGTATTTTTTATCACCTTTCACGAACCTTTATTTTTCGTTGAGTTATAGCTGCACTTAGGAAAACACTCTTGTTTAAGTTTTCAAGGGCCATCGATCAATTTTTTTACTACGATTGTGGAGTACATTGTATATGCTTATTTTCTATCGCCTTTCGTGAACCTTTATTTTTTGTTGAGTTATACCCGCATTTAGGAAACCGCCCGTGTTTAAGATTTCGTGGGCCATCGATCAACATTGGTGACTACGATTGTGCTTTACACTGTAGTTTTCCATTCTGTATGTGTATTTTCTATTGCCTTTTGCAAACCTTCATTTTTTGTTGAGTTATAGCTGCATTTAGGAAACCGCTCGTGTTTGAGTTTTTGTTGGCTATTGATCAACTTTGAAATTATGATTATGGATTACACTGTAGTTAGCATTCTATACACATATTTTCTATCGCCTTTTGCGAACCTTAAGTTTTTTGTTGAGTTATAGCCGCATTTAGGTAATTGCTCATGTTTGTGTTTTTGTGGGCCATCAATCAACTTTGATGACTACAATTGTGCATTACATTGTAGTTGTACATTTTATACTTGTATTTTCTATCGCCTTTCGTGAACCTTCATTTTTCTGAGTTATAACCGCATTTAGGAAAATACTTGTGTTTGAGATCTCATGGGCCATCAAACAACTTTGGTGATTATGATTATGGATTGCACTATAGTTGTTCAATCTGTATGCGTATTTTCTGCCACCTTTCGTGAACCATCATTTTTTGTTGAGTTATAGCCGCATTTACTAAACCGTTCGTGTTTGAGTTTTCGTGGGCCATCAATTGACTTTGGTGACTAGGTTTGTGGATCCCACTTTAGTTGCTTAATCTATACATGTATTTTCTATAACCTTTCGCGAACCTTCATTTTTCTTTGAGTTATAGCCGTATTTCAGAAACAGCATGTGCTTGAGTTTTCGTGGGCCATCGATCAACTTTGGTGTCTACGATTTGCCCACAAAAACTCAAACACTAGCGGTTTCCTAAATGTGGCTATAACTCAAGAGAAAATGAAGGTTTGTGAAAGGCGATAGAAAATACGCTTACAGATTGGACAACAACAATGCAATTCACAATCATAGTCACCAAAGTTGATCGATGGCCTATGATAAACAAAAACACAAGCGGTTTCCTAAGTGCAGCTATATAACTCAATGAAAAATAAAAGTTCAAAAAAGGTGATTTTTTATATAGAATACATAAATAAAGTGTAATTCACATGAATAGTCACAAAAGTTGATCGATGGCCAATGAAAACTCAAACACGAGTGGTTTCCTAATTGTGGCTATAACTAAAGGAAAAATGAAGGTTTGTGAAAGCCAATAGAAAATACGTGTACAAATTGGACAACTATACTGCAATCCACAATCGTAGGCACCAAAGTTGATCGATGGCCCACGAAAACTCAAACACAAGCATTTTCATAAATGCGGCTATAACTCAACAAAAAAAGAAGTTTCGTGAAGGCGATTAAAAATATGCGTACAGAATGCACAACCACGCTCCAATCCACAATCATAGTCACCAAAGTTGATCGCTGGCCCACAAAATCTCAAACATGAGCGGTTACTTAAATGCTGTTATAACTTAACAAAAATGAAGGTTCACGAAAGGCAATAAAAAATATGCATAGAGAATGCACAACTATAGTGTAATCCAAAAGTGTAGTAACAAAAGTTGATCAATGGGCCACAAAAAGTCAAACACGAGCGGTTTTTAAATGCGGCTACTCAAAAAAAAATTAAGGTTCGCGAAAGGTGATAGAAAATTAGAGTTCATAATGCACAACTACAGTGAAATCCACAATCGTAGTCACCAAAGTTGATCAATAACACACGAGACGTTTCCTAAATGCGGTTATAACTCAACAAAAAATGAAGGTTCATGAAAGGTGAGAAAATACGCATATAGAATGGACAACTATAGTGCAATCCACAATTGTAGTCACCAAATTGGATAGATCACCCATGAAACTTTAAACAAGAGCATTTTCCTAAATGTGGCTATACATCAACAAAAAATGAAGGCTTGTGAAAGGCGATTAAAAACAGAATGTACTGCAGTACAATCCATAATCGTAGTCACCAAAGTTGATCGATTTCCCAAAAAAACTCAAACATGAGCAGTTTCCTAAATGCAGTTGTAACACAACAAAAAATGAAGGTTTGTAAAAGGTGACTAAAAATATGCATAGAAAATGCAAAAGTACAGTACAATCCACAATCGTAGTTACCAAAGTTGATTGATGTCCAACAAAAACTAAAACATGAGCGGTTTGCTAAATGCGGTTCTAACTTAACAAAAAATGAAGGTTCCTCAAAGGCGATAGAAAATTAATGTTTATAATGCACAACTACAGAGTAATCCATAAGCGTAGTCACCAAAGTTGATTGATGGCCAACAAAAACTCAAACACGAGCGCTTTCCTAAGTGCAACTATAACTCAACAAAAAATGAAGGTTCGTGAAAGGTGATAGAAAATACACGTACATAATGGACAAATACAGTGCAATCCACAGTCATAGTCACCAAAGTTGATCAATGGCCCTCAAAAACTCAAACACGAGCATTTTCCTAAATACGGCTATTACTCAACAAAAAATAAAGGTTCACAAAAGGCGATAGAAAATACACATATAGTATGGAAAAATATAGGGGAATCCACAATCGTAGTCACCAAAGTTGATCGATGGCCCACAAAAACTCAAGCAATAGCAGTTTCCCAAATGCGACTATAACTCAACCAAAAATTAAGGTTCGTGAAAAGGGATAGAAAATACACATATTTCCTACATGCGGCTATAACTTAACAAAAAATGAAGGTTCATGAAAATGGAGTAAAAATATGTGTACAAAGTGCACAATATCAGTACAATCCACAACCATAGTCACCAAAGTTGATTGATTGCCCCAAAAACTCAAACATGGGTGGTTTCGTAAATACGGCTATAACTCAACAAAAAATGAAGGTTCGCGAAAGGCAATAAAAAATATTTGTATACAATGCACAACTACAGTGTAAACAACAAGAGTTGTGACCAAAGTTGATCAATGGCCCACCAAAACTCAAACTCGAGCGGTTTCCTAAATGTGGCTATAACTCAACAAAAAATGAAGGTTTGTGAAAGGCGATAGAAAATATGCATATAGAATGTACAACTACACTGTAATGCACAATTGTGGTCACCAAAGTTTATTGATGGCCCACGAAAATTGAAGCACGAGTGTTTTTATAAATGTGGCTATAACTCAACAAAAAAGGAAGGATCATGAAAGTTTATTGTGGTCATTGTAATGCATAACTATAGTACAATCCACAATTTTAGTCACCAAAGTTGGCTAATGGCCGAGAAAATCTTAAACATGAGCGGTTTGCTAAATGCGGCTATAACTCAACATAAAATGAACGTCCGTGAAATGAGATAGAAAATATGTGTATAGGATGCACAACTACAGTGTAATCCACAAGCACAGTCACCAAAGTTGCTCGATGCCCTGCAAAAACTCAAACATAAGTGTTTTCCTAAATGTGGGTATAGCTCAACAAAACATGAAGGTTCGCGAAAGGAAATAGATAATATGCTTATAGGATACACAACTATAATGTAATCCACAAGCGTAGTCACAAAAGTTGATTGATGGCCCATAGAAATTCAAACTCAAGCAATTTCCTAAATGCGGCTATAAAACAACAAAAAATGAAGGTTCATAAAAGGCGATAGAAAATATGCGTAAAAAATGGACAACAACAATGCAATCCACAATCGTAGTCACCAAAGTTAATTGACGGCCCACGAAAACTCAAACACGTGCGGTTTCCTAAATGCAGCTATAAGTCAACAAAAAATTAAGGTTTGCGAAATGCGATAAAAAAATATGCGTATAGAATGCACAAGTATTGTGTAATGCACAATCGTTGTCACCAAAGTTAATCAATGCCCCACGAAAACTCAAACATGAGCAGTTTCCTAAATGCGGCTATAAGTCAACAAAAAGTGAAGATTCACCAAAGGCGACAGAAATTACACGTACAAAATGGACAACTATAGTGCAATCGACAATCGTAGTCATGAAAGTTGATCAATGGCCCACAAAAACTTAAACACGAGCAGTTTGCTAAATACGGCTATAACTCAACAAAAAATGAAGGTTCATGAACGGCGATAGAAAATACGCGTAAAAATTTGACAATTACAGTGTAATCAACAATCGTAGTCACCAAAGTTGATCGATAGCCCACGAAAACTCAACTTCGAGCGGTTTCCTAAGTGTTGTTATAACTCAACAAAAAACTAAAGTTCACTAAAGTCGATAGGAAGTATGCGAACATAATGGACAACTACATTTCAATGCACAATCGTAGTCACCAAAGTTGATCGATGGCCAACTAAAAGTCAAACACGGGCAGCTTACTAATTGCAGCTATAACTCAATAAACAATGAAGGTTCACGAAAGGTGATATAAAATGCGTGTATAGAATGCACAGCTAGAGTGTAATCCACTATCGTAGTTATCAATGTTGATCGATGACCCTCGAAAACTTAAACATGAGCGGTTTCCTAAATGCGGCTTTAACTCAACAAAAATTGAATGTGCACGAAAGGTGATAGAAAATATGCGTAAAAAATGCACTACATTGTAATCCACAAGCGTAGTGACCAAACTTGATCGATGGCCCAAAAAAAATTAAACACGAGTGGTTTCCTAAATCTAGGTATAACTCAACAAAAAATGAAGGTTCGCGAGAGGCCACAGAAAATTAGCTAATGTACAAGTACAGTGCAATCAATAGTTGTAGTCACCAAAGTCGATCGATGGCCCATGAAACCTCAAATACGAGCGGTTTCCTAAATGCAGCTATAACTCAACAAAAAATGAAGGTTCACGAAAGGCGAAAGAAAATACACATACAAAATTGACAACTACAGTGCAGTCGACAACCGTAGTCACGAAAGTTGATGGATTGCCCACAAAAACTCAAACACGAGTGGTTTGCTAAAGGCAACTATAACTTAACAAAAAATGAAGGTTAGCGAAAGGTGATAGAAAATTAGCGTTCATAATGCACAACTATAGTGTATCCACAATTGTAGTCACCAAAGTTGAACGATCGCCCGCGAAAACTCAAACATGAGCAGTTTCCTAAATTCGGTTATAACTCAAAAACAAATAAAGGTTTGTGAAAGACAATTATAACTATGCGTACAACAACTACATTACAATCCACAATCGTAGTCATCAAAGTTGATAGATGGCCCATAAAAACTCAAACACGAACATTTTCCTAAATGCGGCTGTAACTCAAGAAAAAAAAAAGGTTCGTGAAAGGTGATTAAAAATATGATTAAAGAATTCACAACTACAGTACAAATAATTCACGAGTGGTTTCCCGAGTGCAGCTATAATTAAAAAAAAAATGAAGTTTCATGAAAGGCGATAGAAAATACATGTATGGAATGCACAACTACAGTGTAATCCACAATTGTAGTCACCAAAGGTAATTGATGCCACATTTAGGAAAACGGTCGTGTTTGAGTTTTTCGTGGGCCATCGATCAACGTTGGAGACTACGATTCTGGATTGCACTATAGTTGTCTATTTTGTATGCGTATTTTCTATCACCTTTCGAGAACCTTCATTTTTTCTTAAGTTATACTTGCATTTAGGAAAGCCCTTGTGTTTGAGTTTTTGTGAACCATTGATCAACTTTGGTGACTACGATTGTGGATTACATTGTAGTTGTGCTTCTATAAACATATTTTCTATCACCTTTCGCGAACCTTCATTTTTTGTTGAGTTATACCCGCATTTAGGAAAACACTCATGTTTGAGTTTTCGTGGGCCATCGATCAACCTTGGTGTCTATGATTGTGGATTGCACTTTAGTTGTCCATTGTGTACGCGTATTTTCTATCACCTTTCGCAAATCTTCATTTTTCGTTGAGTTATTCCGCACTTAGGAAACTGCTCGTGTTTGAGTTTTTGTGGGCCATTGATTAACTTTGGTGACTAAAATTATGGATTACACTGTAGTTGTGCATTGTGAATGTTAATTTTCTATCACCTTTTAGGAACTTTCATTTTTTGTCGAGTTATAACCGCATTTAGCAAACCACTCATGTTTTAGTTTCTGTGGGACATCAATCAACTTTGGTTACTAAGATTGTGGATTGTACTATAGTTGTGCATTTTCTATGCATATTTTTAATCGCCTTTTACAAACTTTCAATTTTCGTTGAGTTATAGGTGCATTTAGGAAACCGCTCATGTTTGAGTTTTTTTGGGCAATCGATCAACTTTGGTGACTATGATTGTGGATTGTACTGTAGTTGTGCATTATGTACACATATTTTTAATCCCCTTTCACAAGCCTTCATTTTTTGTTGATGTAACTCCACATTTAGGAAAATGCTCTTGTTTGAAAGACGAATAAAAATACCTGTACAAAATGCACAACTACAGTACAATCCACAATTGTAGACACCAAAGTTGATCGATCATCCACGAAAACTCAAGCACGAGCGATTTTCTAAATGCGGCTATATAACTCAACAAAAACTAAGGGTTCGTGAAAGACAATTAAAAATATGCATACACAATGCACAACTATAGTACAATCCACAATCATAGTCACCAAAGTTCATTGATGGTCCACAAAAACTTGAACATGAGCGGTTTCCTAAATGTGGCTATAACTTAAAAAAAATGAAGGTTCACTAAAAGCGATAAAAAATACATGTATACAATGAATAACTACAATGTAATCCACAATTGTAATCAGGAAAGTTAATCAATAGCCCACGAAAACTCAAATACGAGTGGTTTCCTAAATGCGGCTATAAGTCAATAGAAAATGAAGATTCACGAAAGGCGATAGAAAATACACATACAAAATGGACAACTACAATGCAATCCACAATCGTAGTCGCCAAAGTTGATCGATGGCCCATGAAAACTCAAACACGAGTGGTTTCCTAACTGCGGCCATAACTCAACAAAAAATGAAGATTCGCGAAAGGTGATATAAAGTACATGTATAGAATGCACAACTACATTGTAATCCACAAGCATAGTCAACAAAATTGAACTATGGCCCACGAAAACTCAAACACAACTGGTTTCCTAAGTGCATCTATTAATACACATATAGAATGCACAACTATAGTGTAATCCACAATCGTAGTCAGCAAAGTTGATTGATGGCCCACAAAAACTCAAACATGAGGGATTTCCTAAATGCAGCTATAACTCAAAAAAAAATAAAGGTTCACGAAAGGTGATAGAGAATACGCATACGGAATGGACAACTAAAGTGCAATCCACAATCGCCGTATCCAACATTGAACGATGGCCCACTAAAACTCAAACACGAGTGGCTTTCTAAATGCGGCTATCACTCAAGAACAAATAAAGGTTCGTGAAAGGAAATTAAAAATATGCATACAAAATGCACAACTATAGTACAATCCATAATCGTAGTATCCAAAGTTAATTGTGGCCTACAAAAATTCAAACACGACCATTTTCCTAAATGCGGTTATAACTCAAGAAAAAATGAAGGTTTGTGAAAGGCGATTTAAAATATATGTACATAATGCACAACTACAGTACAATCAACAATCGAAGTCACCAAAGTTAATTGATGGGCCACAAAAATTCAAACACGAGTGTTTTCCTAAATAAGGCTATAACTCAAGAAAAAATGAAGGTTCGTGAAAGGCGATTAAAAATATGTGTATAGAATACACAACTACAGTGCAATCCAATATCGTAGTCACCAAATTTGATCGGTGGCCCACAAAAATTCAAACACGAGCATTTTCCTAAATGCGACTGTAACTCAAGAAAAAATGAAAGCTCGTGAAAGGCGATTAAAAATATGGTATCCTAGTGTTTGACTTTTCGTGGGGCATCAATCAAATTTGGTGACTACAATTGTGGATTACACTGTAGTTGTTCATTCTATACACGTATTTTGTATCGCCTTTCACAAACCTTCTTTTTTTATTGAGTTATAGCTGCACTTAGAAAGCCACTCGTGTTTGAGTTTTCGTGGCCCATTAATCAACTTTGGTGACTACAATTATGGATTGTATTGTAGTTGTGAATTTTATACACATATTTTTAATTGCCTTTCTTGAACCTTTATTTTTTCTTGAGTTATAGCCGCAAATTGGAAAATGCTTGTGTTTGAGTTTTTGTGGGCCATCAATCAACTTTAGTGACTACGATTGTGGATTGCAATGTAGTTGTTGTATGCATATTTATAATTGCCTTTCACAAACCTTTATTTGTTCTTCAGTTATAGCCACATTTATGAAAATGCTCATGTTTGAGTTTTTTGTGGCCGATCGATCAACTTTGGTGAGTACGATTGTGGATTGCATTGTTGTTGCGCATTCTTTATGGGTATTTTCTATCACCTTTCGTGAACCTTCATTTTTTTTGAGTTATAGCCACATTTAGGAAACTGCTCGTGTTTGAGTTTTCGTGGGCTATCAATCAACTTTGGCGACTACGATTGTTAATTGCACTATAGTTCTGCACTATGAATGCTAATTTTCTATCTCCTTTCACGAACCTTCATTTTTTGTTGACTTATAGTTGTATTGAGGTAATCGCTCGTGTTTGAGTTTTTGTGGGCCATCAATCAAATTTGGTGACTACGCTTGTGGATTAAACTATAGTTGTGCATTCTATACATGTATTTTCTATCGGCTTGCGCGAACCTTGATTATTTTTTGAATTATAGCGGCATTTAGGAAACTGCTCATGTTTGAGTTTTCGTGGACCATCGTTCAATTTTGGTGGCTACAATTGTGGATTGCTCTGTAGTTGTGCAATATGAATGCTAATTCTCTATCGCCTTTCACTAACCTCCATTTTTTGTTGAGTTATAGACGCATTTAGGAAACCACTCGTGTTTTAGTTTTCATGGGCAATCCATCAACTTTCGTGACTACGATTGTCGACTACATTGTAGTTGTCAATTTTGTACGCGTATTTTCTATCGCCTTTCGTGAACCTTCATTTTTTGTTGAGTTATATAGATGCATTTAGGAAGAAACCGCTCATGTTTGAGGTTTAATGGGCCATCGATCAACTTTGGTAACTACAATTGTGGATTGCACTATGCATGTGCATTAGAAAATGCTAATTTTGTATCGCCTTTCGCGAACCTTCATTTTTTGTTGAGTTATAGCCACATTTAGGAAACCGCTCGTGTTTGAGTTTTCGTGGGCCGTCGATTAACTTTGGTAACTACACTTGTGGATTACACTGTAGTTTTGAATTTTATACTCGTATTTTCTATCAACTTTCGCGAACATTCATTTTTCTCGTTGAGTTATAGCCGCATTTAGGAAACCGCTCATGTTTAAGTTTTCGTGGACCATCGATCATCTTTGATAACTACGATTGTGGATTACACTGTAGTTGTGCATTCTATAGACATATTTTCTATCAACTTTTGCGAACCTTCATTTTTCATTGAGTTATAATAACTGCACTTAGAAAACCGCTCGTGTTTGAGTTTTCGTGCGCCATCGATCAACTTTGGTGACTACAATATTGGATTGCACTATAGTTGTCCATTTTTTATGTGTATTTTCTATCGCCTTTTGAAAACCTTCATTTTTGGTTGAGTTATAGCCGCATAGAGGAAACCGCTTGAGTCTGAGTTTTCGAAAAACTAATATTTCACCAACATGCAAGAACCATTCAAAATAGAATTTACGAAACAATTTTTTTGGGGAAAATCAAAAATATGGGTTTTATAGGTACTCGTGTGCTCAAGAGACCCAGATCATCCAGTTTTTGAAAAAATCAGTTGTTTTTGAAAAACAAAGATTTTTTTGAGAAGTAGAAGCAGTGGAGATAACAGAGGCAATTTTTTGAATCTTTTAATGAAAAATATGAGAAATGGGTTTTGTAGAGAATGTCATTCTGAGTAGACATAGATCTTGTCTTTTCAAAAAACCAAATTTTCACGAACATGCAAGAACCCCTCAAAACTAGAATCTATGAATCAATTCGTTTTGGGAAAATAAATAATATGGGTTTTATAGTGTCTCGAGAGTAAAGAGACCCAAATTGTGTATTTTTTTTAAAAATAAGTTTATCTTGAAAAAGATAGATTTTTTAAAAAGTCGAAGTAGTATAGGTAATTGAGGCAATTTTTTTGAATCATTTTATTAAAAATCTAAGAAATGGGTTTTGTAGAGAATGTAGTTCTGAGAAGACCCAGATCGTCCTCTTTTTGAAAAACTAATTTTTCACCATCATGCATGAACACCTCAAAATTAGAATCTACGAAACTATGTTTTTTGGAAAATAAAAAATATGGGTTTTATAGGTGTTGGTGTGCTAAAGAGACCCAAATATTCCATTTTTTGAAAAAAATAACTTATTTTTGAAAAAGATATATTTTTTTGAAAAGTAGAAGCAGTAGAGGTAACATAGGCAAAGTTTTTTGAATCATTTTATGAAAAATGGGAAAAATGGGTTTTGTAGAGAATGTCATTCTGAGTACACCCAGATCATTCTGTTTTTGAAAAACTAATATTTCACCAACATGCAAAAAACACTCAAAAATAGAATTTACGAAACAATTTTTTCTGGGAAAGTCGAAAATATCGTTTTTATAGGTACTCGTGTGCTCAAAAGACCCAGATCATCCAGTTTTTGAAAAAATGGGTTTTGTAGAGAATATCGTTTTAAGTAAACCTAAATCGTCCTTTTTTCTAAAACCTAATTTTTCACCAACATGCAAGAACCCCTAAAAAATAGAATCTATGAATTTATTTTTTTGGGAAAATCAAAAATATGGGTTTTATAGGTGCTCGAGGGCTAAAGAGACACCCGTTTCCTTAGGCATCTACTGAAGCAACTATAGCAGGGTGGGTGGGTGGCAGATATAGTAGGGCTGGGTGGGTGGCGGGAGGGCTGCGCCCCCCCACCCTTTTAGATCATCTGCTTTTTGAAAAAATAAGTATTTTTTGAAAAAAATTTGATTTTTTTGAAAAGTAGTAGTAGAGGTAACAGAGGCAATTTTGAATCTATTGATGAAAAATATGAGAAATGGGTTTTGTAGAAAATGTCGTTCTTAGTAGACCTAGATCGTCCTTTTCTCGAAAAACTAATTTTTCACCAACATGGAAGAACCCCTCAAAAATAGAATCTATAAAACAATTTGTTTTGAGAAAATAGAAAATATGGGTTTTGTAGGTGCTCGAGAGCTAAAGAGACCCAAATCATCTGTTTTTTGAAAAAATAAGTTGTTTTTCTTTAAAAAGATAGATTTTTTTAAAAAGTAGAAGCAGTAGAGGTAACAGAGACAAATTTTTTGAATCTTTCTATGAAAAATCTGAAAAATGGGTTTTGTAGAGAATGTCATTCTGAGTACACCCAGATTGTCCTTATTTCGAAAAACAAAACTTTCACGAACATGGAAGAACTCCCAAAAAATAGAATCTATAAAACAATGTTTTTTGGGAAAATAAAAAATATTGGTTTTATAGGTGCTCGAGAGCTAAAGAAAACTAGATTGTCCATTTTCTGAAAAATTAAGTTATTATTGAAAAATATAGATATTTTTCAAAAGTAGAAGCAGTAGAGGTAATATAGGCAATTTTCGTGAAACTTTTATAAAAAAATTGAGAAATAGGTTTTGTAGAGAATGTCGTTCTTAGTACCTTGATCATCCTTTCCTCGAAAAACTAATTTTTCATCAACATTCAAAAACCCCTCAAAAATAGAATCTACAAAATAATTTTTTTGGGAAAATAAAAAATATGGGTTTCATAGGTACTCGAGAGCTAAAGAGACCCAGATCATCCGTTTTTTTGTAAAATAATTTGTTCTTGAGAAACATAGATTTTTTTTAAAAGTAGAAGTAGTAGAGGTAACAGAGACAAAATTTCTAAATCTTTTTATAAAAAATTTGGGAAATGGGTTTTGTAGAGATTGTTGTTCTTAGTAGATCCAAATCATCCTTATTTCGAAAAACTATTTTTTCACCAACATGCAAGAACCGTTCAAAAATAGAATCTACAAAATAGTTTTTTTGTAAAATAAAAAATATGGCTTTTATAGGTTCATGTGCTAAAGAGACCCAAATCATCTGTTTTTTGAAAAAGTGACTTCTTCTTGGAAAAGATAGATTTTTTGAAAAGTAGAAGCATTAGAGGTAACAAATGCAATTTTTTTGAATTTTTTAATGAAAAATGGGATAAATGGGTTTTGTAAAGAATGTCTGAGTAGACCAGATTGTCGCTTTTTAGGAAAACAATATTCTGTATGCAAGCCTCCAAAAATTGAATCTAATGAAACAAAGCTTTTTGGGAAAGCTCATATATGGTTTTATAAGATATTTGTGTCTTTAAAAGAGATCCAAATTGTCCATTTTCTAAAAAAAATAAGTTATTCTTGAAAACCATATATTTTTTTTTGAAAGGTAGAAGCAGGTAACTGAGGCGAATTTTTTGAATCTTTTTATGAAAAATATAAGAAATGGGATTTGTAGAGAATGTCGTTCTGAGTAGACCTAGATCATCCTTTTTTCAAAAAAATAATTTTTCACCAACATGCAAAAACACCTCAAAAATAGAATCTACGAAACTTTTTTTTCTTGGGAAAATTGAAAAATATGGGTTTTATAGGTGCTCAACATCTAAAGACACCCAGATTGTTCCTTTTTTTTTTCTAAATAAGTTATTTTTGAAAAAGATAATTTTTTTTGAAAAGTAGAAGCAATAGAATTATAGAGGCAATTTTTTTGAATTTTTTCATGAAAAATCTAAGAAATGGGTTTTGTAGAGAATGTCATTCTGAATAGACCCGGATCGTCCTTTTGTCGAAAAACTATTTTTTCACCAACATGCAAGAATCCCTCAAAAATAGAATCTACGAAACAATTTCTTTTGGGATAATCGAAAATATGAGTTTTATAGGTGCTCATGTGCTGAATAGAATAAGTAGTTGAAAAAGATAGACTTTTTTGAAAAGTAGAAGTAGTAGAGGAAACAGAGGCAATTTTTTAAAGTCTTTTTATGAAAATTTTGAGAAATTGGTTTTGTAGAGAATGTCGTTCTTAGTAGACCCAATAAAAAATGAAGGTTCGCGAAAGGCGATAGAAAATACGCATATAGAATACATAACTACAGTGTAATCCACAAGTTTAGCCACCAAAGTTGATTGATGGCCCACGAAAACTCAAACATGAGCGGTTTTCTAAATGTAACTATAACTCAACCAGAAATGAATGTTCACGAAAGTCGATAGAAAATATGCGTATAGAATGCACAACTACATCGTAATCCACAAGAGTACTCAACAAAGTTGATCGATGGCCCATGAAAACTCAAACTCAAGCGGCTTCCTAAATGCAACTATAACTCAACAAAAAATGAAGGTTCGTAAAAGGCGATAGAAAATACATGTAAATAATGGACAAATACAATGCAATCCACACTAGTAGTCACCAAAATTGATCTATGGCCCATGAAAACTCAAACACGAGCATTTTCCTAAATGTGGCTATAACTCAAATAAAAATGAAAGTTCATGAGAGGTGGTTGAAAATATGCATACATAATGCACAACATAGTACAATGCACAATCGTAGCTACCAAAGTTGATCGATGGTCCACAAAAACTCAAACATGAGTGGTTTCCCAAATATGGCTATAACTCAACAAAAAATGAATGTTTGCGAAAGGCTATAGAAAATATGCATATAGAATGCAAAACTATGGTGTAATCCACAATCGTAGTCACCAAAGTTGATCGATGGTCCACAAAAACTCACACATGAGAGGTTTCTTAAATGCGGCTATAAATCAACAAAAAATGAAGGTTCATGAAAGGCGATAGAAAATATGCGTGTAGAATGGAGAACTACAATGCAATCCACAATTTTAGTCACCAAAGTTGATCGATGGCCCACGAATACTCAAACACGAGCGGTTTCCTAAATGCGGCTATAACTTAATCAAAAATGAATGTTCGCAAAAGGCGGTAGAAAATACGTGTACAAAATGCACAACTACAGTGTAATCCACAAGTGTAGTCACCAAAGTTGATCAATGGCCACACTTAGGAAACCGCTCGTGTTTGAGTTTTTATTGGCTTTCATGAACTATCATTTTTTGTTTAGTTATATTCGCGTTTAGTAGACCGATCAAGTTTTAGTTTTCATGGGCCATCGATCAACTTTAGTGAGTATGCTTCTGGATTACATTATAGTTGTGCATTCTATACATGTATTTTCTATTGCCTTTCGTGAACCTCCATTTTTTGTTGAGTTATAGCGGTATTTAGGAAACCACTCATGTTTTAGTTTTTGTGGTACAACGATCAACTTTGGTGACTACGATTGTGGATTGTATTGTAGTTGTGTAGTCTATACACATATTTTTTTTCGCCTTTTACAAACCTTCATTTTTTGTTGAGTTAAAGCTGCATTTAGGAAAACACTCATGTTTGAGTTTTTCGTGGGCCATCAATCAACTTTGGTGACAATGATAGTGGATTGTACTATAGTTGTGCAATCTATATGCATATTTTTAATCACCTTTCACGAACCTTCATTTTTTGTTGAGTTATTGCTGCATTTAGGAAACTGCTTGTGTTTGAGTTTTGGTTGGTTGTCGATCAACTTTGCTGACTACGATTATGCATTGCACTCTAGTTGTGAATTCTATAGGCGTATTTTCTATCACCTTTCAGGAACCTTCATTTTTTGTTTAGTTATAGCCGCATTTAGGAAACCACTCGAATTTGAGTTTCATGGGCCATCACTCAACTTTTGTGACTATGCTTTTGGATGACGTTATAGTTGTACATTCTATACATGTATTTTCTATCGCCTTTCGTGAACCTTCATTTTTTGTTGAGTTATAGTGGCATTTACGAAATTGCTCATGTTTGAGTTTTTGTGGTCTATCGATCAAGTTTGGTGACTGTGATTGTCAATTGTACTTTAGTTGTGCATTTTGTATGCATATTTTTTATTGTTTTTCATGAACCTTCATTTTTTGTTCACTTACAGCTGCATTCAGGAAAACACTCGTGTTTGAGTTTTCGTGGGTCATCGATCAAGTTTGGTGATAATGATAGTTTTTTGTGTTGTAGTTGTGCAATTTGTACGCATATTTTTAATCGCTTTTCATGAACCTTAATTTTTTGTTGAGTTATTGCCACATTTAGGAAACCGCTCATGTTTTTTTTTGGTTGGTCGTCGATCAACTTTGGTGACTATGATTGTGCATTGCACTGTTGTGAATTCTATAGCCATATTTTCTATTGCCTTTTCTGAACCTTCATATTTTCTTGAGTTACACCCTCACTTAGGAAACCGCTCGTATTTGCGTTTTCTTGGGCCATCTATTAACCTTGGTGACTATGATTAAGGTGGCACTGTAGTTGGCCATTCAATATGTGTATTTTTTATCAACTTTTTTGAACATTCATTTTTCATTGAGTTATAGCCGTATTTAGGAAATCTCATATTTGAGATTTCATGGGCCATCGATCAACTTTAGTGACTACGATTGTGCATTGCACTATAGTCTATTATGTACGATTATAGTCTATTACAATCCACAATCTTAGTCATCAAAGTTGATTGATGACGCACAAAAACTCAAACATGAGTGGTTTCCTAAATGCGGCTATAACTCAACTAAAAATGAAGGCTCGCAAAAGGCTTATAGAAATTACATGCAAAACACAACTATAGTGTAACCACAAGTGTACTGTGTTGTTGATGGGTCTGAATTTAAAACTGAAACCCTGCAGCAGCCTAAATGTGGTATAATCCAACTAAAACTTAGCGCCCGCGTGGAAAGGTGATAGAAAATATCGCGGCAGAATGGACAACAACATAGAATTCATTAATCTCAGTCACCAAAGCCTAACGATGGCTCAGAAATTACAAACACGCGGTGGTTTCCTTGGCGCAGCTATACCAATGAAAAATGTTACTCTGGTAAAATCCCATAGAAAATAAGAGAAACGCACACCATCGTAATTCATTAATTAGAAGTCACTGTAATTGGATCGGTTGTTCACCAAAATCAAACATGAAGCAGTTTCCAAAATGTGTTTATAAGTCAATAAAATGAAGGTTCACGCAAAGGCTACAAAAATTCTACCACTATAATGTACACCATATGGGGTCTGACAAACATAGTCACCAAAGTAGATTAATGGCCCATGAAAACTCAACCATGAGCAGTTTCCTAATTAAGGCTATAACTCAACAAAAAATGAAGGTTTACGAAAGGCGATAGAAAATTCGCATAAAAAATGGACAACTACAGTACAATCCACAATCGTAGTCACC
The DNA here is from genome assembly GCA_007258455.2 of Sequoia sempervirens. NCBI lineage: Eukaryota > Viridiplantae > Streptophyta > Pinopsida > Cupressales > Cupressaceae > Sequoia > Sequoia sempervirens. The sequence continues at coordinate 761,164,250 of VDFB02000003.1, forward strand.
AAAGTTTATCGATGGCCCAAAATACCTGAAACATGATCAATTTCCTAAATGCGGCTATAACTAGAAGAAAAATGGAGATTCGCGAATAGCGATAGAAAATAACGGTACAAAATTGACAACTATAGTGCGATCCACAATTGTAGTCACCAAAGTTGACCGATGGCCCACGAAAACTCAAATACGAGTGGTTCCCTAAATGCAGTTATAACTCAACAAAAAATGAAGTTTCAAAAAAGCTGATAGTAAATACGCATATAGAATGCACAACTACAGTGTAATCCACAAGCATAGTGACCAAAGTTGTCGATGGCCCACAAAAACTTAAATTTGAACGGTTTCCTAAATGCAGTTATAACTCAACAAAAAATGAAGGTTCATCAATCAACTTTGGTGACTACACTTGTGGATGACACTGTAGCTTTGCATTCTATATGCGTATTTTCGATTGCCTTTCGTGAACCTTCATTTTTTGTTGAGTTATAGTCATATTTATGAAACGACTCATGTTTGGGTTTTTTGGGTCATCGATCAATTTTGGTTACTACAATTGTGGATTACACTATATTTGTCCTTTATGTATGTGTCTTTTATATCGCTTTTTGTGAACCTTCATGTTTTTGTTAAATTATAGCCGCATTTAGGAAACCGCTCGAGTTTGAGTTTTCGTGGGCCATCGATCAACTTTGGTTACTACGCTTGTGGATTACACTATAGTTGTGCATTCCATATGCATATTTTCTATCGCCTTTTGAGAACCTTCATTTTTTGTTGATTTTTAGCCACATTTAGGAAACCATTCATGTTTGAGTTCTTATGGGCTATCGATCAAGTTTGGTGACTACGTTTATGGATTTTACTATAGTTGTGCATTTTATACGCATAATTTTAATTGCCTTTCACGAAGCTTCAATTTTTTTGAGTTATAGCCACATTTAGGAAAATGATCATGTTTGAGTTTTCATGGGCCATCGATCACGTTGGTGACTACGATTGTGGATTTCACTTTAGTTGTAAATTCTATACGTGTATTCTATCGCCTTTAGCGAACCTTCATTTTTCGTTGAGTCATAGCTGCATTTAGGAAACCGCTCATGTTTGAGTTTTTTTGGGCCATCGATCAACTTTGGTGACTACGATTTTGAATTTCACTGTAGTTGTGCATTCTTTAATCGTATTTTGTATCACCTTTCGTGAACCTTCATTTTTGTTTGAGTTATAGCCGCATTTAGGAAACCACTCATGCTTGAGTTTTTGAGGAGCATCAATGAACTTTGATGACTACGATTGTGGATTGTACTATAGTTGTGCATTCTATACGCATATTTTTTATTACCTTTCACGAACCTTCATTTTTTGTTGTTTTATAGCCGCATTTAGGAAATGGCTCGTTTTTGAGTTTTCATGGGCCATCGATCAACTTTGGCGACTAGGATTATGGATTGTACTATAGTTGTGCATTATGTACGCATATTTTCTTTTGCCTTTTGTGAACCTTTATTTTTTGTTGAGTTATAGCCGCATTTAGGAAACGGCACGTGTTTGAGTTTTCGTTGGCCATCAATCAACCTTGCTGACTACCATTGTGGATTGTATTGTAGTTTTCCATTATGTATGCATATTTTCTGTCACCTTTTCTGAACCTTCATTTTTTGTTGAGTTAAAGTCGCATTTAGGAAACCGCTCATGTTTGAATTTTCATGGGCCATCAATCAAACTTGGTGCCTACGCTTGTGGATTACACAGTAGTTGTGCATTCTATATGCGTATTTTCTATCGCATTTCGTGAACATTCATTTTTTGTTGAGTTAGAGCTGCATTTAGGAAACCACTCGTGTTTGAGTTTCTTAAAACTTTGCGTTTCTACAAAACCCATTTTTCAGATTTTTCATAAAAAGATTTAAAAAATTTGCCTCTGTTACCTCTCCTGGTTCTACTTTCCAAAAAATCTATCTTTTTGAAGAACAAATAATTGCAAAAAACAGACAATCTGGGTCTCTTTAGCACACGAACACCTATAAAACCCATATTTCGATTTTTCCAAAAAAAAATTGTTTTGTTCTATTTTTGAGGGGTTCTTACATTTTGGTGAAAAATTAGTTTTTCAAAAAAAACATGATCTGTGTCTACTAAGAATGACATTCTCTACAAAATAAATTTCTACGATTTTTCATAAAAAGATTCAAAAAATTGTCTCTATTACCTCTATTGCTTCTACTTTCAAAAACAGATGATCTGGGTCTCTTTAGCACACAAGTACCTATAAAACCCATATTTTTTATTTTCCCCAAAAAAAATTATTATCATAGATTCTATTTTTGTGGGGTTCTTGAATGTTGGTGAATATTTAGATTTTTGAGAAAAGGATGTGCTAGATCTTCTAAGAATGACATTCTCTACAAAACCCATTTCTCAGATTTTTCATAAAATAATTCAAAAAAATTGTCTATGTTACCTCTACTACTTATACTTTTGAAAAATAATTATCTATTTTAAAAACAACTTGTTTTTTCAAAAAACGAACAATCTGAATTTATTTCAGCACACCAGCAGCACCTATAAAACCCATATTTTTTATTTTCCATAAAAAATTATTTCGTAGATTCTATTTTTCAAAGGTTCTTGCATGTTGGTGAAACATTAGTTTTTCGAAAAAAGGACGATTTGGGTATACTATGAACGACATTCTCTACAAAACCCATTTCTTAGAATTTTCATAAAAAGATACAAAAAATTGCCTCTTACCTACAGTGCTTCTACTTTTCAAAAAAATCTATCTTTTTAAAAAACAACTTATTTTTTCAAAAAATAGAAGACCTGGGTCTATTCAACACACGACTACCTATAAAACCCATATTTTGGATTTTCCCAAAAAAAAAAAGTTTCTTAGATTCTATTTTTGAGTGGTTCTTGCATGTTGGTGAAAGATTAGTTTTTTCAAAAAAAAGGACGATCTGGGTTTACTCAGAACGACAATCTCTACAAAACCTATTTCTCCGATTTTTCATACAAAGATTGAAAAAAATTGCCTTTGTTACCTCCACTACTTGTATTTAAAAAAAAAAAAAACTGTCTTTTTCAACAACTTTTTTTTTCAAAAACCGGACAATCTAGGTCTCTTGAGCACACGAGTACTTATAAAACCCATAATTTTGATTTTCACAAGAAAGATTCAAAAAAGTTGCCTCTGTTACCTCTACTGCTTCTACTTTTCAAAAAATTCTAAGTTTTTCAAAAACAACTTATTTAAAAAAAATGGATGATCTGGGTGTCTTTAGCTGTCGAGCACCTATAAAACCCATATTTTCGATGTGCCCAATTTTATTTTTTTCGTAGATTATATTTTTTAGGGGTTCTTGCATGTTGGTGAAATATTAGTTTTTCAAAAATCAGATGATTTGGGTCTACTCAAAACAACATTCTCTACAAATCCCATTTTCTTAAATTTTTCATAAAAAGATTGAAATTTTTTGCCTCTATTACCTCTACTAGTTCTACCTTTCAAAAAAAAGAAATTCAAGAATAACTGATATTTTCAGAAAACGGACGATCTGGGTCTCTTTAGCACACGAGCACCTATAAAAAACCATATTTCAATTTTCCCAAAAAAATTGTTTCGCAGATTCTACTTTTGAGGGGTTCTTGCATGTTGTTGAAAAATAAGTTTTTCACAAAAAGGACGATTTGGGTTTACTTAGAACGTTCTCTACAAAAACCCATTTCTTAGATTTTTCATAAAATTATTTTAAAAAATTGCCTCTGTTACCTCCACTATTTCTACTTATCAAAAAAATCTATCATTTTGCAGAACAACTTATTTTTTCAAAAACCGGACAATCTGGGTCTTTTGAGGACACAAGTACCTATAAAACTCACATTTTCATTTTTCCCAAAAACAATGTTTTGTAGATTCTATTTTTGAGGGGTTCTTGCATGTTGGTGAAATATTAGTTTTTTGAAAAAAGAATGATCTCGGTTTGGGTTTACTCAGAATGACATTCTCTACAAAACCCATTTATCCAATTTTTCATAAAAAGATTCAAAAAAATTGCGTCTATTACCTCTAATGCTTCTACTTTTGAAAATAATCTAACTTTTTGAGAAGAAGCTATTTTTTCAAAAAAGGGATGATGTGGGTCTATTTTTCGAGAAGAAGCTATATTTTTGATTTTCCAAAAAAAATTATTTCGTAGATTTTATTTTTGAGGGGTTCTTGAATGTTGCTGAAAATTTAGTTTTTCGAGAAAAGGATTGAGCTAGATCTACTAAGAACGACATTCTCTACAAAACCCATTTCTCAAATTTTTCATTAAAAGATTGAAAAAATTTACCTCTGTTACCTCCACTACTTCTACTTTTTAAAAAAATCTATATTTTTCAAGAACAACTTATTTTTTCAAAAACTAGATAATCTAGGTTGCTTCAGCACATGAGTACCTATAAAACCCATATTTTTTATTTTCCGAAAAAAATTTGTTTTGTTGATTATAATTTGAGGGGTTCTTGAATGATGTTGAAATATTAAGTTTTCAAAAACTCAAACTCGAACGGTTTCCTAAATGCGGCTATTTGGCTCAACAAAAAATGAAGGTTGGTGAAAGGCCATAGAAATACACATACAAAATGGACAACTACAATGCAATCCACAATTGCAGTCACCAAAGTTGATCGATGGCCGAAGAAAACTAAAACACGAGCGGTTTCCTAAATGTGGCTATAACTCAACAAAAAATAAAGGTTCGTGAGAGGAGATAGAATATTAGTGTTCATAATGCACAACTACATGCAATTCACAATTGTAGTCAACAAAGTTGATTGATGGCCCACGAAACCTCAAACACAAGCAGTTTCCTTAATGCAGCTATATCTCAACAAAAATAAAGGTTCGGAAAAGGTGATAGAAAATACATGTACAAAATTGACAACTACAATTCAATCCAGAATCGTAGTCACGAAAATTGATGGATGGCCCACGAAAACTCAAACATGAGCGGTTTCCTAAATGTGGCTATAACTCAACAAAAAATGAATGTTCATAAAACGTGATAAAGAATACACGTACAAAATGGACAACTATAGTGCAATCCACAATCGTAGTCCCAAAAATTGATCTATGGCCCATAAAAACTCAAACATGATTTGTTTCCTAAATGCGGCTAGAACTCAACAAAAAATGAAGGCTCACGAAAAGCGATTCAAAATATGCGTATAGAATGCATAAGTATAGTGTAATCCACAACGCAGTCACCAAAGTTGATCGATAGCCCATGAAAACTCAAACTCAAGAGGTTTCATAAATACGACTATAACTCAACAAAGAATGAAGGTTCACAAAAGCTGATAGAAAATACACATACAAAATGGACAACTACAGTGCAATCCACAATCATAGTCACCAAAGTTGATCAACGGCCACGAAAACTCAAACATGAGCGGTTTCCTAAATGCAGCTACAAAATATGAAGGTTCACGAGATGTGATAGAAAATATGCGTACAACTACAGTGCAATCCATAATCGTAGTCGCCAAAGTTGATTGATGCCCCAAGAAAATTGAAACACGAGCGTTTTCCTCAATGCAGCTATAACTGAAGAAAAAATGAATGTTCATGAAAGGCGATTAAAAATATGTGTACAAAATGAACACCTATAGTACAATCCACAATTGTAGTCACCAAAGTTGATTGATGGCCTATAAAAACTCAAACATGAGTGGTTTCCCAATTGAGGCTATAACTCAACAAAACATGAAGGATCATGAAAAGCGGTAGAAAACATGCGTATATAATCATAAGTGTAGTCAGCAAAGTTGATCGATGGACCACGAAATCTCAAACTCGAGGGGTTTCCTAAATACGGTATAACTCAACAAAAAATTAAGGTTCGCGAAAGCCGATAGAAAATACGCATACAAAATGGACAAATACAGTGCAATCCACAATCGTAGTCACCAAAGTTGAACGATGGCCCATGAAAACTCAACAAAAAATGAAGGTTCGTGAAAGGAGATAGAAAATAAGCGTATAGAATGCAAAAGTAATGTGTAATCCACAAGCGTAGTCGCCAATGTTCATTGATGGCCCACGAAAACTCAAACATGACTAGTTTCCTAAATGCGGCTATAACTCAACAAAAAATGAAGGTTCACAAAAGGTTGTAGAAAATACGCATACAGAATGGACAACTACAATGCAATCCACAATTATAGTCACCAAAGTTGATCGATGGCCCACAAAAAACTCAAACACGAGCGTTTTCTTAATGCAGCTATCACTCAAGAACAAATAAAGATTTGTGAAAGGAAATTAAAAATATGCGTTCAAAATTCACAACTATAGTACAATCCATAATCATAGTCACAACTACAGTTTAATTCATAAGCGTAGTCGCCAATGTTGATTGATGGCCCACAAAAATTCAAACACGAGCATTTTCCTAAATGCAGCTATAACTAAAAAAAAATGAAAGTTCGTCAAAGGTGATTAAAAATATGTGTACAAAATGCACAACTATAGTACAATCCACAATCATTGTCTAAAGTTGATCGATGGGTAACAAAAACTCAAACATGAGTGGTTTCCTAAATGCAGCTATAACTCAAAAAAACATGAAGGTTCACAAAATGCGATAGAAAATACGTGTACAGAATGGACAACTACAATGCAATCCACAATTGTAGTCACCAAAGTTGATTGATGGCCCACAAAAACTCAAACATGAGTTGTTTCCTAAATGCAGCAATAACTCAACGAAAAATGAAGGTTTGCGAAAGGCAATAGAAAATACGTAAATAGAATGCACAACTAGAATGTAATATATTTTTAATCACGTTTTACGAACCTTCACTTTTTGGTGACTTATAGTCGCATTTAGGAGAATACTCGTGTTTGAGTTTTCATCGGTCATCACTAAAGTGGTGCATTGTATACGAGTATTTTCTATCGCCTTTCGTGAACCTTCATTTTTTGTTGAGTTATAGCCACATTTAGGAAACCGCTCGAGTTTGAGTTTCATGGTGCATCAATCAACTTTGGTGACTATGCTTGTGGATTACACTATAGTTGTACTTTCTATTGCCTTTCGCGTACCTTTATTTTTTTTTGAGTTATAGTCGCGTTTAGGAAAATGCTCATGTTTGAATTTTTGTTGGCCATCAGTGAACTTTGGGGACTACGACTGTGGATTGTACATAGTTTTGCTTTTTGCAAGCATATTTTTAACTGCCTTTCACGAACCTTCATTTTTTGATTAGTTATAGCCAGTTTTATGAAAACGCTCGTGTTTGAGTTTTTCATGGGCCATCGATGAACTTTCATGACTATGATTGTGGATTACACTGTAATGGTGCATTCTATACTCGTATTTTCTATCACCTTTCACGAACCTTCATTTTTCGTTGAGTTATAGCCGTACTTAGGAAACCGCTCATGTTTGGGTTTTCGTGGGCCATCGATCAACTTTGGTGAGTATGATGGTGTATTGCACTATAGTTGTCCATTCTATACGCATATTTTCTATTGATTTTCGTGAACCTTTATTTTTTGTGGAGTTATAGCCACATTTAGGAAACCGCTCAAGTTTGAGTTTCTGTGGGCCATCGATGAACTTTAGTGACTACACTTGTGGATTACACTGTAATTGTGTATTCTATACATAGTTTCTATCGCATTTCGTGAAACTTCATTTTTTATTTATTTATAACTACATTTAGGAAACCACTTGTGTTTGAGTTTTTGTGGGCCATCGATGAACTTTGGTGACTATGATTGTGGATTACAATGTAGTTTTACATTTTACACACGTATTTTCTATCACCTTTCGCAAACCTTGATTTTTTTTTGAGTTACAGCGTCATTGAGAAAACCGCACCTATTTTGCATTTTTGCGGGACATCAATCAACTTTGGTGACTACGATTGTTGATTGTATTGTACTTGTGGGTTATGTATGCATATTTTTAATTGCCTTTCATGAACCTTTATTTTTTGTTGAGTTATCGCCACATTTAGGATCAACTTTGGTGGCTACGATTGTGGCTATAACTCAATAAAAAATGAAGGTGCGTGAAAGTCAATAGAAAATACGTGTATAAAATGTACAACTACAGAGTATCCACAATCGTAGACACCAAAGTCGATTGATGGCCGATGAAAAATAAAACACAAGCGGTTTACTAAATGCGGATATAACTACACAAAAAATAAAGGGTTGCGAAGCGCGATAGAAAATACACATATATAATGCACAACTACAGTGTAATCCACAAGCGTAGTCACCAAGGTTGATCGATGGCCCATGAAAACCTCAACTTGATCGGTTTCCTATTTGCAGCTATAACTCAAGAAAAAATGAAGGTTCACAAAAGGTGATAGAAAATATGCATAAACAATGGACAACTACAGTGCAATCCAGAATTGTAGTCACCAAGTTTGATTGAAGGCCCACGAAAACTCAGACACGAGCAGTTTCGTAAATACAACTATAACTCAACATAAAATGAAGGTTGGTGAAAGGTGATTAAAAGAATGCATACAAAATGTACAATTACAATATAATCCATAATCGAAGACAGCAAAGTTGATTGATGGTCCACAAAAACTCAAACATGAGTGGTTTTGTAAATGCGGCTGTAACACAAAATAAAATGAAGGTTCGCGAAAGAAGATAGAAAATATGTGTACGAAATGAAAAACTATCATGTAATCAACAAGCATAGTCAGCAAAGTCGATCGATGGCCCACAAAAACTCAAACATGAGCGATTTCATAAATGCGGCTATAACTCAATAAAAAGTGAAGTTTGTGAATGCTGATAGAAAATTAGCATTCAAAATGGACAATTGCAGTGCAATCCACAATCGTACTCACCAAAGTTGATCAATGGGCCACAAAAACTCGAACACAAGCGGTTTCCTAAATGCAGGTATAACTCATCAAAAATTGAAGGTTCACGACAGGCGATAGAAAATACGCATACAAAATGGACAACTATAGTGCAATCCACAACCTTAGTGACGAAAGTTTATCGATGGCTCACGAAAACTAAAACACGAGGGGTTTCCTAAATGCGGCTATAGGTCAACGATAAATGAAGGTTCATGAAATGCTATAGAAAATATGCGTACAAAATTGACATCTACAGTGCTATCCACAACCGTAGTCACCAAAGTTGATTGAGGGCCCACAAAAATGTTTTCCTAAGTGCAAATATAACTCAACGAAAAAATGAAGGTTTGCAAATGGCAATAGAAAATAAGCATATAGAATGCACAACTAAAATGTAGTCCACAATCGTAGTCACCAAAGTTGACAGATGGCCCACAAAAACTCAAACACGAGCGTTTTCCTAAATGCAGCTATAATTGTGGATTTAACTAGTTGTGAATTCTATACACGTATTTTCTATTGCGGCTATAAATGTGGATTTAAATAGCACATTTTAGGAAACTGCTCAGGTTTGAGTTTTTGTTGGCCATCAATCAACTTTGGTAACTACGATTGTGAATTGTGTAAGTATATTTTTAATCACCTTTCATGAACTTTCCTTTTTTGTTGAGTTATAGCCGTATTTAGGAAAATGCTTGTGTTTGAGTTTTCGTGCACCATCGATCGACTTTGGTGACTATGATTGTGGATTACACTATAGTTTTTCATTCTGTATGCGTATTTTCTATGTTTTTCGCGAATGTTCATTTTTTGTTGGGTTATAGCCACATTTAGGAAACCATTCGAGTTTGAGTTTCCTTGGGTGATCAACTTTTGTTACTATGCTTGTGGATTACACTGTAGTTGTGCATTCTATACGCGTATTTTCTATAACATTTCATGAACCTTCATGTTTTCTTAAGTTATAGCTGCATTTAGGAAACCACTCATCTTTGAGTTTTTGTGGGCCATCTATCAACTTTGATGACTAAAATTGTGGATTGTACTATACTTGTGCATTCTGTACACATATTTTCAATTGTCTTTCATGAATCTTCATTTTTTGTTCAGTTATAACCGTGTTTAGGAAACCGCTCCTATTTGAGTCTTTGTGGGCCATTGATTAACTTTGGTGACTACAATTGTCGATTGCACTGTAGTTGTCCATTTTATATTCGTATTTTCAATAGCCTTTCGTGAATCTTCATTTTTAATTGAGCTATAGCCACATTTAGGAAACCACTCATGTTTTAGTTTTCGTGGGCCATCATTTGGGAAACCGCTCATGTTTGAGTTTTTGTGGGCCATCGATCAAACTTTGGTGACTACGATTGTGGATTGTACTGTAGTTGTGCATTTTGTACACATATTTTTACTCGCCTTTCATGAACCTTCATTTTATGTTGAGTTATAGGCGCATTTAGGAAAACGCTCGTGTTTGATTTTTTGTGGGCCATTGATCAAGTTTGGTGACTATGATTGTGGATTACACTGTAATTGTGCATTCTATACGCATATATTCTATCGCCTTTCACGAATATTTTGTGGGCCATTGATGAATTTTGGTGACTACGATTGTGGATTTACTATAGTTGTTCATTTTGTACACATATTTTTAATTGCCTTTCACGAACCTTCATTTATTGTTTAGTTATAGCCAGATTTAGGAAAACGCTCGTGTTTGAATTTTCGTGGGCAATCGATTAACTTTGCTGACTACAATTGTAGATTGCAGTGTATTTAGGAAACCGCTCGAGTTTGAGTTGCCGTGCGCCATCTATAAACTTTGTTGACTGCACTTCTAGATTACACTGTAGTTGTGCATTCTATAAGCGTATTTTCCATCTGCTTTCGCGAACCTTCATTTTTTGTAGAATTATAGCCGTATTTAGAAAATCGCTCATGTTTAAGTTTTCATGGGCCATAGATCAACTTTAGTGACTACGATTGTGGATTGCATTGTAGTTGTCCATTTTGTACGCATATCTTCTTTCTCCTTTTGTGAACCTTCAGTTTTTGTTGAGTCATAGCCCCATTTAGGAAACTGGTCATGTTTGAGTTTTCGTGGGCCATCGATCAACTTTGGTGACTGTGATTGAGCATTAAACGGCTCGTGTTTGAGTTTTTGTGGGCCATTATTAAACTTTGGTGACTACGATTGTGGATTGTACAATAGTTATTCATTTTGTTTGCATATTTTTAATTGCCTTTCCCTAACCTTCATTTTTTGTTAAGCTATAGCCTCACTTAGGAAACCGTTCGTGTTTTTGTTTTTGTGGGCCATCGATCAACATTGGTGACTACTATTGTGGATTTCACTGTAGTTGTCCATTTTGTCTGCGTATTTTCTATCGCCTTTCACGAACCTTGATTTTTTTCTTGCGTTATAGCCGCATTTAGGAAACTGCTCGAGTTTGACTTTTTGTGGGACATCAATCATCTTTGGTGACTACACCTTCTGATTAGACTGTAATTATGCATTCTATATGCAAATTTTCTATCATATATTGCGAACCTTCCCTTTTTGTTGAGTTATGGCTGCATTTAGGAAACAACTTCTATTTGAGTTTCGTGGGCATTAATCAAAATGTAACTACGATTGTGGATTACACTATAGTTGTTCATTCTATACACATTTTTTATCACCTATCGCGAACCTTCAATTTTCGTTGAGTTATAGCCGCATTGAGGAAACCACCTTTGTTTGAGTTAATGTGGACCATCAATCAAATTTGGTGACTACAATTGTAGATTGTACTATAGTTCTCCATTTTGTACGCATATTTTTATTCACCTTTCACGAACCTTCATTTTTTGTTGAGTTATAGCTGCATTTAGGAAAATGCTCATGTTTGAGTTTTCATGGGCCATCGATCAACTTGGGTGACTACGATTGTGGATTACACTGTAATTGTGCATTCTATACACATATATTCTATCACCTTTCTTGAAAATTCATTTTTTTTTACTTATAGTTTCACTTAAAAAATTGCTCGTGTTTGAGTTTTTGTGGGCCACTAATCAACTTTGGTGACTACGATTGTGGATTGCACTATAGTTTTCCATTATGCACTTGTATTTTCTATCATTTTTTGTGAACCTTCAGCTTTTGATGAGTTATAGCCCCATTTAGGAAACTGCTCGAGTTTGAGTATTCATGGGCCATCAATAAACTTTGGTGACTATGCTTCTGGATAACATTGTAATTGTGCATTCTATACGCATATTTTCTATTGTTTTTCATGAAACTTTATTTTTTGTTGAGTTATAGTTGCATTTAGGAAACCACTCATGTTTCAATTGTTGTGGGGCATCAATCAACTATGGTGACTATGATTGTGGATTGCATTGTAGTTGTCCATTTTGTATGATTATTTTCTATCGCCTTTCATGAACCTCCATTTTTTCTTTAGTTATAGCCATATTTAGGAAATAGCTCGTGTTTGAGTTTTTGTGCAAAACCGATAAAATTTGGTGACGACAATTGTGGATTGCACTGTAGTTGTGCATTAGGAATGTTGATTTTCTATCACCTTTCCCGAAGCTTCATTTTCTATTTTTGTGGACCATTGATCAACTTTTGTGACTACGCTTGTGGATGTGTAGTTGTGCATTTTGTACGCATATTTTTAATCACCTTTCATGAACCTTGATTGTTTGTTGAGTTAAAACCCGGATTTAGTAAAACTCAAACATGAGCAATTTCCTAAATGCGGGTATAACTCAACAAAAAATGAAGGTTCATGAAAGGTGATAGAAAATACGGGTAAACAATGCACAACTACACTGTACTACATAATCGTAGTCACCAAAGTTGATTAATGGCCCACAAAAATTCATCTACAACCGTTTTCCTAGATACAACTATAACTCAAAAAAAAATGAAGATTTGTGTAAGGCGATTAAAAAATATGCAGACAAAATGTACAGCTATAGTTCAATCCAAAATCGTAGTCACCAAAGTTGATCGATGGCCCACGAAAACTTAAACACGAGTGGTTTCCTAAATGTGGCTATAAGTCAACAAAAAATGAAGGTTTTGTGAAAGGCCATTCAAAATACACTTATAGAATGCACAACTATAATGTAATCCACAATCCTAGTCAGTAAAGTTGATTTATGGCCCACAAAAACTCAAACACGAGCCGTTTCCTAAATATGGCTACAACTTAACTAAAAATGAAGGTTCGCGAAAGGAGACAGAAAATACACATATAAAATGCACAACTACAGTGTAGTCCACTAGTGTAGTTACCAAAGTTGATCGATGGCCCATGAAAACTCAAACTCGAGCAGTTTCCTAAATGTGGCTATAACGGAACAAAAATTGAAGGTTCGCGAAAGGCGATAGAAAATATACATACAAAATGGACAAGTACAGTGCAATCCACTATACGCGTATAGAATGCAAAACTACATTGTAATCCATAATCATAATCACCAAAGTTGATTGATCGCCCTTGAAAACTCAAACATGAGCTACTTCCTAAGTGTGGTTATAACTCAATGAAAAATGAAGGTGTGCGAAACGTGATAGAAAATGCACTAGTAGAATGCACAACTACAGTGCAATCCACAATCATAGTCACCAAAGTTGATCCATGGCCCAAGAAAACTCAAACATGAGCGTTTCCCTATATGCGGCTATAACTAAACAAAAAATGAAGGTTCATGAAAGGCGATTTAAAATGTGTACAAAATTCACAACTACAGTACAATCAACAATCGTAGTAAGCAAAGCTGATCAAAGCCCCAAAAAATTTGAAACATGAGTGGTTTCCTAAGTGCGGTATAACTAAAAAAAAAAAAGGTTTGCAAAAAATACAAAATATGCATATAGTATGCACTACAGTGTAATCCACAAGCTTAGTCACCAAAGTTGATCGATGGCCCACAAAAACTTAAATACAAGTGATTTCCAAAATACGGCTATAACTCAACAAAAAATGAAGGTTTGTGAAACGCGATTAAAAATATGCGTACAGAATCAAGACCTATAGTACAATCCACAATGGTAGTCACCAAATGTACAACTATAGTACAATCCACAATCATATTCACCAAATTTGATCAATGGCCCATGAAAACTCAAACATGAGCGGTTTCTTAAATGCTGCTATAACTCAATAAAAATGAAGTTTCACAGAAGGTGATAGAAATATGTGTACACAATCGACAACTACAGTGCAATCCACAATCATAGTCACCAAAGTTGATCGACGGCCCACAAAAACTCAAACACGAGCGGTTTGCTAAGTGCGGCTATAACTCAATGAAAAATGAAGGTTCGTGAAAGGCGATAGAACATACGTGTATTGAATGCACAACTACAGTGTAATCCACAATTGTAGTCACCAGAGGTGATCGATGGCATGCAAAAACTCAAACACGCGTGTTTTCCTAAATTCAGCTATAACTTAATAAAAATGAAGGTTCATGAAAGGAGATTAAAAATATGTATAAATAATGCACAACTATAGTACAATCCATAATCGTAGGCACCAAAGTTGATTGATGGCTGACAAAAACCCAAATAGGAGCGATTTCCTAACTTTGTCTATGACTCAATAAAAAATGAAGGTTCGCGAAAGGCAATAGGAAATACATATATAGAATGAACAACTATTGTGTAATAAACCATCGTTGTCACCAAAGTTGATTGATGGCCCATGAAAACTCACAACAAGTGGTTTCGTAAATACGGCTATAAGTCAGCAAACAATTAAGCTTCATAGAAGGTGATAGAAAAACCGCGTACAGATTGGACAACTACAGTGAAATCCACAATCATAGTCAGCCAACTTGATTGATAACCCATGAAAACTCAAAACGAGTAGTTTCCTAAATGAGGCTATAAGTCAACAAAAAATGAAGGTTCACAAAAGGCGATAGAATATATGCGTACAAAATGGACAATTATAGTGCAATCCACAATTGTAGTCATTTAAGTTGATCGATGGCCTATGAAAACTCAAACACGAGCGGTTAACTAAATGCGGCTATAACTTAACGAAAAATGAAGGTTCGCGAAAGGCGATAGAAAATACGCATACAGATTGGACAAATATAGTGTAATCCACAATCGTAGTTACCAAATTTGATCAATGACCCACAAAAATTCAAATATGAATGGTTTTATACAGTTATAACTGAACAAAAAATGAAAGTTTTTGAACATCGATTAAAAATATGCATATAGAAATCAAAACTACACTACAATCCACAATCATAGTAACCAAAGTTGAACGATGTCCCACAAAAACTCAAATTTGAGTGGTTTCCTAAATGCAGCTATAACTCAATAAGAAAAAAAAGTTCGCAAAAGGCGATAGAAAATACATGTATAGAATGGACAACTATAGTGCAATCCACACTCTATGAGACAATTTTTTTTGGGAAAATAAAAATTATGGGTTTTATAGGTACTCGTGTGCTCAAGATATCCAAATCGTTCGGTTTTTGGAAAAATAAGTTGTTTTTGAAAAAGATAGAATTTTTTAAAAGAAGCAGTGGAGGTAACAAAGGCAAATTTTTTGAATCTTTTTATGAAAAATCTAGGAAATGGGTTTTGTAGAGAATGTCGTTCTAAGTACACCCAGATCGTCCTTTTTTCAAAAAACTAAATTTTCAACAACATGCAAAAATGCAAAAACCCCTCAAAAAGAGAATCTACGAAACAATTTTTTTTGGGAAAATCGAAATATGGCTTTTATAGGTGCTCGTGTGCTAAAAAAACCTAAATCGTTCGTTATTTGAAAAAGATAAGTTATTTTTGAAAAAGATAGATTTTTTTGAAAAGTAGAAGCAGTAGAGGGTAATAGAGGCAAATTTTTTGAATCTTTTTATGAAAAATTTGAGAAAATGGGTTTTGTAGAGAATGTCGTTCTTAGTAGACATATATCCTCCTTTTTCTCGAAAAACTAATTTTTCACCAACATAGAAAAAACCCTCAAAAATAGAATCTATGAAACAATTATTTTTGGGAAAATTGAAAATATGGATTTTATAGGTGCTCGAGAGCTAACGAGACCCAGATCGTTTGTTTTTTGAAAAAATAAGTTGTTATTGAAAAAGATAGATTTTTTTGAAAAGTAGAAGTAGTAGGGGTAACAAAGACAAATTTTTTGAATCTCTTTATGAAAAATCTAAGAAATGGGTTTTGTAGAAAATGTCGTTCTGAGTACACCCAGATCGTCCTTTTTTCAAAAAACTAATTTTTCAACAACATGCAAGAACCTCTCAAAAATAGAATCTACAAAACAATTTTTTTTGGGAAAATCAAAATATGGTTTTTATAGGTGCTCGTGTGCTGAAGAGAGTCAGATCATCTATTTTTTGAAAACATAAGTTTTTTTTGAAAAAGATTGATTTTTTTAAAAAGTAGTAGTAGAGGTAACAAAGGCAAATTTTTTTAATCTTTTTATGAAATATCTGAGAAATAGGTTTTGTAGAGGATCATTTTAAGTAGACCTATATCATCCTTATTTTGAAAAACTATTTTTTCACCAACATGCAAGAACCCCTAAAAAATAGAATCTATGAAACAATTTTTTTGGGAGAATCAAATATATGGGTTTTATAGGTGTTCATGTGCTAAAGTGACCCAGATTGTCTATTTTTTTTTAAAATAGCTTATTTTTGAAAAAGATAGATTTTTTTAAAAAGTAGAAGCAGTAGATGTAACAAAGGCAATTTTTTAAATTTTTTTTATGAAAAAATGGGATGAATGGGTTTTGTAGAGAACTTTATTTTGAGTAGACTCATATTGTCTTTTTTTCGAAAAACTAATATTTCACCAACATGCAAGAACCCCACAAAAATTGAATCTAACAAACATTTTTTTCTTGGGAAAATAAAAAATATGGGTTTTATAGGTAATCATGTGCTCAAGAGACCCAAATTGTCTAGTTTTTGAAAAAATAAGTTGTTCTTGAAAAAGATAGATATGTTTGAAAAGTAGAAGCAACGGAGGTAACAGAGGCAATTTTTTTGAATATTTTTTATGAAAAATCTGAGAAATGGGTTTTTGTAGAGAATGTCGTTCTGAGTAGACTCAGACTATAGTTGTGCATCCTATACCTGTATTTTTTATCGCCTTTCGCGAACCTTCATTTTTCGTTGAGTTATATCTGGACTTAGGAAACCTCTCATTTTTTCGTTTCCGTGGGCCATCGATCAACTTTGGTGACTACAATTCTGGATTGCATTGTAGTTGTCCATTCTCTACGTGTATTTTCAATCGCCTTTCATGAACCTTCTTTTTTTGTTGAGTTGTAGCCGCATTTAGGAAACCATTTTAGTTTGAGTTTTCGTCGGCCATCAATCAACTTTGGTGACTACAATTTTGGACTATACTGTAGTTGTGCATTATGTACGTAATTTCTTAATCGCCTTTCACAAACCTTCATTTTTTTTTTGAGTTATAGCTATATTTAGGAAACCGCTCGTATTTGAGTGTTCATGAGACATCGATCAACATTGGTGACTACGGTTGTGGATTGCATTATAGTTGTCCAATCTGTATGGTTATTTTCTATTGCCTATCACGAACCTTCATTTTCCATTGAGTTATAGTCACATTTAGGAAACCACTCGTGTTTGAGTTTTTCATGGGCCATCGATCAACTTTGGTCACTACGATTGTGGATTGCACTGTAGTTTGTCCATTCTATAAGTATATTTTCTATCGCCTTTCGCGAACCTTCATTTTTTGTTTAGTTATAGGCACATTTACGAAAATGCTCGTGTTTGAATTTTTGTGGGCAATCAATCAACTTTGGTGACAACAATTGTGGATTACATTATAGTTGTCCATTTTGTACGTGTATTTTCTATCACCTTTTGTGAACCTTCATTTTCTTTTGAGTTATAGCTACGCTTAGGAAATCGGTCATGTTTAAGTTTTCATGGGCCATTGATCAACTTTGGTGACTACGATTGTGGATTGCATTGTAGTTGTCCATTTCGTAAGTTTATTTTCTATCGCTTTTAATGAACCTTCATTCTTTATTGAGTTTTAGCCGCATTTAGGAAACCACTCAAGTTTGAGTTTTCGTGGGCCATCGATCAACTTTTATGACTACACTTGTGGATTACCCTGTAAATGTGCATTCTATATGTGTAATTTCTATCGCCTTCTGTGAACCTTCATTTTTTGTCTAGTTATAGTCGTAATTAGGAAAATGCTCATGTTTGCGTTTTTGTGGGTTATCGATGAATTTTGGAGACTACGATTGTGGATTGTAGTGTAGTTATGCATTTTGTACACATATTTTCTATCGCCTTTCACGAACCTTGAATTTTTGATGAGTTATAACCACATTCAGGAAAACGCTTGTGTTTGAGTTTTTTGTGGGCCATCGATCAACTTTGGTGACTACGATTGTGGATTGCACTATAGTTGTCCATTCTTTATTTTGCTTTTTGCAAACCTTCATTTTTTGTTGAGTTATAGCTGTATTTAGGAAACCACTCGTGTTTGACTTTTCGTGGGCCATCAATCAACTTTGAGGACTATGATTGTGGATTGCACTGTAGTTGTGCATTATGAATGCTAATTTTCTACCACCTTTCATTGAACCTTAATGTTTTGTTGAGTTATAGCCGCATTTAGGAAATCGCTCGTGTCTGAGTTTTTGTGGGCGATTAATCAGCTTTGGTGACTACATTTGTGGATTACACTGTAGTTGTGCATTCTATACACATATTCTCTATCATCTTCTGTGAACATTCATTTTTTTTTTAGTTATAGCTGCATTTAGGAAACCGCTCATGTTATAGTTTTTTTGGGCCATCAATCAACATTGGTGACTACGATTGTGGATTGTAGTGAATTTTTGCATTCTGTATGCATATTTTTTAATCGCCTTTCACGAACCTTCATTTTTAGTTGAGTTATAGCCACATTTGGGAAAACACTCGTGTTTGATTTTTCGTGGGCCATCGATCAACTTTGGTGACTACAATTATGGATTACACTGTAGTTGTGCATTCTATACACGTATTTTCTATCTCCTTTCATTAACCTTCATTTTTCATTGAGTTATAGCTGCACTTAGAAAACCTCTCGTGTTTGAGTTTTATGTGGGTCATCGATCAACTTTGGTGACTAATATTGTGGATTGCATTGTATTTTCTATTTCTTTTCGCTAACCTTCATTTTTTATTGAGTTATAGCCATCGATCAACTTTGGTGACTATAATTGTGGATTGGATATTTGTTGGCGAATCTGTATGAGGATTTTCTATCACCTTTTATGAATCTCGATTTTTCGTTGAGATATAGCCGTATTTAGAAAACCGCTCATGTTTGAGCTTTCGTGGGACATCGATCAACTTTGGTGATTATGCTTGTGGATTACACTGTAGTACTACATTCTTTATGTGTATTTTGTATTTCATTTCACGAACCTTCATTTTTTATTGGTTTATACCGCATTAAAGAAAATGCTCGTGTCTGAGTTTTTGTACTCACCAATGTTGATTGATGGCCCACATAAACTTAGACATGAAAGATTTTTTAAATGCGGCTATAACTCAACAAAAAATGAAGGTTCGCAAAAGGCGAGAGAAAATACGTGTATATAATGCACAATTACACTGTAATCCACAAGCGTAGTAACCAAAATTGGTCGATGGCCCACGAAAACTCAAAATCAAACTGTTTCATAAATATGGCTATAACTCAACAAAAAATGAAGGTTCGCGAAAGGCAATAGAAAATACACGTATAGATTCAACAACTCTAGTACAATCCACAATCGTAGTCACCAAAGTTGATCGATGGCCCACAAAAAACTTAAACACGAGCGGTTCCTAAGTGCAGCTATATCTCAATGAAAAATGAAGATTCACGAAAGGCAAATACACGTATAGAATGCACAACTACAGTGTAATCTAGAAGCATAGTTACGAAAGTTGGTTGATGGTCCACAAAAATTAAAACACAATTGGTATCCTAAATGCGGCTATAACTCAACAAAAAATGAAGATTCTCGAAAGGTGATAGAAAATTAGTGTTCATAATCCACAACTACAGTGCAATTCACAATCGTAGTCACCAAAGTTGATTGATGGCCCATGATAACTCAAACACGAGTGGTTTCCTAAATGTGACTATAACTCAACAAAAAATAAAGGTTTATAAAAGGCGAGAGAAAATACGCGTACAAAATGGACAACAACAGTGCAATCCACAATCGTAGTCACCAAAGTTGATCGATGGGCAACGAAAACTCAAACACGACCGTTTTCCTAAATCCGGCAATAACTAAACAAAAAAAGAAGGTTCGCGAAAGACAATTAATAATATGTGTACAAAATGAACAATTATAGTAGAATCGTAGTCATCAATGTTCACTGATAGCCCATAAAAACTCAAACATGAGCCTTTTCCTAAGCACGACTATAACTCAACATAAAATGAAGCTTCACAAAAGGCGATAGAAAATACACGTATATAATGCACAACTAAATTGTAATCCACAAGTGTAGTCACCAATGTTGATCGATGCCCCACGAAACTCAAACTCGAGCCATTTTATAAATGCCCAAAGCTAATCGATGCCCCATGAAAACTAAACACGAATTTCAAACATGAGGGCTTTCCTAAATGCGGCAATAAATCAACAAAACATGAAGGTTCACTGGAAGTGAAAGAAAATAGGCGTATAGAATGCACAACTACAGTGTAATCCACAATCGTATCCTTTAAGTTGATTGATGGCCCACGAAAACTAAAACATGAGCATTTTCCTAAATGCGGCTAGAACTCAACAGAAAATGAAGGTTCGTGAAAATAAATTAAAAATATGTGTACAAAATGCACAACTACAATACAATCCACAATCATAGTCACCAAAGTTTGATCAATGGCCCACAAAAACTCAAACATGAGCAGTTTCCTAAATGCGGCTATAACTCAACAAAAAATGAAGGTTTGCGAAAGGTGATTTAAAATAGGTATATAGAATGCAAAACATTGGGATTTCTAAGAGAACCATGGCCAATCTGAAAAGGAAGGCTCCTCCTACACCGCAGATGATTCAAACATTCAAGAAAGGGGTTTAGGATATGTAGGACCTGGAGGCAGAGACCGAGTCTGTTCTGCATACTCTAGGTTAATTGTTGCTAGATCTTTGGCTTGCGTCCCGGCTGGTTTTTTGATTGACTTTCCTGGTCTTTTGTGGTTGGCTGCTGCTTTTTTGCTTTTTTCATTTTTAGCAGCTTGTTTTTTCTGCTGGACTTTTTTGTCCTCTTTCTTTTGTTGTAAACTTGGTGGTTTCGGGTCCCTATAAAATCTGTTTTTTCCTTTATCAAAAACTATAGTGTAATCCACAATCATGGTCACCAAATTTGATAGATGGACCACAAAAACTCAAAAAAAAAAATCCTAAAGGCTATCAGTCAACGAAAAAATAAACACGAGCGTTTTCCTAATTGTGGCTATAATTCATCAAAAAATGATGGTTCGCGAAAGCCAATAGATAATACATGTATAGAATGCACAACTACAGTGCAATCCATAATTGTAGTCATGAAAGTTGATTGGAGGCCCACAAAAACTCAAACTTGAGCGGTTTCTGTACATGCATGTTCTATCGCCTTTCGTGAACCTTCATTTTTTGTTGAGTTATAGCCGCATTTAGGAAACCGCTCGAGTTTGAGTTTTCATTGGCTATCAATCAACTTTGGTGATTATGATTCTAGATTGCACTGTAGTTGTGCATTGTACACACGTATTTTCTATCGACTTTTGCGAATCTTCATTTTTTGATGAGTTATAGCCGCAATTAAAACGTTCACGTTTCAGTTTTGGTGGGCCATCGATCAACTTTGGTGACTACGATTGTTGATTACACTGTAGTTGTGCATTTTATACACATATTTCCTATCACTTTTCACAAACCTTCATTTTTTGTTGCATTATAGTGGCACGTAGGAAACCGCTCTTGTTTGAGTTTTCATGGGCTATTGATTAACTTTAGTGACTACTATTGTGGTTTGCACTGTAGTTGTTCATTTTTTACGTGTATTTTCTCTCACCTTTCGTGAAGCTTCATTTTTTGTTGAGTTATAGCCACATTTAGGAAACTGGTCGTGTTTGAGTTTTTGTGGGCCATTCATCAACTTTGGTAAGTACGGTTCTAGATTGCACTGTAGTTGTGCATTATGAACGCTAATTTTTGAGTGCCTTTTGCGAACCTTCATTTTCATTTTATTTATAGCCGCATTTAGGAAACCGCTCGAGTTTGAGTTTTCATGGGCCATCGATAAACTTTGGTGACTATGCTCGTGGATTACACTTTAGTTGGGCATTCTATACCTGTATTTTCTATTGCCTTTCGGGAACCTTCATTTTTTGTTGACTTATAGCCACATTTGGGAAACCGCTAATGTTTGAGTTTTTGTGGGCTATCGACCAACTTCGGTAACTACGCTTGTGGATTGTACTATAGTTGTGCATTTTGTATACATATTTTTAATCTTCTTTCTTGAACCTTCTTTTTTTGTTGACTTATAGCGGAATTTAAGAAAATGTCGTGTTTGAGTTTTCCTGGGCCATCGAATAACTTTGGTGACTACGATTGTGGATTATATTGTAGTTGTGTATTCTATACGCATATGTTCCATCGCTTTTCGCGAAACTTCATTTTTCGTTGAGTTATAGGCACAGTTAGGAAACATCTTGTGTTTCAATTTGCATGTAGTTGTGCATTATATACGCGTATTTTCTATCACCTTTCACGAACCTTCATTTTTTGCTACCTTATAGCCGTATTGAGGAAACTGCTCATGTTTGAGTATTCGTGGGATATCGATCAACATATTTTGAAACTACGATTGTGAAATGCACTGTAGTTGTGAATTATGTACGCATATTTTCTATCGCCTTTCGTAAATCTTCATTTTTTGTTAATTATAGACGCATTTAGGAAACTGCTCGTGTTGGAGTTTTTGTGGGCCATCGATCAACTTTGGTGACTTCACTTGTGGATTTCATTGTAGTTGTGCATTCTATAAACGTATTTTCTATCACCTTTTTTGAACCTTCATTTTTTGTTGAGTTATAGTTGTATTTAGGAAAACGCTCGTGTTTGAGTTTTCGTGGGCCATCGATCAACTTTATTGACTACGATTATGGATTACACTATAATTGTGCAATGTATACATGTATTATCTATCGCCTTCCATGAACCTTCATTTCTTGTTTAGTTATAGCCATATTTAGGAAATTACTCATTTTTGAGTTTTTATGGGCCATCGATAGAGTTTGGTGACTACGATTGTGGATTGTACTAGAGTTGTGCATTATGTACGCAAATTTTTAATCGCCTTTCATGAACCTTCATTTTTTGTTGAGTTATCAATTGCACTTTAGTTGTCAATTTTGTACGTGTATTTTCTATCGCCTTTTGCGAACCTTAATTTTTTGTTGAGTTATAGCCACATTTAGGAAACCGCTCGAGTTTGAGTTTTCGTGGGCGATCGATCAACTTTGCTGACTACGGATATAGATTACATTGAGGTTTAGCTGAGCTTAGGAAACCGCTTGTATTCAAGTTTTCGTGGGCCATCGAACAACTTTGGTGACCACAATTGTGGATTGCATTGTAGTTGTCTGTTCTCTACATGTATTTTCTATCACCTTTCGCAAACCTTCATTTTTTGTTGATTTATTGCCACATTTAGGAAACCACTCAAGTTTGAGTTTTTCTGGGCAATCAATCAACTTTCGAGACTACGATTGTGCATTGTACTGTAGTTGTATATTTTGTATGCATATTTTCAATCGTCTTTCACGAACCTTAATTTTTTATTGAGTTATAGTGCATATAGGAAACCATTCGTGTTTGAGTTTTTGTGGGCCATCGATCAAATTTGGTCAGTACAATTGTTGATTACACTTTAGTTGTGCATTCTATACACGTATTTTAAATCACCTTTCATGAACCTTCATTTTTCGTTGATTTATAGCCACCCTTAGGAAATTGCTTATGTTTGAGTGTTTATTGGCCATTTGTGATCTTTGGTGACAACGATTGTGGATTGCATTGTAGTTGTCCATTCTATAGGCCTATTTTCTATTGCCTTGCACGGACATTGATTTTTTTTTAATTATAGCCACATTCAGGAAACCGGTCGAGTTTGAGTTTTCGTGTGCCATCGATCAACTTTGGTGACTACACTTGTGGATTACACTGTAGTTGTTTGAGTTCGTGACTACATTTTTTGTTGACGTATAGCCGCATTTAGGAAACTGCTCATGTTTCAGTTTTTGTGGGCTATCAACCAACTTTGGTGACTACAATTGTGGATTGTACTATAGTTGTGCATTTTGTATGCATATTTTTAATCGACGAACCTTCATTTTTTCTTGAGTTACAGAGGTATTTAGGAAAATGCTCGTGTTTGAGTTTTTTTGGGCCATCGATCAACTTTGGTGACTACAATTATGGATTGCAGTATAGTTGTCCTTTATGTACGTATTTTCTATTGCCTTTCCTGAAACTTCATTTTTTATTCAATTATAGAGCATTTAGCAAACCACTCGTGTTTGAGTTTTCATAGGTGCATGTGTGCTAAAGGGACCCAGATTGTCAATTTTTTTAAAAAATAATTTTATTTTTGAAAAAGATAGATTTTTTTGAAAAGTAGAAGCAGTAGAGATAACAGATGTAATTTTTTTGAATCTTTTTATGAAAAACCTAAGAAATGGGTTTTGTAGAGAATGCCATTTTGAGTAAACACAGAGTGTCCTTTTTCAGAAAACTATTTTTTCACCCACATGCAAGAACCCCTAAAAAATAGCATCTATGAAACTTTTTTTTTTGGAAAAGAGAAAATATGGGTTTTATAGTTGTTCATGTTGTAAAGAGACCCAGATTGTCCATTTTTGATACAATAACTTTTTCTTGAAAAAGATATATTTTTTTGAAAAGTAGAAGCAGTAGAGGTAACAGAGGCAAATTTTTTGAATCATTTTATGAAAAATGGGATAAATGGGTTATGTAGAGAATGTCATTCTGATTACACCTAGATCGTCCTTTTTTCAAAAACTAATATTTCGCCAACATGTAAAAAACCCCTCAAATATCTATGAAACAATTTTTTTTGGGAAAATAAAAAATATGGGTGTTATAGGTACTCGTGTGCTCAAGAGATCCAAATCGTCTGGTTTTTGAAAAAATAAGTTGTTCTTGAAAAAGATAGAATTTTTTGAAAAGTAGAAGCGTAGAGGTAACAGAGGCAATTTTTTTGAATCTTTTTATGAAAAATATGAGAAATGGATTTTGTAGAGAATGTCGATTTTACTAGACCTAGATCATCCTTTTCTCGAAAAACTAATTTTTCACCAACATTCAAGAACCTCTAAAAAATAGAATCTACGAAACAATTATTTTTGGGAAAATGAAAAATATGGGTTTTATAGGCACTCGAGAGCTAAAGAAACCCAGATCGTCCATTTTTTGAAAAAATAAGTTGTTCTTGAAAGAGATAGATTGTTTTGAATATTTTTATGAAAAACCTGAGGAATGGGTTTTGTAGAGAACATCGTTCTCAGTAACCCAGATGGTCCTTTTTTTGAAAAACTAATTTTTCAACAACATGCAAGAACCCCTAAAAAATAGAATCTACAAAACAATTTTTTTTGGGAAATCAAAATATGGATTTTATAGGTGCTCGATCAACTTTGGTGACTATGATTGTGTTTTATACTATAGTTGTGCATTGTATACGTGTATTTTTTGTCGCCTTTCGCGAACCTTCTTTTTTCATTGAGTTATATTTACACTTAGAAAACCGCTCGTGTTTTCGTTTCCATTGGCCATTGATCAACTTTGGTGACTACGATTGTGGATTGCAAATTAGTTTTCCATTCTCTACGTGTATTTTTGAGTGCCTTTCACGAACCTTCATTTTTTGTTGAGTTATAGCTGCATTTAGGGAACCGCTTGAGTGTTAGTTTTCATGGGCCATCGATCAACTTTGGTGACTACAATTGTGGATTGTACTATAGTTGTGCATTATGTACCTAACTTCTTTATTGCCTTTCACAAACCTTCATTTTTTAATGAGTTATAGCTGTATTTAGGAAACTGCTCGTATTTGAGTGTTCGTTGGCCATCGATCAACTTTGGTGACTACGATTGTGGATTGCACTATATTTGTCCAATTTGTATGCTTATAACCTGTCGTAAACCTTCATTTTTCATTCAGGTATAGTCACATTTAGGAATTCACCCGTGTTTTAGTTTTCATGGGCCATCGATAAACTTTGGTGACTACGATTGTGGATTGCACTGTAGTTCTCCATTCTATATGCTTATATTCTATCACATTCCGTGAACCTTCATTTTTTGTTGAGTTATAAGCAAATTTGGAAAACGCTTGTATTGGAGTTTTTGTGGGCCATTGATCAACTTTGGTGACTACGATTGTTCATTGTATTGTAGTTGTCCATTTTGTACGCGTATTCTCTATCACCTTTCGTGAACCTTCATTTTTTGTTGAGTTATAGCCGCACTTAGGAAACCGATCGAGTTTAAGATTTTGTGGGCCATCGATCAACTTTCATGACTACACTTGTGGATTACCCTATAGTTGTGCATTCTATATGCGTATTTTCTATTGAATTCTGTGAACCTTCATTTTTTTTTCAAGTATAGCCGGAATTAGGAAACAGCTAATGTTTGCAATTTTGTGGGCCATCGATGAACTCTAGAGACTACGATTGTGGATTGCACTATAGTTGTGCATTCTGTAAGCATATTTTTATTGGCCTTTCACAAACTTAATTTTTTTGTTGAGTTATATACACATTAAGGAAAACACTCATATTTGAGTTTTCGTGGGCCATTGATCAACTTTGGTGACTACGATTGTGGATTGCACTGTATTTGTCCATTTTGGAAGTGTATTTTCTGTCACCTTTCGTGAACCATCATTTTTTGTTGAGTTATAGCTTCATTTAAGAAATCGCTCGTGTTTCAGTTTTCGTGGGCAATCGATCAACTTTAGTGACTACGATTGTGGATTGCACTGTAGTTGTGCATTATGAATGCTAATTTTCTATTGCCTTTCGCGAACCTTAATTTTTATTTGAGTTATATCCGCATTTAGGAAACCGCTCGTGTTTGAGTTTTTGTGGGACATCGATCAACTTTGATGACTACGCTTGTGGATTACACTATAGTTGTGCATTCTATACACGTATTTTCTATCGCCTTTTGCGAACTTTCAATTTTTGTTGAGTTGTAGCCGCATTTACGAAACCACTCATGTTTGAGTTTTCATGGTCCATGAATCAACATTGTTGAGTATGATTGTGGATTGTAGTGAAGTTTTGCCTTCTATACACATATTTTTAAACGCCCTTCACGAACCTTCATTTTTAGTTGAGTTATCGCTGCATTTAGGAAAATGCTCTTGTTTGAGTTTTCGTATGCCATCAATCAACTTTGGTGACTATGATTACGGATTACATTGTAATTGTGCATACTATATGCGTATTATCTCTCTCGTTTCACGAACCTTCATTTTTTGTTATGTTATAGCTGCACTTAGGAAACTGCTTTGAGCTTTCATGGGCCATTAATCAACTTTGGTGACTACGATTGTGGATTGCACTGTAGTTGTCTATTTTGTACTTGTATTTTCTATCACCTTTCACAAACCTTAGTATTTTGGTTAGTTATAGCCGCATATTATTAAACTGCTCAAGTTTTAGTTTTTCGTGGGCCATTGATCAACTTTGGTGACTACGCTTATGGAATACACTGTTGTTGTGCACTTTATACATGTATTTTCTATAGCCTTTCACGAACCTTCATTTCTCGTTGACTTATAACCGGACATACGAAACTGTTCATGTTTGAATTTTCATAGGCCATTGATCAACTTTGGTGACTACGATAGTTGATTGCGGTCTAGTGTTCCATACTTTAGTTGCATTTTCTATCGCCTCTCGTGAACCTTCATTTTTTGTTGAGTTATAGCCGTATTGAGGAAACCGCTCGAGATTGAGATTTCCTACGACATTGATCAACTTTGTTTACTACGATTGTGGATTGTACTATAGTTTTGCATTCTGTACACATATTTTTATTCGTTTTTCACACAAACTTTCTCTTTTTGTAAAGTTATAGCCGTATTTAGGAAACCGCTCGTATTTGAGTTTTCGTGGGCCATCGATCAAATTTGGTGACTACGATTGTGGATTGCACTGTAGTTGTCCAATCTATAACCATATTTTCACTAGCCTTTCATGAAGCTTCATTTTTCGTCTAGTTATAGGCGCATTTAGGAAACCACTCGTGTTTGAGTATTTGTGAGTACGCATGTGGTTTACACTGTAGTTGTCCATTCTATACATGTATTTTCTATTAACTTTTGCGAACCTTCATTTTTTGTTGAGTTATAGCCGCATTTAAAAAGTGCTCATGTTTCAGTTTTTGTGGGCCATCAATCAACTTTGCTGACTACAATTGTAGAATCTATACATGTATTTCCTATCGCCTTTCACAAACCTTATTTTTTGTTGAGTTATAGCCACATTTAGGAAATCACTCCTGTTAGTTTTTCTGGGCGATCAATCAACTTTGGTGACTATGAATGTGGATTGTACTATAGTTGTCCATTCTATATGTATATTTTTAATCTACTTTCACGAACCTTCATTTTTTGTTGAGTTATAGTCGCATTTAGGAAAACGCTCATGTTTAAGTTTTCTTTGGATCAACTTTAGTGACTACAATTGTGGATTACAGTCTAGTTGTGCATTCTATATGCATATTTTCTATCGCTTTTCATGAACCTTCATTTTTTTCTGAGTTATAGCCACACTTAGGAAACCGCTCGTTTTTGAGTTTTTCACGAGCCATCGATCAACTTTGGTGACTACGATTGTGGATTGCACTGTATTTGTCCATTTTTTACACGTATTTTCTATCGTCTTTCGTGAACCTTCATTTCTTGTTGAGTTATAGCCCCATTTAGGTAATTGCTCATGTTGGAGTTTTTTTGGGCCTTCAATTAACTTTGGTGACTACGCTTGTGGATTACACTGTAGTTCTGAATTCTATACGCATATTTTTCATTTAACTTTGGTGACTATGATTATGGATTGTACTGTAGTTGTGCATTTTGTATGCATATTTTCAATCACCTTCCATGAACCTTTTATTTTTGTTGAGTTATAGCCGTATATAGGAAAATGTTCGTGTTTGAGTTTTCGTGGACCATACTTTGGTGGCTACGATTGTGATTTGCACTATAGTTGTGCATTCTATAAATATATTTTCTATCACCTTTGGCGAACCTTCATTTTTTGTTGAGTTATAGCCACACTTAAGACACTCCTCGTGTTTGATATTTCGTAGGCGATCGATCAACTTTGGTGACTATGATAGTGGATTACACTATAGTTTTGCATTCTATACCTGTATTTTCTATCGCCTTTCGTAAACCTTCATTTATTGTTATGTTATAGCCGCATTTAGGACACCGCTCATGTTTGTGTTTTTGTGAGCCATCATTCAACTTTGGTAACTACGATTGTGGATTGTAATGTAGTTGTGCATTCTGTACACATATTTTTAATTGCCTTTCATGAACCTTCATTCTTTTTTTCAGTTAAAGTCGTATTTAAGAAAACACTCGTGTTTGAGTTTTCATGGGGCATCGATCAACTTTGGTGACTATGGTTGTGCATTATATATTTGTATTTTCTCTCACCTTTCACCAACCTTCATTTTTCATTGAGTTATAGTTGTAGTTAAGAAACTTATCATGTTTGTGTTTTGGTGGGCCATCGATGAACTTTGGAGACTACGATTATAGATTGTTGTAGTTCTCCTTTATGTACATGAATTTTCTATCACCTTTCGTGAACCTTAATTTTTTGTTGAGTTATATCCATATTTAGGAAACAGCTCGAGTTTGAGTTTTTGTGCGCTCTATCAACATAACAGATTGTGCTTCTGGATTACACTATAGTTGTGATTTCTATACGCATATTTTCTATCTGCTTTTTCAAACCTTCATTTTTTGTTGAGTTATAGCCGTATTTAGGAAACTGCTCATGTTCGAGTTTTTGCAGGCCATCGATCAACTTTGGTGACTATGATTGTCGATTGCACTGTAGTTCTCGATTATGAACGCTAATTTTCTATCGCCTTTCGTGAACCTTCATTTTTTGTGGAGTTATAGCTGCATTTAGGATACCAGTTTTGTTTGAGTTGGACCGTTGACCAACTTTGGTGACTACACTTGTGAATTATACTGTAGTTGTGTATTCTATTCTTGTATTTTCTATCGCCTTTCGTGAACCTTCATTTATTTTTAAGTTATAGCCGCATTTAGGAAATCTATCATGTTTGTGTTTTTCTGAGCCATCAATTAACTTTGTTGACTACAATTGTGGATTGTTGTTCAGTTGTGCATTCTATACTTATATTTCTAATTGCCTTTCATGAACCTTCATTTTCTTTTGAGTTAAAGCCGTATTTAGGAAAATGCTCATGTTTAATTTTTCATGGGGCATTGATCAACTTTGGTGACTATGATTGTGGATTACACTATAGTTGTGCATTCTATATGTATATTTTCTCTCACCTTTGATGAACCTTCATTTTTTTGTTGAGTTATATCCACATTTAGGAAACCACTCGAGTTTGAGTTTTCATGTGCTATATCAACATAACAGACTATGCTTCTGAATTACACTGTAGTTGTGCATTCTATACTCATTTTTCTATCCGCTTTCGCGAACCTTCATTTTTTGTTGAGTTATATTTAGGAAACTGCTCATGTTTGACTTTTCGTTAGCTATCGATCAACTTTGGTGACTACAATTATGGATTGCATTGTAGTTGTCCATTTTGAATGCTTATTTTCTATCACTTTTTGTCAACCTTCAATTTTTGTTGAGTTATAGCTGCAATTGGGAAACTGGTCATGTTTGAGTTTTCGTAGGCCATAGATCAACTTTGGTGACTGTGATTGTGGATTAAACTGCTCATGTTTGAGTTTTTTTGGGCCATCTTTAAACTTTGGTGACTATGATTGTGGAATGTACTATAGTTGTGCATTTTTTAAGCATATTTTTAATCACCTTTCGTGAACCTTCATTTTTGTTGAGTTATAGAGGAACTTACAAAACCACTTGTGTTTGGGTTTTCGTGGGCCATCGATCAACTTTGGTGACTACTATTATGGATTGCACTATAGTTGTCCATTTTGTACATGTATTTTCTATTGCCTTTAGCAAACCTTCATTTTTTGTTGAGTTATGGCCACATTTAGGAAACCGCTCGAATTTGACTTTATAGAAAATACACCTACAGAATGGAAACTACAATGCATTCAACAATCTTAGTCACCAAAGTTCACCAATGGCCCTTGAAAAACTTTGGTGACTACGATTGTGGAATGTACTATAGTTGTGCATTTTGTAGGCATATTTTTAATTGCCTTTCGCGAACCTTCATTTTCGTTGAGTTATAGAGGCACTTACAAAACAGCTCGTGTTTGGGTTTTCGTGGGCCATCGATCAACTTTGGTGACTACTATTATGGATTGCACTGTAGTTGTCCATTTTTTACACGTATTTTGTATCGCCTTTCGCAAACCTTCATTTTTTATTGAGTTATAACCGCGTTTAGGAAACCACTCGAATTTGACTTTATAGAAAATACACCTACAGAATGGACAACTACAGTGCATTCCACAATCCTAGTCACCAAAGTTGACCGATGCCCCTTCAAAAACTCAAACACGTGCGGTTTCCTAAGTGCGGCTATAACTCAATGAAAAAATAAAGGTTCGTGAAAAGCGATAGCAAATAAGCATATAGAATGCACAACTACAGTGTAACCACAATCCTAGTCACCAAGATTGATTGATTCCCACAAAAACTAAAACATGAGCAGTTTCCTAAAGGCAGCTATAACTCAACAAAAAATGAATGTTCGCGAAAGGTGATAAAAAATTAATGCTCATAATGCACAACTAGAGTGAAATCCACAATCATAGTTACCAAAGTAGATCGATGGCCCATGAAAACTCAATCATGAGTGGTATGATAAATGCAGCTATAACTCAACAAAACATGAAGGTTCACGAAAGATGATAGAAAATATGAGTACAATATGGTAAACTACACTGCAATCCACAATCATAGCCACCAAAGTTTATCGATGGCCCACGAAAACTCAAACATGAGCATTTACCTAAATGCGGTTATAATTAACAAAAAATGAAGGTTTGTGAAAGGCGATTAAAAATATGCATACATAATTAACAACTACAGTACAATCAACAATCATAGTCACCAAAGTTGATCAATGGCCCAAGAAATAGCCGAACATGAGCAGTTTCCTAAATGCGACTTTAAGTCAACAAGAAATGAAGGTTCGCGAAAGGTGAGAGAAAATACACGTAAAGAGTGGACAATTACTGTGCAATCCACAATCATAGTCACCAAAGTTAATTGATGGCCCATGAAAACTCAAATAAGAGTGGTTTCCTAAATACGGCTATAACTCAACAAAAAATGAAGGTTTACGAAAGGCAATTAAAAATATACATACATAATGCACATGTACAGTACAATCCACAATCGTAGTCACCAAAGTTGATCGATAGCCCATGAAAATTAAAACAAGACAAGTTCCTGAAATGCAGCTATAGCTCAACGAAAAATAAAGGTTCACGAAAGGCGATAGAAAACTCAAGGTTTGCTAAATACGACCACAGCTCAACAAAAAATAAAGGTTCACGAAAGGCGATAGAAAACTCAAGGTTTGCTAAATACGACCACAACTCAACAAAAAATGAAAGTTTGTGAAAAAGGATTAAAAATATATGTATAAAATACACAACTATAGTACAATCCACAATCATAATCACCAAATTTGATTGATGGCCTACGAAAATAAAACATGAGCAGTTTCCTAAATGCGGCTATAACTCAAAAAAAATGAAGGTTCGCGAAAAGTCGATAGAAAATATGTGTATAGAATGAACAACTATAGTTTAATCCATAATCATAGTCACCAAAGTTGATCGATGGCCCACGAAAAGTCAAATACTAGTGGTTTCCTAAATGTGGCTATAACTCAACAAAAAATGAAGGTTCTTGAAAAAGATAGATATTTTTGAAAAGTAGAAGCAAAGGTAACAGAGGTAATTTTTTTCAATCATTTTATGAGAAATCTAAAAAATGGGTTTTGTACAGAGGCAAGGTTTTATGAAACTCAAACACGAGCGGTTTTCTAAGTGCAGCTATAACTCAACGAAAAATGAAGGTTCACAAAAGGTGATGGAAAATACGCACATCGAATACAGAACTACAGTGTAATCCACAAGCGTAGTCACCAAATTTGATTGATGGCCCATGAAAACTCAAACACGAGCGGTTTCCTAAATGCGGCTATAACTCAACAAAAAATGAAAGTTCACAAAAGTAAAAAGAAAATATGCGTACAGAATAGACAATTACAGTACAATCCACAATCGTAGTCACCAAAGTTGATTGATGGCCCATGAAAACTCAAACACGAGCCATTTCCTAAATGCGGGTATAACTCAACAAAAAATGAAGGTTCCTGAAAGGTAATAGAAAATATGCGTATACAATGCACAACTACAGTACAATCCACAATCGTAGTCATCAAAGTTCATTCATGCTCCACAAAACTCAAGCATGAGCGGTTTCCTAAATGCGGCTATAAATTAGCAAAAAGTTAAAGTTCACGAAAGGTGATAGAAAATACGAGTATAGAATGCACAACTATAGTATAATTCACAATCATAGTCACCAAAGTTGATCGATAGCCCACGAAAACTCAAACATGAGTGTTTTCCTAAATGCAGTTATAACTAAATAAAAAAATGAATGTTCATGAAAGGCAATTAAAAATATGCATACAAAATACACAACTACAATACAATCCATAATAATAGTCACCAAAGTTTATTGATGGCAACCAAAATTCAAACATGAGTCGTTTCCTAATTGAGGCTATAACTCAACAAAAAATGAAGTTTCACTAAAGCCGAGAGAAAATACATGTATAAAATGCCCAACTATAGTGTAATCCACAATCGTAGTCACCAAAGTTGATCGATGGCCAAGGAAAAACTCAAACACGATCGTTTTGCTAAATGTGGCTATAACTCAATAAAAAAAGAAGGTTCCTGAAAGGTGATTAAAAATATGCATCCAGAATTCAAAATTATAGTAGAATCCACAAATGTACTCACCAAACTTGATCGATGGCCTACAAGAACTCAAATATGAGCGGTTTCCTAAATGTGGCTATAAACAAAGAATGAAGGTTCGCAAAAGGCGATTGAAAATACGCAGATGGAATGCACAACTATAGTGTAATCCTCAAATGTATCCACCAAAGTTGATCGAAGGCCCACAAAAACTCAAACACAAGCGATTTCCTAAGTGCATCTTGAACTCAACGAAAAATGAACGTTCTCTAAAGACAATAGAAAATACACATATAGAATGCATAACAACTATGTAATCCACAATCGTAGTAACCAAAGTTGATCGATCAGACAAAAGCTTAAACATGAACAGTATCCTAAATGTAGCTATAACTCAACAAAAAATGAAGGTTCGCGAAAGGCGATAGAAAATACACGTATAATATGGACAACTATAGTGCAATCCACAATCGTAGTCACCAAAGTTGATCGATCACACACCAAAACTCAAAGTCGAGCAGTTTCCTACATGTGGCTATAACTCAACAAAAAATGAATGTTCGCGAAAGGCGATAGAAAATACAAGCAGAGAATGGAAAACTATAGTGCAATCCACAATTGTAGTGACCAAAGTCGATTGATGGACCACAAAATCTCAAACACGAGTGGTTTCCTAAGTGTAGTTATAACTCAACGAAAAATCAAGGTTCGTGAAAGTAGATAGAATATATGTGTATAGTATGCACAACTACAATGTAATCCACAATCGTAGTCACCAAATTTGATCGATGGCCCACAAAAACTCAAACACGAGCGTTTTCCTAAATGCAGCCAACAAAAGATGAAGGTTTGTGAAATTTGATAGAAAATACACGTATACAATTGTAGCCACCAAATTTGATCGATCGCCCACGAAAATTAAAAAATGAGCATTTCCTAAATGCAGTGAAAACTCAATGAAAAATGAAAGTTCACAAAAGTTGATAGAAAATACACGTATAGAATGCACAACTACAGTGTAATCCACAATCGTTGTTACCGAAGTTGATAGATGGCCCACAAAAACTCAAACATTAGTGTTTTCATAAATGCGGCTATAACTTAAGAAAAAATGAACGTTCACAAAAGGCGATAGAAAATACGTGTACATAATGGACAACTACAGTGTAATCCACAGTCGTAGTCACCAATGTTGATTGATGGCCTGCGAAAACTCAAACATGGGCGGTTTCCTAACTGCAGCTATAACTCACCGAAAAATGAAGGTTCACAAAAGGCGATAGAAAATATGCGTATATAATGTACAACTATAGTGTAATCCACAATCGTAGTCACCAAAGTGGATCGATGGCCCAGGAAAACTCAAACAAGAGGATTTTCTTAAATGTGGCTATAAGTAAAAAAAAAATGAAGGTTCACAAAAGGCGATTGAAAATACTCATATAGAATGGAACCCTACAATGTAATCATCCAGCATAGTCAGCAAAGTTGATCGACGGCCCACAAAAACTCAAACACAAGTAGTTTCCTAAATGAAGTTATAACTGTACAAAAAATGAAGGTTCGAAAAAGGTGATAGAAAATATGCATATAGAATGGACAACTACAGTGCAATCAACAATTGTAGTTACCAAAGTTGATCGATAGCCCATGAAAACTCAAACACGAGCGGTTTGCTAAATGCGGCTATAAGACAACAAAACATGAAAGTTCATGAAAGGTGATGAAAACTATGCATACAAAATGAAGAACTACATTACAATCCATTATCGTAGTCAACAAAGTTGATCGATGGCCAACAAAAAGTCAAACATGAGCGGTTTCCTAAATGCAGCTATAACTCAACAAAAAATGAAGGTTACCAAAAGTTGATAGAAAATTTGCGTATATATGCACAAATACAATGTAATCCATAATCGTAGTCACCAAAGTTGTTCGATGGACCAAAAAAACCAAATACGAGCGGTTTTCTAAATGCGGCTATAACTCAAGAAAAAATGAAGGTTCGCAAAAGGCAATAAAAAATATGGGTACAAAATTGACAAATGCAATCCACAATTGTAGTCACCATAGTTGATCAATGGCTCACGAAAACTCAAACATGTGCGGTTTCCTAAATGCGGCTATAACTCAATGAGAAATATGTGTAAAGATTACACAACTACAGTGCTATCCACAATCATAGTCACAAAAGTTGATCAATCACCCACAGAAACTTAAACATGAGCGGTTTCCTAAATGCATAACTCAACAAAACACAAAGGTTTACGAAAGGCGATAGAAAATATGCATACAGAATGGACAACTATAGTCCAATCCATTGTAGTCACCAAAGTTGATCGATGGCCCACAAAAAATCAAACACGAGCGGTTTCCTAACTGCGGCTATAATTCAACAAAAAATGATGGTTCACGAAAGACGATAGAAAATATGCGTACAGAATGGACAACTATAGATCCACAATAGTAGTCACCATAATTGATCGATGGCCCACGAAAACTCAAACACAAGTGGTTTCCTAAGTGCAGCTATAATTCAACGACAAATGAAGGTTCACGAAATGGGATAGAATATACGTGAACAATATACACAACTACAGTGTAATCCACAATCGTAGTGACTAAAGTTGATTGATATCCAAAAAAAATTCAAACATAAGCAGTTTCCTAAATGCAGCTGTAACTCCACAAAAAATAAAGGTTCACGAAAGGAGATAGAAAATACGCATATAGAATGAATAAGTACAATGTAATCCACGAGAGTAGTCACCACCATTGATCGATGGCCCATGAAAACTCATACACGAGTTGTTTCCTAAATGCGGCTAAAACTCATCAAACAATGAAGGTTCATGAAAGGCGAATAAAAAGTATACATATATAATGCACAACTAGAGTACAATCCACAATCATAGTCACCAAAGTTGATTGATGGCCCAAAAAATCTCAAACATGAGCGGTTTCCTAAATGCCGCTATAACTAAACAAAAAAGGAAGGTTTGTGTAAAGCGATAGAAACTACATGTATGGAATGCACAACTATAGTGTAATCCACAAGCATAGTCACCAAAGTTGATCGATGGCCCACAAAAACTCAAACATGAGCAGTTTCCTAAATGCAGCTATAACTCAACAAAAAGGGAAGGTTCACCAAAGGTGATAGAAAATACCTATACATAACAGACAGCTATAGTGCAATCCATAATCGTAGTCACCAAAGTTGATCGATGGGCCATGAAAACTTAAACATGAATAGTTTTCTAAGTACAGCTATAACTCAACGAAAAAAGAAGGTTTGTGAAAGGAGATAGAAATTACGTGTATAGAATGAACAACTATAGTGTAATCAACAATTATAGTCACCAAAGTTGATTGATGGCGCACAAAAACTCAAACACGAGCAGTTTCCTAAATGTAGCTTTCACTCAACAAAAAATGAAGGTTCGCAAAAGGAGATAGAAAATACGCATATAGAATGCACAAATACAATGTAATCCACAAGCGTAGTCACCAAAGTTGATCGATTGCCCACAAAAACTCAAACACGACTGATTTCCTAAATGCAGATCTCAATAAAAAATGAAGGTTCACGAAAGGTGATAGAAAATTAGCATTCATAATGCACAAGTAGAGTGCAATCCACAAACGTTGTGACCAAAGTTTATTGATGGCCCACGAAATCTCAAACACGAGCGGTTTCCTAAATGTGGATATAAATCAACAAAAAATGAAGGCTCACGAAAGGCGATAGAAAATAACCATACAGAATGTACAACTACAGTGTACTCACCAAAATTGATCGATGACCCACGAAAAATTACACTTGACCGGTTTTCCACGTGCGGCTATAACTAAAAAAAAAAACAAAAGGTTTGTGAAACGCGATAGAAAATACATGTAGAGAAAGGAAAACTACAGTGCAATCTAAAATCATAGTCACCAAAGTTGATCGATGGTCCACGAAAACTCAAACAAGAGTGGTTTCGTAAGTAGAACTATAACTCAACAAACACTGAAGGTTCGTGAAAGGCGATAGAAAATATGCCTATAGAATGCACAACAACAGTCTAATCCACAATTGTAGTCATCCAATTTGATAGATGGCCCACCAAAACTGAAACACAAACTTTTTCCTAAATGTGGGTATAACTCAACAAAAAATGAAATTTCATGAAAGGAAATTAAAAATATGCGTACAAAATGCACAACTACAATACAAACCACAATCATATCCAACAAAGTTGATTGATGGCCCACAAAATCTCAAACATGAGCGGTTTCGTAAATGTAGCTATAATCTCAACAAAAAATGAAGTTTCGCGAAAGGCGATGGAAAATACGCGTACAAAATGGAAAAATATAGTGGAATCCACAATCATAGTCAGAAAAGTTGATCAATGAAAGCGAAAATACAAACATGAGCGGTTTCCTAAATGCGGCTGTAACTCAACTAAAAATTAAGGTTCTAGAAAGGGGATATAAAATATAAGTATATAATGCACAACTACAATGTAATCCACAAGCTTAGTCTCCAAAGTTGATCGATGGCCCACGAAAATTCAAACTCGAGTGGTTTCCTAAATGCGGCTATAACTCAACAAAAAATGAAGGTTTGCGAAAGGCGATAGAAAATATATGTACATAATGGACAACTACATTGCAATCCACAATCGTAGTCACCAAAGTTGATCGATGGCCAATGAAAAGTAAAAAATGAGCAGTTTCCCAAGTGTAACTATAACTCAACGAAAAATGAAGGTTCGTGAAAGGCGATAAAAAATACTATGTAATCCAAAATCGAAGTCACCAAAGCTAATCGATGGCCCACGAAAACTCAAACATGAGCATTTTCATAAATGTGGCTATAAGTTAAAAAAAAATGAAGGTTCATGAAAGGTGATTAAAAATATGCATACAAAATGCACAACTATAGTACAATGCACAATCGTAATCACCAAAGTTGATCAATGCCACAAAAAGACTCAAACATGAGCGGTTTCCTAAATGTAGCTATAACTCAAAAAAAATGAAGGTTCGCAAAAGGAAATACAAATTACACATATAAAATGGACAACTACAATGTAATCCACAAGCGTAGTCACCAATGTTGATCGATGGCCCATGAAAAA
This sequence comes from Sequoia sempervirens, assembly GCA_007258455.2. Taxonomy (NCBI): domain Eukaryota; kingdom Viridiplantae; phylum Streptophyta; class Pinopsida; order Cupressales; family Cupressaceae; genus Sequoia; species Sequoia sempervirens. Next base: position 761,203,522 of record VDFB02000003.1, read on the forward strand.
CTCAATCATAAGCGGTGTCCTAAAATGAGGCTATAACTAAACAAAAAATGAAGGTTCACGAAAATACGCGTCCAAAATGGACAAATATTGTGCAATCCACAATCGTAGTCACCAAAGTTGATCAATGTTCAATGAAAAGTCAGACAAGAGTTGTTTATTAAATGCGGCTATAACTAAACAAAAAATGAAGGTTTGTGAAAGGCGATAGAAAATAATTGTATAGATTGGACAACAACAGTTCAATCCATAGTCATAGTCAGCAAAGTTGATCAATGGCCGATGAAAACTTAAATACGAACGATTTCCTAAATATGGCTATCACGCAAATTAAAAAGTAGGTTTGTGAAAAGCAATTAAAAATATGCATACACAGAATGGACAACTATAGTACAATCCACAATCATAGGACCACCAAAGTTGACTGATGGCCCATGAAAACTTAAACTCGAGCGGTTTCCTAAATGCAACTATAACTCAACCAAAAATGAAGGTTCGCAAAAGACGATAGAAGATATGTGTACAAAATGGAAAACTATAGTGCAATCCAAAATCGTAGTCACCGAAGTTGATTGATGGCCCACGAAAAACTCAAACACGAGGGGTTTGCAAAGTCCAGTTATAACTCAATGAAAAATAAAGGTTTGCGAAAGGCGATAGAAAATACTATTATAGAATGCACAACTATAGTGTAATCCACAATCGTAGTCAACAAAGTTGAGCGATGGCCCACGAAAACTTAAACATGGGCTTTTTCCTAAATATGGCTATAACTCAAAAAGAAGTGAAGGTTTCTGAAAGGAGACTAAAAATATGCTTACAAAATGCACAAAAATAGTACAGTCCACAATCGTAGTCACCAAAGCTGGTTGATGGCCAACAAAAACTCAAATAGGAGCGGTTTCCGAAATGCGGCTATAACTCGACAAAAAATGAAAGTTCGCGAAAGGCAATAGGAAATACGTGTAAAGAGTGGACAACTATAGTGTAATCCACAAACGTAGTCAGCAAAGATGATTGATGGCACACAAAAACTCAATCATGAGCGGTTTCCTAAATGTGGCTATAACTCAACAAAAAATGAATGTTCACGAAAGGGAATAAAAAATACATGATTAGAATGCACAACTATAGTGTAATCCACAACTGTAGTGACCAAAGTAGATTGATGTCCCACAAAAACTCAAACAGGAGTGGGTACCTTAATGCTGCTATAACTCAACAAAAAATGAAGGTTTGCGAAAGGTGCTAGAAAACACGAGTACATAGACAACTATAGTGCAATCCACAATCATAGTCAACAAAGTTGATCGATGGCCCATGAAAACTTAAACACGAGCGGTTTTCCTAAATGCGGCTATAACTCAACAAAAAATGAAGTTTCGCGAAAGGCGATAGAAAATACATGTACAGATTGGACAACTATAGTGCAATCCACAATTGTAGTCATCAAACTTAGTCGATTGCCCATGAAAACTCAAATACGAGCAATTTCCTAAATACAACTATAATTCAACAAAAAATGAAAGTTTGTAAAAAGCAATTAAAAATATGCATACAAACTGCAAAACTCAAACTCGAGCAATTTCCTAAATGTGGCTATAACTCAATAAAAAATGAAAGTTCACAAAAGGCGATAGAAAGTACGTATACAGAATGGAAAACTACAGTCCAATCCACAATCGTAGTCACCAAAGTTGATTGATGGCCCACAAAAAATCAAACATGAGAGGTTTCCTAAACGCGGCTATAACTCAACAAAAAATGAAGGTTCACGAAAAAGCGATAGAAAATACATGTATGAATGAACAACTACAGTGTAATACACAAGTGTAGTCACCAAAGTTGATCGATCGCCCAGAAAAATTCAAACATGCTCGTTTCCTAAATGCGGCTTTAACTTAGAAAAAAATCAAGGTTCATGAAAGGCAATAGAAAATATGCGTACATACTGGAAATCTTCAGTGCGATCCACAATCGTAGTCACGAAAGTTGATCAATGGTCCACGAAAACTTAAACAGGAGCAATTTCCTAAATGCGACTATAACTCAATGAAAAATTAAGGTTCGTCAAAAGGGATAGAAAATACGTGTATAGAATTCACAACTACATTGCAATCCACAATCGTCATCAACAAAGTAGATTGATGGCCCACAACAAGTCAAACACAAGAATTTTCCTAAATGCAACTATAACTTAAGAAAAAAATGAAGGCTCGTGAAAGGCGATTAAAAATATGCGTACAAAATGCACAAATATAGTACAATCCATAATCGTAGTCACCAAGTGTATAGATGGCCCACAAAAACTTGAACATGAGCGATTTCCTAAATGCGGCTATAACTCAACAAAAAATGAAGGTTCATGAAAGGTGATAGAAAATACATGTACAAAATGGACAACTCCAGTGCAATCAACAATTGTAGGTCATTAAAGTTGATCCATGGCCCACAAAAACTCAAACACGAGCGTTTTCCTATATGGGGCTATAATTAAAAAAAAAATGAAGTTTCATCAAAGGCGATGAACAATATAACCTGCAATTTTCATTAAGTTATATCTACACTTAGGAAACTGCTCGTGTTTTCATTTCCGTGGGCCATTGATCAACTTTGGTGACTACTATTGTGGATTGCATTGTAGTTTTCCATTCTCTACGTGTATTTTCGATCACCTTTCACGAACCTTCATTTTTTATTGAGTTATAGCCACATTTAGGAAACTGCTCGAGTTTGAGTTTTCATTGGCCATCGATCAACTTCGATGACTACAATTGTGGATTGTACTATAGTTGTGCATTATGTACGTAATTTCTTAATTGCCTTTCACAAACCCTCATTTTTTGTTGAGTTATAGCTGTATTTATGAAACCGCTCGTATTTGAGTGTTCGTGAGCCATCGATCAACATTGGTGACTACGGTTTTGAATTGCATTGTAGTTGTCCAATCTGTATAGTTATTTTCTATCACCTATCACGAACCTTCATTTTCCATTGAGTTATAATCGCATTTCGGAAAGCGCTCGTGTTTGAGTTTTCATGGGCCATTGATCAACTTTGGTCACTATGATATTGGATTTCACTATAGTTGTCCATTTTATATGTTTATTTTCTATCGCCTTTCGCGAACCTTTGTTTTTTGTTGTGTTATAGGCACATTTAGGAAAACTTTCGTGATTGAGTTTTAGTGGGCCATCGATCAGCTTTGGTGACGACGATTGTGGATTGCATTGTAGTTGTCCATTTTGTACGCCTATGTTCTATCGCCCTTTGTGAACCTTCATTTTCTTTTGACTTATAGCCGCGCTTAGGAAACCGCTCGTGTTTAAGTTTTCATGGGCTATCAATAAACTTGTGTGACTACGATTGTGGATTACATTGTAGTTGTCCATTTTGTACGTGTATTTTCTATCGTGTTTCACGAACCTTAATATTTTATTGAGTTATAGCCACATTTAGGAAACCGCTCAAGTTTGAGTTTTTGTGTGCCATCAATCATCTTTGCTGACTACATTTGTGGATTACACTATAGTTGTCCACTCTTTACACATATTTGACTATGATTGTGGATTAAATTGTAGCTGTGCATTCTATACGCGTATTATTTATCGCCTATCGCGAACCTTCAATTTTTGTTTGGTTATAGCCGTATTTATGAAACCCTTTATGTTTGAGTTTTTGTTGGCCATCAATCAACTTTGGTGACTAAGATTGTGGATTGTATTATAGTTGTCCATTTTTTACGCATTCTTTTAATCACTTTTCATGAAACTTGATTTTTTGTTGAGTTATAGCCGCATTTAGGAAAACACTCGTGTTTAAGTTTTTGTGGGCTATTGATCAACATTGGTGACTACACTTATGTACATGTATTTTCTATTGCCTTTCGTATTTTATGAACCATAATTTTTTATTAAGTTATAGCCGTAATTAGGAAATCACTCATGTTTGAATTTTTTTGGGCCATCTATCAACTTTGGTCACTATGATTGTGGATTGTAGTGTAGTTGTGCTATCTGTACATATATTTTTAATTGCGTTTCACAAACTTTTATTTTTTGTGGAGTTATAGTCACATTTAGGAAACCACCCATGTTTGAGTTTTTTGTGGGCCATCGATCAACTTTGGTGACTAGGCTTGTGGATTACACTGTAGTTGTGCATTCGATACACGTATTTTCTATCGCCTTTTTGCAAACCTTCATTTTTTATTAAGTTATAGCTCATTTAGGAAACCGCTCGTGTTTGAGTTTACGTGGGGCATTAACCAACTTTCGTCACTACAATTGTGCATTGCACTATAATTGTGAATTCTATATGCGTATTTTCTATCCCCTTTCGCGAATATTGATTTTTCGTTGAGTTATAGTCCTTTAGGAAACCGCTCATGTTTGAGTTTTCGTGGGCCATCGATCAACTTTGGTAACTATGATTGTGGATTGCATTGTTGTTGTCCAATTTGTTCAGTTATAGTGGCATTGAGGAAAAACACTAGTTTTTGAGTTTTCGTTAGCCATTGATCAACTTTGGTGACTATAGAGTAAACTGCACTTGTGCATTACACTGTAGTTGTGCATTCTATACACGTAATTTGTATTTCCTTTCACGAATCTTCATTTATTTTTTAGTTATAGCTGCCTTTAGGAAACCACTCATGTTTGAGTCTTTTTGTGGCATTGATCAACTTTGGTGACTATGATAGTGGATTGTACTCTAGTAGTGCATTATGTATGCATATTTTTAATTGCCTTTCATGAACCTTAATTTTTTTTTAGCTATAGCCGCATTTAGGAAACCTCTCATGTTTGAGTCTTTTAGGGGCATCTATCAAATTTGGTGACTACGATTGTGGATTGTGTTGTAGCTGTGCATTTTCTATGCATATTTTTAGTCGCCTTTCACGAACCTTCAATTTTTGTTGAGTTATAGCCGCATTTAGTTAAATGCTCGTGTTTGAGTTTTCATGGGCCATCGATCAACTTTGGTCACTATGATTGTGGATTACACTATAGTTGTGTATTTTATACGCTTATTTACTATCGCCTTTTCCAAACCTTCATTTTTTGTTGAGTTAGCAGGACTTAGGAAAACGCTTGTGTTTGAGTTTTCTTGGGCCATCGATCAAGTTTGGTGACTACAATTGTGGATAGAACTGTAGTTGTCTATTCTATAGACATATTTTCTATCGCCTTTCACAAAAATCATTTTTTGTTGAGCTGTAGCTGCATTTAGGAAACCACTTGTGTTTGAATTTTTGTGGGCCTTCAATCAACTTTGGTGACTACGATTTGTGGACTGTACGATACTTGTGCATTATGTAGGCATATTTTTAATCGCTTTTCACGAACATTCATTTTTTGTTGATTTATAGTCATATTTAGCAAAACACTCGTATTTAGGAAACCGCTCGTGTTTGAGTTTTTGTTGGCCATCGATCAAATTTGGTGATTACGATTATGGATTACAATGTAGTTGTGCATTCTATTCACATATTTTATGTCACCTATTGCGAACCTTCATTTTTTGTTGAGTTATAGCTGTATTTAGGTAACCGCTCATGTTTGCGTTTTTATGGGCCATTAATCAACTTTGATGACTACAATTGTGGATTACACTATAGTTGTGCATTGTATACGAGTATTTTCTATTGCCTTTCACGAACCTTCATTTTTTGTTTAGTTATAACCACACTTAGGAAACTGCTCATGTTTTAGTTTTTATGGGTCACCGATCAACTTTGGTGACCACGATTGTAAATTAAACTATAATTATGCATTCTATATGCTAATTATCTATCGCCTTTCACAAACTTTCATTTTTTGTTGAGTTATAGCCACATTTAGGAAAATGCTTGTGTTTGAGTTTTCATGGGCCATCACTCAACTTTCGTGACTACGATTGTTGATTGCACTGTAATTGTGCATTCTATACGCATATTTTTGATCGACTTTCACAAACCTTCATTTTTATCTAGTTATAGCCGCACTTATGAAACCATTTTTGTTTCAGTTTTTGTGGGCCATCGATCAACTTTGGTGACCACGATTATAGATTGTACTGTAGTTGTTCAATCTGTATGCGTATTTTCTATTCCCTTTCGCGAACCTTCATTTTTCATTGAGTTATAGACAGATGTAGGAAACCACTCATATATAAGTTTTCGAAGGCCATCGATCAACCTTGGTGACTACAATTGTGGATTGCACTATAGTTGTCTATTTTGTATGCATATTTTCTATCAGGTTTGGCGAACCTTCAATTTTTGTTGAGTTATAGCCGTATTTCAGAAACTGCTTATGTTTCAATTTTCATGGGCCATCGATGAACTTTGGTATCTACGATTGGCCCACAAAATCTCAAACACTGGTGGCTTCCTGTATGCAGCTATAACTCAAGAGAAAATGAAGGTTTGCAAAAAATGATAGAGAATACACTTACAAATTAGACAACAACAATGCAATCCACAATCATAGTCGCCAAAGTTGATCGATGGCCTACGATAAATATAAACACAAGCGGTTTTCTAAGTGTAGCTATAACTCAATAAAAAATTAAAGTTTACCAAAGGTGATAGAAAATACGCATATAGAATGCACAAATATAGTGTAATTCACATGCATAGTCACCAAAGTTGATTGATGGCCGATGAAAACTTAAACACGAGCGGTTTCCTAAATGTTATAAACAAGAAAAAATGAAGGTTTGTGAACGCGAATAGTAAATACACCTCTAGATTGGAAAACTATAGTGGAATCCACAATCGTAGGCACCAAAGTTGATCGATGGCCCCTGAAAACTCAAAAATCAGCATTTTGTTAAATGTGGCTATATAACTCAATAAAAAATGAAGGTTCATGAAAGGTGATTAAAATTATGTGTACAACATACACAACTACACCACAATCCACAATCATAGTCACCAAAGTTGATTGATGGCCTAGAAAATCACAACATGAGCGGTTACTTAAATGCGGCTATACTCAACAAAAATGAAGGTTCACGGAAGGCAATAGAAAATACACGTATAGAATGCAGAACCAAAGTGTAAGCCAGTAGCATAGTAAATAAAGTTGATTGATATACAACAAAAACTCAAACACGAGCGGTTTTTTACATGCAACTACTAAACAAAAATAAAGGTTTGCAAAAGGTGATACAAAAATTGGCGTTCATAATGCACAACTATAGTGCAATCCACAATCGTAGTCACCAAAGTTGATCGATGGCCCACGAAAACTCAAACACGAGCAGTTTCCTAAATGCAGATATAACTCAACAAAAAATGAAGGTTCATGAAAGGTGACAGTAAACACGTGTATAGAATGGACAACTATAGTGCAAGCCACAATTGTAGCCACGAAACTGGATCGATCGCGCATGAAACTTCAAACACGAGAGTTTTCCTAAATGCAGCTATACATCAACAAAAAATGAAGGCTAGTGAAAGGCGATTAAAAATATGCGTACAAAATGCAAAACTACAGTACAATCGACAATCATAGTCACCAAAGTTAATTGATGTCCCACAAAAACTAAAACATGAGCAGTTTCCTAAATGTGGTTATAACTCAACAAAAAATTAAGGTTTCTGAAAGGCGATAGAAAATTAACGTTAATAATGCACAACTACAGTGTAATCCATAAGCGTAGTCACCAAAGTTGATCGATGGTCCACTAAAACTCAAACACGAGCAGTTTCCTAAGTGCGGCTATAACTAAACGAAAAATGAAAGTTCACGAAAGGTGATAGAAAATACGCTTATAAAATGGAGAACTACAGTGCAATCCACAATCATAGTCACCAAAGTTGATCTATGGCCCACCAAAACTCAAACTGGAGGGATTTCCTAAATGCGGCTATAACTCAACAAAAAATGAATGTTCGTGAAAGATGATAGAAAATACACGTATAAAATGCACAACTAAAGTGTAATCCACAAGCGTAGCCATGAAAGTTGATGGATGGCCCACGAAACTCAAACACGAGCGATTTCCTAACTACGGCTATAACTCAAGAAAAAATGAAGTTTCACGAAAGGTGATAGAAAATACGCATATAAAATGGACAACTACAAAGCAATCCACAATCGTAGTCTCCAACATTGATCGATGGTCCACGGAAACTTAAACACGAGTGATTTTCTAAATGCGGCTATATAACTCTTCAAAAAATGAAGGTTCATCAAAGGTAATTAAAAATATGCATACAAAATACACAACTATACAAAAATCCAGAATCATAATCACCAAAGTTGATTGATGGTCCAGAAAAACTCGAACATGAGCGGTTTCCTAAATGTGGCTATAACTCAAAAAAAATGAAGGTTCATGAAAGGTGATAGAAAATACATGTATAGAATGAACAACTACAGTGTAATCCACAGTTGTAATCACGAAAGTTAATCGATGGCCCACAAAAACTCAAATACGAGCGGTTTCCTAAATGTGGCTATAACTCAACAAAAAATGAACATTCACGAAAGGCGATAGAAAATACACGTACATAATGGACAATTACAATGCAATCCACAATCGTAGTCAGCAAAGTTGATCAATGGCCCATGAAAACTCAAACATGAGCGGTCTCCTAAATGCGGCCATAAATTAAAAAAAAATGAAGATTCATGAAAGGCGATATCAAATACACGTATAAAATGCACAACTACATTGTAATTGACAAGCGTAGTCAACAAAGTTGATGAATGGCCCACGAAAACTCAAACATGAGCGTTTCCTAAGTGCGGCTATAAATCAATGAAAAATGAAAGTTTGTGAAAGATGGTAGAAAATACACGTATAGAATGCACAACTATAGTGTAATCCACAATCGTAGTCACCAAAGTTGATCCATCCACACAAAAAATCAAACAGGAGAGATTTCCTAAATGCAGCTATAACTCAAGAAAAAATGAAGGTTCGCAAAAGGTGATAGAGAATATGCATTCGAAATGGACAACTAATGTGCAATCCACAATCGTCATCTCCAACGTTGAACGATGGCCCACTAAAACTCAAACACGAGCGATTTCCAAATGCGGCTATCACTCAAGAACAAATAAAGGTTCATGAAAACCAATTAAAAATATGGATACATAATGCACAACTATAGTACAATCCACAATCGTAGTCACCAAAGTTAATTCATGGCCCACAAAAATTCAAACATGAGCGTTTTCTTAAATGCGGCTATAATTCAAAAAAAAATTAAGGTTCGTGAAAAGCGATTAAAAATATATGCACAAATGCACAACTACAGTACAATCAACAATCATAGTCACCAAAGTTAATTCATGGCCCACAAAAATTCAAACACAAGCGTTTTCCTATATTTTTAATCGCCTTTAATGAACCTTCATTTTTTCTGGAGTTATAGCCACATTTTGGAAAATGCTCGTGTTTGAGTTTTTGTGGGCCATCAATCAACTTTGTTGACTACGATTGTGGATTATAATGTAGTTGTTGTACGCATATTTATGGGCCATCAATCAACTTTGGTGACTACGATTGCCTTTCACGAACCTTTATTTGTTATTGAGTTATAGCCACATTTAGGAAATGCTCATGTTTGAGTTTTCCATGGCCCATCGATCAACTTTGGTGAGTACAATTGTGGATTGCACTGTTGTCCATTATTTATGCATATTTTCTATCACCTTTCGTGAACCTTCATTTTTTGTTGAGTTATAGCCGCATTTAGAAACCACTCGTGTTTGAGTTTTCGTGGACCACCAATCAACTTTGGCGACTACGATTGTGGATTGCACTATAGTTCTTCATTATGAATGCTATTTTTCTATCTCCTTTCATGAACCTTCATTTTTTGTTGACTTATAGTCGTATTGAGGAAATCACTCGTCTTTGAGTTTTTGTGGGCCATCGATCAACTTTGGTGACTAGCTTGTGTATTACATTATAGTTGTGCATTCTATACGTGTATTTTCTATCGCCTTTCGTGAACCTTTATTTTCTGTTGAGTTATAGCCGCATTTAAGAAACTGCTCATTTTTGAGCTTCCGTGGACCATTGTTCAATTTTGGTGACTACAATTGTGGATTGCTCTATAGTTATACATTATGAACACTAATTTTCTATTGCCTTTCACTAACCTTCATTTGTTTTCGTGTTTGAGTTTTCGTGGGCAATCCATCAACTTTTGTGACTACGATTGTCGACTGCATTGTACTTCTCAATTTTGTATGCGTATTTTCTATTGCCTTCCGTGAACCTTCATTTTTTTTTGAGTTATAGCAGCATTTATGAAACCGCTCGTGTTTGAGGTTTCGTGGGCCATCGATCAACTTTGGTGACTTCAATTGTGGATTGCACTGTGCATGTGCATTATGAACGCTAATTTTCTATCGCCTCTCGTGAACCTTCGTCTTTTGTTGAGTTATAGCAGCATTTAGGAAACCGCTTGTGTTCGAGTTTTCGTGGGCCATCGATTAACTTTGGTGACTACACTATAGTTGTACATTTTATACGGGTATTTTCTATCACCTTTCGCGAACCTTCTATTTTCATTGAGTTATAGCCGCATTTAGAATACTGCTCATGTGTAAGTTTTTGTGGGCCATCGATCAACTTTATATATGATTGTGGATTACACTCTAGTTGTGCATTCTATAGACGTATTTTCTATCGACTTTCGCGAACCTTCATTTTTGTTGAGTTATAGCCGCATTTAGGAAACCGCTTGATTTTGAGTTTTCGAAAAACTAATATTTTCACCAACATGCAAGAACCCCTTAAAATAGAATTTACGAAATAATTTTTTTTGGGAAAATTGAAAATATGGGTATTATAGGTACTCGTGTGCTCAAGAGACTCAGATCATCCGGTTTTTGAAAAAAAATGTTCTTGAAAAAGATATATTTTTTTCAGAAGTAGAAGCAGTGGAGGTAATAGAGGAATTATTTTTTAATCTTTTAATGAAAAATCTGAGAAATGGGTTTTGTAGAGAATGTCATTCTGAGTAGACCTAGATCGTCATCTTTTTAAATAACTAAATTTTCAACAACATGCAAGAATCCCATAAAAATAGAATCTACCAAACAAATTTTTTGGGGAAAATCGAAATATTGTTTTTATAGGTGCTCATGTGCCAAAGGAATCCAGATTGTCCGTTTTTTGAAAAAATAAGTTATTTCTTGAAAAATATAGATTTTTTTGAAAAGTAGAAGCAGTAGAGGTAACACAGGTAAATTTTTTTATGAAAAACCTAAAAAATAGGTTTTGTAGAGAATTGTTTTTGAAAAAGATAGATTTAGATTTTTTTGAAAAGTCAAAGCACTAGAGGTAACTAAGGCAATTTTTTTGAATCTTTTTATTAAAAATCTGAGAAATGGGTTTTGTAGAGAATGTCGTTCTTAGAAAACCTAGATCGTCCTTATTTTGAAAAACTAATTTTTCACGAACATGCATGAACCCCTCAAAATTAGAATCTACGAAACTTTTTTTTTGGAAAATAAAAAATATGGGTTTGATAAGTGTTTGTGTGCTAAAGAGACCCAAATCATTTGTTTTTTGAAACAAAAAAACTTATTTTTGAAAACTTAGATATATATTTTTTTGAAAAGTAGAAGCAGATTCTATTTTTGAAAAAGATTGATTTTTTTGAAAAGTAGTAGTAGAGGTAACAAAGACAATTTTTTTGAATCTATTTATGAAAAATATGAGAAATGGGTTTTGTAGAGAATGTCATTCTTAGTAGACCTAGATCGTCTTTTTCTCGAAAAATTAATTTTTCACGATGTAAGAACCCCTCAAAAATAGAATCTACAAAACAATTTTTTTAGAGAAAATAAAAAATATGGGTTTTGTAGCTGCTCAAGAGATAAAGAGACCTAGATCATCTGTTTTTTGAAAAAACAAGTTGTTTTCCTTAAAAAGATAGATTTTTTTTTAAAAGTAGAAGTAGAAGATGTAACAGAGACAAATTTTTTGAATTTTTTTATGAAAAATCTGAGAAATGGGTTTTGTAGAGATTGTCGTTCTAAGTAGACCTAGATAGTCCTTATTTCGAAAAACTATTTTTTCACGAACATTCAAGTACTCCTCAAAAATAGAATCAACAGAACAATGTTATTTGGGAAAATTGAAAATATGGGTTTTATAGGTGCTCGAAAGCTAAAGAAACCCAGATTGTCTGATTTTTGAAAAATTAAGTTGCTGTTGAAAAAGATAGATTTTTTTGAAATGTTTCGCAATAGAGGTAACAAAGGCAATTTTTTTGAATCTTTTATTTAAAATATGAGAAATGGGTTTTGTAGAGAATGTTGTTGTTAGTAGACCTAGATCATCCTTTACTCGAAAAACTAATTTTTCACCAACATTCCAAAACCCCTCACAAATAGAATCTACAAAACAATTTTTTTGGGAAAATCAAAAATATGGGTTTCGTAGGTGCTCGAGAGCTAAAGAGACCTAGATTGTCCTTTTTTAAAAAAAAAAATTGTTCTTGAAGAACATTTTTTTGAAAAATACAGTAGAGGTAATAGAGACAATTTTTTTGAATCTTTCTATAAAAAATCTGGGAAATGGGTTTTATAGGTTCGTGTGCTAAAGAAACCCAGATCGTCCGTTTTTTGAAAAATTAACTTCTTCTTGAAAAAGATAGATTATTTTGAAAAGTAGAAGCATTAGAGGTCACCAACGCAATTTTTTTGAATTTTTTTTATCAAAAATGGGATAAATGGGTTTTGTAGCGAATGCCATTCTAAGTAGACCCAGATCGTCCTTTTTTCAAAAACCTAATATTTCACCAACATGCGAGAACCCCTCAAAAATAGAATCTACGAAACAATTTTTTTTGGGAAAATTGAAAACATGGGTTTTATAGGTACTTGTGTGCTCAAGAGACCCAGATTGTCAAATTTTTGAAAACATAAGTTGTTCTTGAAAAAGATAGATTTTTTTCAAAAGTAGAACCAGTGGAGGTAACAGAGGCAAATTTTTTGAATCTTTTTATGAAAAATCTGAGAAATGAGTTTTGTAGAAAATGTCGTTCTTAGTAGACCCAGATCATCATCCTTTTTTTCAAAAACTGATTTTTCAACAACATTCAACAACCCCTCAAAAATAGAATCTATGAAACAATTTTTTTTGGAAAAATCAATATATGGTTTTTATAGGTGTTTGTGTGCATCCAGATCATCCATTTTCTGAAAAAAATAAGTTATTCTTGAAAAAGATATTTTTTTTTCAAAGGTAGAAATAGTAGAGGTAACTGAGGCAAATTTTTTTAATCTTTTTATGAAAAATCTAAGAAATGGGATTTGTAGAGAATGTCGTTCTTAATAAACCCAGATCGTCCTTTTTTCAAAAAACTAATTTTTCAACAACATGCAAGAACCCCTCAAAAAAAGAATCTACGAAACAATTTTTTTTGGGAAAATCGAAAATATGAGATTTATAGGTGCTCGTGTGCTGAAAAAATAAGTTGTTGAAAACGATAGATTTTTTTGAAAAGTAGTAGTAGAGGTAACAAGGGCAAATTTTTTCAATCTTTTTTTATGAAAAATCCAAGAAATGGGTTTTGTAGAGAATGTCGTTCTTAGTAGACCCAGATCGTCCTTTTTTCGAAAAATTATTTTTTCACCAACATGCAAGAACCTCTCAAAAACAGAATCTATGAAATAATTTATTTTGGGAAAATCGAAAATATGGGTTTTATAGATGATGATGTGCTGATTTGTCCATTTTTTGAAAAACTAATTTTTCAACATGTAAGAACCCCACAAAAATAGAATCTACAAACATTTTTTTTTTTTGGGAAAATCGAAATATGGGTTTTATAGGCGCTCATGTGCTAAATACACCCAAATTGTCCATTTTTTGAAATTATTTGTATATGAAAAAGATAGATTTTTTTTAAAACTAGAAGCAGTAGAGAAATGGGTTTTGTGAAAAATCTTTTTATGAAAAATCTGAAAAATGGGTTTTGTAGAGAGACAAAGTTTTATGAAACTCAAACACAAGTGGTTTCCTAAGTGCAGCTATAACTCAACGAAAAATGAAGGTTCACGAAAGGCGATAGAAAATACGCGTATAAAATGTACAACTATAGGGTAATCCAAAAGTGTAGTCACCAAATATGATCAATGGCCCATGAAAACCCAAACACGAGTGGTTTCCTCAATGTGTCTATAACTCAACAAAAAATGAACGTTCACAAAAGGCAAAAGAAAGTATGTGTACAGAATGGACAACTACAGTACAATCCACACTATTAGTCACCAGAGTTGATCGATGGCCCAAAAAAACTCAAACACGAGCGGTTTCCTAAATACAACTATAACTCAAAAAAAAAATGAAGGTTTGTGGAAGGCGATAGAAAATATATGTATAGAATGCACAACTACATTACAATCCACAATCGTAGTCATCAAAGTTCATTGATGGTCCATAAAAACTCAAACATGAGCGGTTTCATAAATGCGGCTATAACTCAACAAAAAATGAAGTTTCGCGAAAGGCGATAGAAAATACGAGTATAGATTGCACAACTATAGTGTAATTCATAATCGTAGCCACCAAAGTTGATCGATGGCCCACAAAAACTCAATCAAATAACTCAAACACAAGCGTTTTCTTAAATGCGACTATAACTCAACAAAAGATGAAGGTTCGTGAAAGGCGATTAAAATATGCATACAAAATGCAACACTACAGTACAGTCTACAATTGTAGTCACGAAAGTTGATCGATTGCCCAATAAAACTCAAACATGAGCAGTTTACTAAATGCAGCTATAACTCAAAAAAAAATGAAGGTTCGCGAAAGGCGATAGAAAATACGCATATAGAATGCATAACTACAGTGTAATTCACAAGTGTAGTTACCAAAGTTGATCGATAGCCTACGAAAACTCAAACATGAGCGGTTTCCTAAATGCAGCTATAACTCAACAAAAAATGAATGTTCACGAAATGCGATAGAAAATATGCATATAGAATGCAAAACTACAATGTAATCCACAAGAGTAGTCACCAAAGTTGATCGGTGGCCCACGAAAACACAAACTCAATCGGTTTCCTAAATGTGGCTATAACTCAACAGAGAATGAATGTCCGCAAAATTCGATAGAAAATACATGTACAAAATAGACAACTACATTGCAATCCACAATCGCAGTCACCAAAGTTGATTGATGGGCCACGAAAACTCAAACATGAGTGGTTTCCCAAATGCAGCTATAACTCAAAGAAAAATGAAGGTTGACGAAATATGATAGAAAATATGCATACAGAATGGACATCTTAGGTGCAACCCACAATCGTAGTTGCTAAAGTTGATTGATGCCCCAAGAAAACTCAAACACGAGCATTTTTTAAAATGCGGCTATAAATGAAGAAAAAATGAAAGTTCATGAAAGGCGATTAAAAATATGTTTACATAATGCACAACTACAGTGCAATCCACAATTGTAGTCACCAAAGTTGATTGATGGGCCATGAAAACTCAAACACGAGCGGTTTCCTAAATACAACTATAACTCAACAAAAAATTAAGGTTCATGGAATGCGATAGAAAATATACGTACAGAATGGACAACTACAGTGCAATCCATAATCGTAGTCGCCAAAGTTGATTCATTCCCCACAAAAACTCAAACACAAGCGTTTTCCTAAATGTGGCTATAACTAAAGAAAAAATGAAGATTCATGAAAGACGATTAAGCATTATGTATGCATATTTTTAATCACCTTTCACAAACCTTCATTTTTTGTTTAGTTATAGCCACATTTAGGATAACACTCGTGTTTGAGTTTTCGTGGGCCCTCGATCAACTTTGGTAACTACGATTGTGGATTGCAGTATAGTTGTCCATTTTGTATCCGTATTTTCTATCAGTTTTCGCAAATCTTTATTTTTTTGTTGTGTTATAGTTGTATTTAGGAAACTGCTCGACTTGGAGTTTTCGTGGGCCATCGATCAACTTTAGTGACATGATTGTGGATTGTACTGTACTTCTGCATTTTGTACGAATATTCTTAATCACCTTTCATGACCCTTCATTTATCCATTATGTATTCGTATTTTCTATTGCCTTTCATGAACCTTCATTTTTTGGTGACTACGCTTTTGGATTACATGTACCTATGCATTTTATACACGCCTTTTCTATCGCCATTAGTGAACCTTCATTTTTTACTGAGTTATAACTGCATTTAGGAAACCACTTGAGTTTGAGTTTTTCGTCATCCATCCATGAACTTTGGTAACTACGCTTGTGGATTAAACTGTCGTTGTGTATTCTATACTCATCGTATTTTCTATCTTCTTCCGTGAACCTTTAGTTTTTTTAATTTATAGCTGCATCTAGGAAACTGCTCATGTTTGAGTATTTTTGGGCCATCGTTCAACTTTTGTAACTACAATTATGGAGTGCACAGTAGTTTTGCATTATGATCGTTAATTTTCTATCGCCTTTCACGTACCTTAATTTTTTGTTCAGTTAGAGCTGTATTTAGGAAACTGCTCGTGTTTGAGTTTTTCTTTGCCATCGATCAACTTTGGTATTTAAGCTTGTCTATTACACTATAATTGTGCATTCTATATGTGTATTTTCTATCGCCTTTTGCGAATTTTTATTTTTTGTAATAGCCGAATTTAGCAATGCGCTCATGTTTTCGTTTTTATGGGCCATCGATCAACATTGGTGACTACTATTGTGGATTGTACTGTAGTTTTCAATTTTGTACGCATATTTTTATTTGCTTTTCATGAACCTTCATTTTTTGTTGAGTTATAGCCGCATTTATGAAAATACTCGTGTTTATGTTTTCGTGGGCCATCGATTAACTCTTATGACTATGATTGTGGATTGCATTGTAGTTGTGCATTCTATATGTGTATTATCTATCGCCTTTCATGAACCTTCATTTTTTCTTTAGGTTATAGCCGCACTTAAGAAACCGCTCGTGTTTGAATTTTCGTGGGCCATCGATGAAATTTGGTGACTACGATTGTGGATTGCATTATAGTTGTCCATTTTGTATATGTATTTTTTATCGCCTTTTGCGAACTTTCAATTTTTATTGAGTTATAGCTACATTTACAAAACCACTGGAGTTTGAGTTTTTGTGGGACATCGATCAACTTTGGTTACTATGATTAAGGATTGTATTGTAGTTTTGATTTATGTACACATATTTTTAATCGCTTTTCACAAACTTTTTTTTTTTATAACCGTATTTAGGAAACCGCTCGTATTTGAGTTTTAGTGGGCCGTCGATCAAATTTGTTGACTACGATTGTGTTTAGACTGTAGTTGTCCAATCTATACACGTATTTACTATTGCCTTTCGCGAACCTTCATTTTTCATTAAGTTATAGCCGCATTTAGTAAATTGGTCGTGTTTGACTTTCATGTGCCCTCGATCAACTTGGGTGACTATGATTGTGGATTGCACTGTGATCATCCATTCCGTACACGTATTTTCTATCGCCTTCTGTGAACCTTCATTTTTAATTCACTTATAGCAGTATTTAGGAAACCGCTTGCTTTGAGTTTTCATGGCCCATTGATCAACTTGGGTGACTATGATTTTGGATTACACTATAGTTTGCCATTATGTATGGGTATTTTCTGTCGCCTTCTATGAACCTTCATTTTTTGCTGACTTATAGCCGCATTTAGGAAACCACTTGTTTTGAGTTTCATGGGCCATCGTTCAAATTTTGTAACTACGATTGTGGATTACATTGTAGTTGTTCATTCTATACACGTATTTCCTATCGCCTTTTGTGAACCTTCATTTTTTGTTGAGTATAGTCGCACTTAGCAAAGCGCTCGTGGTTGAGTTTCCGTGGCCCGTCGATCAACTTTGGTGACTATGATTGTGGATTGCACTATAGTTGTCGATTGTGTAGGCATATTTTCTATCGTCTGTTGTGAACCTTCATTTTTTGTTGAGTTACAGCCACATTTAGGGAACTGCTCCTCTTTGAGTTTTCATGGGCCATTTATCACATTTGGTAACTACGATTATGGATTGTACAGTAGTTGTCCATTTTGTACACGTATTTTCTATTCCCTTTCACGAAGCAACATTTTTTATTGAGTTATAACCGCATTTAGGAACCCACACGAGTTTGAGTATTGGTGGACCATCAATCAACTTTGGTTAATACGATTGTGGATTGTACTATAGTTGTCCATTTTGTAAGCATATTTTAAATCACTTTTCAGAAACTTTCATTTTTTGATGAGTTATAGCCGTATATAAGAAATTTCTCGTATTTAAGTTTTTGTGGGCCATCGATCAACTTTGGTGACTATGATTTTGGATTTGACTTTAGTTGTCCAATCTATACGAGTATTTGCTATCGCCTTTCACAAACCTTCATTTTTCATAGAGTTATAATCGTATTTAGGAAACCGTTATTGTTTTAGTTTTTGTGGAACATTGATCAACTTTGGTGACTAGGATTGTGGATTGCACTATAGTTGTCCACTATGTACACGTATTTTCTATCGCCTTTCGTGAACCTTCATTTTTTGTTTAGTTATAGCCCCATTTAGGAAACTGCACATGTTTGAGTTTTCTTGGGCCATTGGTCAACTTTGGTGACTACGCTTGTGGATTACATTGTAGTTGTGCATTCTACACACGTATTTTGTATTACTTTTTGCAAACCTTCATTTCTTGTTGAGTTATACCGCATTTAGGAAACCACTCATGTTTGAGTCTTTTGGGGGCATTGATCAAATTTGCTAACTACGATTGTCGATTGTAGTGTAGTTGTGAATTTTGTAAGCATATTTTAAATTGCCTTTCACGAACCATCATTTTTTGTTGAGTTATAGCCGCATATTGGAAAACCCTCGGGTCTAAGTTTTCATGGGCCATCGATCAACATTGGTGACTTTGATTATGGATTGCACTATAGTTGTGCATTTTTTAAGTGCATTTTCTATCACCTTTCGCAAACCTTCAGCGGACTTAGGAAATTGCTCAAGTTTGAGTTTTCAAGGGCCATCGATCAATTTTGGTGACTACAATTGTGGATTGCACTATACTTGTCCATTCTGTACGTATATTTTCCATCGCCTTATGTGAACCTTTATTTTTTGTTCAATTATACCCACATTTCGGAAACCACTCGACTTTAAGTTTTCGTTGACCATCAATCAACATTGGTGACTATGCTTGTGGATTACAGTATAGTTGTGCATTCTATAATGTATTTTCTATCACCCTTAAGGAACCTTCATTTTTATTTGAGTTATAGCCATACTTAGGAAACCGCTCATCTTTGAGTTTTTGTGGGCCATCGATCAACTTTGGTGAGTAAGATTGTGGATTACATGTAGTTGTACATTCTATAAGCGTATTTTCTATGGCCTTTCGCGAACCTTCATTTTTGTTGACTTATAGATTTAGGAAACCACTTGTGTTTGAGTTTTTGTGGGCCATCGATCAACTTTGGTGACTACGATTGTGGATTGCACTGTAGTTGTGCACTATGAATGTTAATTTTCTATCACCTTTCACAAACCTTCATTTCTAGTTGAGTTATAGCTGCATTTAGGAAAACACTTGTCTTTCAATTTTTGTAGGCCATTGATCAACTTTTGCAACTACGCTTGTGGATTACGCTGTAGTTTTGTATTTTATACACGTAGTTTCTATCGCCTTTCAAAAAAGTTCATTTTTTGTTGAGTTATAGTTGCATTTTTTAAACCGCTCATGTTTGAGTTTTTGTGGGCTATCAATCAACTTTGGTGACTACGATTGTGGATTATACTGTCAGTGTGCATTCTATATGCATATTTTTAATCGCCTTTCGCGAACCATCATTTTTTTTGAATTATACAAACATTTAGTAAAATGCTCATGTTTGAGTTTTCATAGGCCATTGATCAACTTTGGTGACCACGATTGTGGATTACACTGTAGTTGTGCATTCTATACGCGTATTTTCTTTCACTTTTTGTGAACCTTCATTTTTCGTTGAGTTATAGCTACACGTATGAAATTGCTCATTTTTGAGTTTTCATGGTCCATCGAGCAACTTTGGTGACTACAATTTTGGATTGCACTATAGTTGTCCATTCTCTATGTGTATTTTATATCACTTTTTGCGAACCTTTATTTTTAGTTGAGTTATAGCCATAATTATGAAACCGCTCGTGTTTGAGTTTTTGTGGGCCATCGATCAACTTTGGTGACTAAGATTGTGGAATACATGTAGTGCATTCTATAAGCGTATTTTCTATGGGCTTTCGTGAACCTTCATTTTTGTTCACTTATAGCCGCATTTAGAAAACCACTTGTGTTTGAGTTTTTGTGGACCATCGATCAACTTTGGTGACTACGATTATGGAATACATGTAGTTGTGCATTCTATAAGCATATTTTCTATGGCCTTTCGCGAACCTTCATTTTTGTTCACTTATAGCCGCATTTAGGAAACCACTCGTATTTGAGTTTTTGTGGACAATTGATTAAATTTTGTGATTATGATTGTGGATTGCATTGTAGTTGTGCATTATGAATGCTAATTTTCTATCGCTTTTCATGAACCTTTATTTCTAGTTGCGTTATAGCCGCATTTAGGAAAATGCTTGTGTTTGATTTTTTGTTGGCCAGTGATCAAATTTTGTGACTATGCTTGTGGATTACACTCTAGTTGTGCATTCTATACACGTATTTTCTATCGGCTTTCAAGAAACTTCATTTTTTTTTGAGTTATAGCTGCATTTATGAAACCGCTCATGTTTGAGTTTTTGTGGGCCATCAATCAACTTTGGTGACTATGATTGTTATCGTACTGTAGTTGTGCATTCTATATGCATATTTTTAATCGCCTTTTACGAACCATCATTTTTTCTTGAGTTATACCCACATTCAGGAAAATGCTCATGTTTGAGTTTTCATAGGCCATCGATGAACTTTGATCAACTTTGGTGACCACGATTGTGGATTACACTGTAGTTGTGCATTCTATACGCGTATTTTATTTCACTTTTCATGAACCTTCATTTTTTGTTGAGTTATAACTACACTTAGGAAATTGCTCATTTTTTAGTTTTCGTGGTCCATCAACCAACTTCGGTGACTACAATTTTGGATTGCATTGTAGTTGTCCATTCTCTACTTTTGTTTTTTATCACTTTTCGCGAACCTTTAATTTTTGTCGAGTTATAACTGCATTTGGGAAACCACTCGAGCTTGAGTTTTTGTGGGCCATCGATCAACTTTGGTGACTAAGCTTGTGGACTACACAGTAGTTTTGCATGCTATATGCGAATTTTCTATAACCTTTCATGAACCTTCATTTTTTGTTGAGTTATACCTGCATTTAGGGAAATGGTCGTGTTTGAATTTTCATGGGCCATCGATCAACTTTGATCAACTTTGGGGACTACGATTGTGGATTACACTATATTTGTACATTCTATACACGTATTTCTATTGCTTTTCTGACAGCTTCATTTTTCGTTGAGTTATAGCTGCACTTAGGAAAACCTATCGTGTTTGAGTTTTCATAGTCCATTGATCAACTATAGTGACTACAATTGTGGAATGCACTGTAGTTGTCCATTCTCTACATGTATTTTCTATCACCTTTCGCAAACCTTCATTTTTTGTTGAATTATAGCTGCATCTACAAAACCTTTGATGTTTGAGTTTTTCTGGACCATCATTCAACTTTGGTGACTACGATTATGGAGTGCTATAGTTGTGCTTTCTATACTTATATTTTTAATTGCCTTTCACAAACCTTTTTTTTGTTGAGTTATAGCCGTATTTAGGAAAACACTCGTGTTTGAGTTTTCATGGTCCATCCATCAACTTTGGTGACTATGATTGTGGATTATACTGTAGTTGTGCATTCTATACGCATATGTTCTATAGCCTTTTGCGAACCTTCATACAAAATTTAAACATGAGTTGTTTCCTAAATACAGCTATAACTCAACAAAAAATAGAGGTTCACGAAATGCGATAGAAAATAAGCATACAAAATGGACAACTACAGTGCAATCAATCTACAATCGTAGTGATCAAAGTTGATCGATGCCCCACAAAAACTCAAACACGAACGGTTTCCTAAGTTTAGCTATAAGTCAACAAAAAATGAATGTTCGCGAAAGGTGATAGAATATATGCATATAGAATGCACAATTATAGGGTAATCCACAATCGTAGTCACCAAAGCTGATTGATAGCTCACAAAAACACAAACATGGGAGGTTTCTTAACAATAAATGAAGTTTCGTGAAAGGTGATAGAAAATACACGTATAGAATGCACAACTACAGTAATCCACAAGTGTAGTCACCAATGTTGGTCAATGGTCCAAAAAAACTCAAACACAAGTGGTATCCTAAATGCGGCTATAACTCAAAAGAAAGGAAGGTTCACGAAAGGTGATATAAAATTAGTGTTCATAATGCAGAACTATAGTGTAATCCACAATCGTAATCATGAAAGTTGATCAATGGCCACAAAAACTCAAACACTGGTTTCCTAAATTTTGCTATAACTCAACAAAAAATAAAGGTTTGTGAAAGGTGATAGAAAGTTTGTATTCATAATACACAATTACAGTGCAATCCACAATCATAGTCACCAAAGTTGACCTATGGCCCATAGAAACTCAAACACGAGAGGTTTCCTAAATGTGGCTATAACTCAAAAAAAAATGAAGGTTCACGAAAGCTGAGACAAAATACGCGTACATAATGGACAACAACAGTGCAATCCAAAATCGTAGTCACCAAAGTTGATCGATGGCCCACGAAAAATTAAACACGAGTGTTTTCCTAAATCCGGTTAACTAAACAATAAAAAAAGTTCCTGAAAGGGAATTAAAAATATGTGTACAAAATGCCCAACTATAGTATAATCGTAGTCATCAAAGTTCACTGATGGCCCACAAAAAAACTCAAACATTAGCATTTTCCTAAGGGCGACTATAACTCAACATAAAATGAAGCTTTGTGAAAGGCGATAGAAAATTCACGTATATAATGCACAACTACATTATAATCCACAAGCGTAGTCACCAAAGTTGAACGATACCCCACGAAACTCAAACTCGAGCGATTTTCTAAATACAGCTATAACTCAACAAAAAATGAACATTCGCAAAAGGTGATAGAAAATACTCATATAGAATGCACCACTATAGTGTAATCCACAATAGGTCACCAAAGTTAATCGATGGCCCATGAAAACTCAAACACGAGTGTTAAATGGACTCACCAAAAAGTGAAGGTTCATAAAACGCAATTAAAAATATGCACACATAATGCACAATACAGTACGATCCACCATCCTAGTTACCAAAGTTGATTAATGGCCCAAAAAATCTCAAACATGTGGGCTTTCCTTAATGCGGCAATAACTCAACAAAAAATGAAGGATCGCTGGAAGCGAAAGAAAATACACGTATACAATGCGAAACTATAGTGTAATCCAAAAGCGTAGTCACCAAATTTGATTGATGGTCCACAAAAATTCAAACACAACCGGTTTCCTAAATGCGGCTATAACTCAACAAAAAATTTAGGTTCGCGAAAGGTGATATAAAATTAGCATTCATAATGCAGAAGTATAGTGCAATCCACAATCGTAATTACGAAAGTTGATCAATGGCCACAAAAACTCAAACATCGGTTTCCTAAATTTGGCTATAACTCAACAAAAAATAAAGGTTTGTGAAAGGTGATAGAAAATTTGTGTTCATAATGCACAATTACAGTGCAATCCACAATCGTAGTGACCAAAGTTCACCGATTGCCCATGAAAACTCAAACACGAGAGGTTTCCTAAATGCGGCTATAACTCAAAAGAAAAATGAAGGTTCATGAAAGGTGGTAGAAAATACGCGTACAAAATGGACAACTACAGTGGAATCCACAATTGTAGTCACCAAAGTTGATCATGCCCCATGAAAACTCAAGCACGAGCATTTTCCTAAATGCGGCTATGACTCAACAAAAAATGAAGGTTTGTGAAACACAATAGAAAATACGTATACAAAATGGAAAACTACAGTGAAATCCAATATCATATTCACCAAAGTTGATCGATAGCCCAAAAAAACTCAAACATGAGTGGTTTCTTAAATGCATCTATATCGCCACGAAAAATGAAGGTTAGCGAAAGGCGATAGAAAATACACGTATAGAATGCACAACAACAATGTAATGTACAATCGTAGCCTTTTAGTTGATCGATGGCCCATGAAAACTCAAACATGAGCGTTTTCCTAAATGCGGCTATAACTCATTAGAAAATGAAGGTTCGTGAAAGGCAATTAAAAATATGTGTACATAATGCACAACTACAGTACAATCCACACTCGTAGTCACCAAAGTTTGATCGATGGTCCACAAAAACTCAAACATGAGCGGTTTCCTAAATGCGGCTATATCTCAACAAAAAATGAATGTTCGCAAAAGGCGATTTAAAATAGTCATATAGAATGTACAACTATAGTGTAATCCACAATCGTGGTCACCAAATTTAATAGATGGACGACTAAATTTCAAACACGAGTGTTTCCTAAATGTGGCTATCATTCAACGAAAAATTAAACACAAGCGTTTTCCTAATTACAGCTATAATTCATCAAAAAATGATAGTTCGCGAAAGCCGATAGAAAATACACGTATAGAATGCACAATTACATTGTAATCCATAATCATAGTCACCAAAGTTGATTGAAGGCCCACGAAAACTATAACTCGAGCGGTTTCTATACACATATTTTCTATTGCATTTCGTGAACCTTCATTTTTTGTTGAGTTATAGCCGCATTTAGGAAACCGTCATTGAGTTTTTGTTGGCCATCGATCAACTTTGGTGACTACGATACTAGATTGCACTGTAGTTGTGCATTCTATACACGTATTTTCTATCGGATTTTGCGAACCTTCATTTTTTGATGAGTTATAGCTGCAATTAGGAAAACATTCGTGTTTCAGCTTTCCTGGGCCATCGATCAACTTTGGTGACTATGATTGTTGATTACATTGTAGTTGTGCATTCTATACACATATTTTTTATCACCTTTGACAAACCTTCATTTTTCGGTGAGTTATAGCAGCACTTAGGAAACCGCTCGTGTTTGAGTTTTCATGGGGTATTGATCAGCTTTAGTGACTATGATTGTGGTTTGCACTGTAGTTGTCCATTTTGTACGCGTATTTTCTATTGCCTTTCATGAAACTTCAATTTTTGTTGTGTTATAGCCAAATTTACGAAACCCATGTTTGAGTTTTCGTGGGCCATTCATCAACTTTGGTAACTACGAGTTTTCGTACGCGTATTTTCTATTGCCTTTCGCGAACCTTCATTTTTTGTTCAGTTATAGCCGCATTTAGGAAACCGCTTGAGTTTAATTTTTTGTGGGCCATCGATCAAGTTTGGTGACTATGCTTGTGGATTACACTATAGTTGGGTATTCTATACGTGTATTTTCTATTGCCTTTCAGGAACCTTCATTATTTGTTGAGTTATAGCTATATTTGGGAAACCATTGATGTTTGACATTTTGTGGGCTATCAATCAACTTCAGTAACTACAATTGTGAATTGTACTATAGTTTTGCATTCTATACGCATATTTTTAATCTTCTTTCTTGAACCTTCTTTTTTTGTTGAGTTATTTATAGCCGCATTTACCAAAACGCTCGTGTTCGAGTTTTCGTGGGCCGTCGATCAACTTTGGTGACTACGATTGTGGATTATACTGTAGTTGTGTAATCTATATGCATATGTTCTATAGTTTTCTGTGTTGTAAAGAGACAATTTTATAGTTGTGTGCTCAAGAGGTAATAGAGGCAATTTTTTGAATCTTTTTATGAAAAATCTGACAAATGGGTTTTGTAGAGAATGTTGTTTTTAGTAGACCTAGATCATCATTTTTCTCGAAAAACTAATTTTTCACAACATTGAAGAACCCCTCAAAAATAGAATCTACGAAACAATTATTTTTGGGAAAATAAAAAATATGGGTTGTATAGGTGCTCGAGAGGTAAAGAGACCTAGATCATCCTTTTCTCAAAAAACTAAATTTTTAACAGCATGCAAGAACCCCTAAAAAGTAGAATCTACAAATTTTTTTTTGGAAAATTGAAATATGGATTTTATAGGTGCTCAATCAACTTTGGTGACTACGATTGTGGATTGCAATGTATTTATGAATTCTATACTCGTATTTTCTATCCCCTTTCGCAAACGTTCACTTTTTGCTGAGTTATAGCTGTATTTAGCGAACCGCTCATGTTTGAGTTTTCGTGGGCCATTGATCACTTTGGTGACAACTATTGTGAATGGCACAGTAGTTGTCCATTCTATATGTGTATTTTCTATCGTCTTTCACAAACCTTCATTTTTTGTTGAGTTATAGCTGTACTTAGGAAACCGCTCGTATTTGAGTGTTCGTGACCGAACCTTCATTTTCTGTTCAGTTATAGTCGCATTTAGGAATTCGCTCGTGTTTTTTGTTTTCATGGGCCATCGATAAACTTTGGTGACTATGATTGTGGATTGCACTATAGTTCCCATTCTATATGCTTATTTTCAATCGCCTTTTGTGAACCTTAATTTTTTGTTGAGTTATAACCACACTTATGAAACCGGACAAGTTTGAGTTTTCGTGGGCCATCGATCAACTTTGATGACTGCTTGTGGATTACCCTATAGTTGTGCATTTATATGTGTATTTTCTATTGCATTCCGTGAACCTTCATTTTTTGTTCAGTTATAGCCGCAATTAGGAAACCGCTCATGTTTTAGTTTTTTTGTGCCATCAATGAACTTTGGAGATACGATTTTGGATTGTAATGTAGTTGTGCATTTTGTACGCATATTTTTTATCGCTTTTCACGAACCTTAATTTTTTGTTGAGTTATACACATTTAGGAAAACATTCCTATTTGAGTTTTCGAGGGCCATCGATCAACTTTGGTGACTACGATTGTGGATTGCATTGTAGTTTGTCTATTCTGGACATGTATTTTCTATCACATTTCGTGAACCTTCATTTTTTGTTGAGTTATAGCTGCATTTAGGAAACTGCTTGTGTTTGAGTCTTTGAGGGCCATCGATCAAATTTTATGACTATGATTGTGGATTGCATTGTAGTTGTGCATTAAGAATGCTAATTTTCTATCGCCTTTCGCAAACCTTAATTTTTAGTTGAGTGATAGCCGCATTTAGGAAACCGCTCATGTTTGAGTTTTTATGGTTCATGAATCAACATTGGTGAGTACAATTGTGGATTGTAGTGAAGTTCTGTATTTTGTACGCATATTTTTAATCGCTTTCACGAAGCTTCAATTTTAGTTGAGTTATAGCCGCATTTAGGAAAATGCTCGTGTTTGAGTTTTCATGGGCCATCGATCAACTTCAGTGACTACGATTTCGGATTACACTGTAGTTGTGCATACTATATCCATATTTTCTATCTCCTTTCGCGAACCTTCATTTTTCTTAAAGTTATAGCTGCACTTAGGAAACTGCTCGTGTTTGAGTTTTCGTGGTCCATCAATCAACTTTGGTGACTACGATTGTGGATTGCACTGTAGTTGTCTATTTTGTACATGTATTTTCTATCACCTTTAGGGAACCTTAATTTTTTGTCTAGTTATAGCCGTATATTATGAAATGGCTCAAGTTTGAGTTTTCGTGGGCCATCGATCAACTTTGGTGACTACGATTGTGGAATACACTGTTGTTGTGCACTCTATACATGTATTTTCTATAGCCTTTCGCGAACCTTCATTTTTCGTTGAGTTATAGCCGCACATACGAAACTGGTCATGGTTGAATTTTCGTAGGCCATCAATCAACTTTGGTGACTACGATTGTGGATTGCGCACTAGTGTTCCATTCTGTAGCTGTATTTTTTATTGCCTTTTGTGAACCTTCATTTTTTGTTGAGTTATAGCCGCATTTAGGAAACCTCTTGAGTTTGAGATTTCCTAGGACATTGATGAACTTTGTTTACTATGATTGTGGATTGTACTGTAGTTTTACATTCTGTATTTTTAATTGCTTTTTAGACAAACTTTCTCTTTTTGTAAATTTATAGTAGTATTTAGGAAACTGCTCGTATTTCATTTTTTGTGGGCCATCAATCAAATTTGGTGCCTACGATTGTGGATTGCACTGTAGTTGTGCAATCTATAAGCTTATTTTTGATAGCCTTTCACGAAGCTTCATTTTTTGTTGAGTTATAGCCGCATTTAGGAAACCACTCATGTACACTTGTGGATTACATTGTAGTTGTGCATTTTATACGCTTATTTTCTACTGTCTTTCACGAACCTTGATTTTTTGTTGAGTTATAGCCGCATTTAAAAAGCACTCATGTTTGAGTTTTTGTCGGCCATCAATCAACTTTTGGTGACTACGCTTGTGGATTACATTGTAGTTGTGCATTCTATACGCGTATTTTCTATCGCCTTTTGCGAACCTTGATTTTTTGTTGACTTATAGCCACATTTAGGAAACTGCTCATATTTGAGATTATATGGACCATCAATCAACATTGGTGAGTACGATTGTGGATTGTAGTGAAGTTCTACATTCTGTACGCATATTTTTAATCGGCTTTCACGAACTTTCATTTTTAGTCGACTTATAGCTGCATTTAGGAAAACGCTCAAGTTTGAGTTTTCGTGGGCCATCATACAACTTTGGTGACTATGATTATGGATTATACTGAGTTGTGCATATTATACACATATTTTCTATCTCTTTTGTTCAACCTTCATTCTCGTTAAGTTATAGCTACACTTAGGAAACTGTTTGTGTTTGAGTTTTCATGGGCCATCAATCAACTTTGGTGACTATGATTGTGGATTGCGATTTTGTTGTCCATTTTGTACGTGTATTTTCTATCAGCTTTCACGAACCTTCATTTTTTGTTGTGTTATAGCCGCATAGTATGAAATCGCTCAAATTTGAGTTTTCGTGGGCCATCGATCAACTTTGGTGACTAGGCTTCTAGATTACACTGTTGATGTTTATTTTATCTGTTTATTTTCTATTAGCATTTGTGAACCTTCATTTTCTGTTGAGTTATAGCCGCACATAGGAAACTACTTATGTTTCTATTTTCGTAGGCCATCAATCAACTTTGGTGACTATGATTGTGGATTGCACTCTATTGTTCTATTATTTAGTTTTATTTTCTATCGCCTTTCGCAAACCTTCATTTTTTGTTGAGTTATAGCCACATTTGGGAAACCGCTCGAGTTTGAGTTTTCCTGCGACATCGATCAGCTTTGGTTACTACTATTGTGGATTGTACTATAGTTTTGTATTATGTAGATATATTTTTAATCGCTTTTCACAAACTTTCTCTTTTTGTATAGTTATAGCCGTATTTAGGAAACTGGTCGTACTTGAAGTTTTGTGGGCCATCGATCAAGTTTTGTGACTACGATAGTGGATTGCACTGTAGTTGTTGACTCTTTGAGTCTCTTCAGCACACGCATACTTATAAAACACATATTTTCAATTTTTCCAAAAAAAAAAAATTTGTAGATTCTATTTTTGAGGGGTTCTTGCATGTTCATTAAATATTAATTTTTCAAAAAAGGACGATTTGGGTATTCTCAGAACGACATTCTCT
The DNA here is from genome assembly GCA_007258455.2 of Sequoia sempervirens. Taxonomy (NCBI): domain Eukaryota; kingdom Viridiplantae; phylum Streptophyta; class Pinopsida; order Cupressales; family Cupressaceae; genus Sequoia; species Sequoia sempervirens. Next base: position 761,233,125 of record VDFB02000003.1, read on the forward strand.
ACAAAACCCATTTATCAGATTTTTCATAAAAAGATTCAAAATTTTTGCTTCTGTTGCTTCTAGTTTTCAAAAACATTTATCTTTTTCAAAAACAACTTATTTTTTCAAAAAACGGACGATTTGGGTCTCTTTAGCTCTCGAGCACCTATAGTTGCGCATTCTATATGTGTATTTTTCGTTGAGTCATAGCTGCATTTAGGAAACCGGTCATGCTTGAGTTTTTGTGGAGCATCAATGAACTTTGATGACTATGATTGTGTATTGTACTGTAGTTGTGCATTCTAAACACATTTTTTCTATTGCCTTTCACGAACCTTGATTTTTTGCTGAGTTATAGTCGCATTTAGGAAACGGCTCATGTTTAATTTCTTGTGGGCCATCAATCAACTTTGGTGACTATGATTGTGGATTGTATTGTAGTTGTCCATTATGTACGCATATTTTCTTTTGCCTTTTGTGAACCTTCATTTTTTGTTGAGTTATAGCCCCAATTAGGAAACCGCTCGTATTTGACTTTTCATGGGCCATCGATCAAATTTCATGACTACACTTTTGGATTACACTATAGTTGTGCATTCTATGCGCATATTGTCTATCGCCTTTCGCAAACCTTTATTTTTTATTGAGTTATAGCTGCACTTAGGAAACTGCTCGTGTTTGAGTTTCATAAAACTTTGCCTCTCTACAAAACCCATTTTTCAGACTTTCATAAAAAGATTGAAAAAATATGTCTCTATTACCTCTACTGCTTCTATTTTTCAAAAACATCTATCTTTTTCAAGAAAAATTAATTTGAAAAAACGGACAATATGGGTCTCTTTAGCACACGAGCACCTATAAAACCCATATTTTGATTTTCCCAAAAAAAATTGGTTTATAGATTCTATTTTTCGAAAAAAGGACGATCTGGGTCTACCAAGAATGACATTCTCTACAAAATTCATTTCTCATATTTTTCATAAAAAGATTCAAAAAATTTGCCTTTGTTACCTTCAGTGCTTCTATTTTTCAAAAAAATCTGTCTTTTTTAAAAATAATTTTTTTTTTTTAAAAACCGGATGATCTGGGTCTCTTAAGCACACAAGTACTTATAAAACCCATATTTTCAATTTTCCCTGAAAAAATTGTTTTGTAGATTCTATTTTTGAGGGGTTCTTGCATATTAGTGAAATATTAGTTTTTCGAAAAAAAAGACAATTTGGGTCTTCTTAGAACAACATTCTCTACAAAACCCATTTCTCAGATTTTTCATAAAAAGATTCAAAAAATTTGCCTCTGTTACCTCTATTGCTTCTACTTTTCAAAACAATCTATCTTTTTGAAGAACAACTTATTTAATAATAAAAAGAATATCTAGGTGTCTTTAGCTTTTGAGCACCTATAAAACCCATATTTTCGATTCTCCTAAAAAAGTTTGTTTCATAAATTCTATCTTTGAGGGGTTCTTTCATGTTGGTGAAAAATTAGTTTTTCAAAAAAAGCATGATTTGGGTCTACTCAGAATGACATTATCTACAAATCCCATTTCCTAGATTTTTCAAAAAAAAAATCAAAAAATTTGCCTCTGTTACCTCACGGACTATCTAGGTGTCTTTAGTGCACGAGCACCTATAAAAACCATATTTTCAATTTTCTCAAAAAAACTTGTTTTGTAGATTCTAATTTTGAGGGGTTCTTGCATGTTGGTGAAATATTAGTTTTTCAAAAAAATGACGATTTGGGTCTACTTAGAATGATATTCTCTACAAAACCCATTTATCCCATTTTTAATAAAAAGATTTAAAAATTTGCATCTGTCTACTACTTCGACTTTTAAAAATAATGTATCTTTTTCAAAAACAAGTTATTTTTTCAAAAACTAGACGATCTAGGTCTCTTTAGCACATGAATAGCTATAAAACCCATATTTTCAATTTTACAAAAAAAATTCAAAAAATTTGTCTTTGTTACCTCTACTGCATCTACTTTTCAAAAGAAAACCAAGTTTTTCAAGAACTTATGTTTTCAGAAAACAGACGATCTAGGTCTCTTTAGCTCTCGAGCACCTAGAAAACCCATATTTTTATTTTCCCAAAAAAAAATGTTTCGTATATTCTATTCTTGAGGGGTTCTTGAATGTTGGTGAAAAATTAGATTTTCAAGAAAATGACGATCTAGATCTACTAAAAACGACATTCTCTACAAACCTCATTTCTTAGATTTTTCATAAAAAGATTTTAAAAAATTGCCTCTGTTACCTTTACTGCTTCTACTTTTCAAAAAATTCTATCTTTTTCAAGAACAACTTATTTTTTCAAAAAACAGATGATCTGGGTCTCTTTAGCTCTCAAGCACCTATAAAACCCATATTATCGATTGTCAAAAAAAAAAAATTGTTTCGTAGATTCTATTTTTGAGGGGTTCTTGCATGTTGGTAAAAATAAGTTTTTTGAAAAGAGGATGATCTAAGTCTACTTAGAACGACATTCTCTACAAAACCCATTTCTGTAGATTTTTCGTAAAAAGATTCAAAAACTTTATCCTTGTTACCTCTACTACTTCTACTTTTCAAAAATATCTATCTTTTTCAAGAATAACTTATTTTTTCAAAAAAAGAACGATCTGGGTCTTTTTAGCACACGAGCAACTATAAAAACCAAATGTTGATATTCCTAAAAAAAAAATTCATAGATTCTATTTTTCAGGGGTTCTTGCATGTTGAAAAATTAGTTTTTTGAGAAAAGGATGATTTGGGTCTACTCAGAATGACAATCTCTACAAAACCAATTTCTTAGATTTTTCATAAAAAGATTCAAAAATTTGTTTCTGTTACCTCCATTGCTTCTATTTTAAAAAAAAATCTATCTTTTTCGAAAACAACTTTTTTCTTTTAAAAAACCGAACGATTTGGGTCTCTTCAGCACACGAGTACTTACAAATACCATTTCTCAGGTTTTTCATAAAAAGATTCAAAAAATTTACCTCTATTACCTCTACTGCTTCTATTTTTCAAACAAATCTATCTTATTCAAAAAATGGACAATCTAGGTCCCTTTAGAACACGAGCACCTATAAAAACCATATTTCGATTTTCTCAAAAAAAATTGTTTCATAGATTCTATTTTTGTGGGATTTTTGAATGTTGTTCAAAAATTAGTTATTCAAAAATACAACGATCTATGTCTACTCAGAACGAAATTCTCTACAAAACCATTTCTCAGATTTTTTTCAAAAAATTTGCCACTAACTCCACTGCTTCTACTTTTCAAAAAAATCTATCTTTTTCAAGAACAACTTATTTTTTCAAAAACCGGACGAGTACCTATAAAACCGATATTTTTCGATTTTCCCAAAGAAATTGCTTCATAGATTCTATTTTGATGTTGGTGAAATTTTAGTTTTTTGAAAACTCATACTCAAACGGTTTCCTTAATGTATCTATAACTCAACAAAAAATGAAGGTTCATGAAAGGCGATAGAAAATACACATATCCAAAGTTGATCAATGGCTGAAGGAAACTCAAAGACGAGCAGTTTCCTAAATGCGGATATAACTAACCAAAAAATGAAGGTTTGCGAGAGGTGATAGAAATTACTCGTGTTTGAGTTTTCTTGGGCCATCGATCAGTCGTGTTTGATTTTTCATGGGCCATCGATCAACTTTGGTTACTACGATTGTGGGTTGCACTGCATGTTGTCCATTATGTACATGTATTTTCTATGCCTTTCACGAACCTTAATTTTTTCTTGAGTTATAGCCGCATTCAGGAAACCGCTTGAGTTTGAGTTTTCATGGCCATCGATCAACTTTGGTGACTACGCTTGTGGATTAGACTGTAGTTATGCATTCTATATGCATATTTTCTATTGCTTTTCACGAACCTTTATTTTTCGTCTACTTATAGACGCACTTAGGAAACCGCTCGTGTTTGAGTGTTCGTGGGTTATCGATCAACTTTGGTGACTACGACTATTGATGGCACTGTATTTGTCCATTCTTTACACGTATTTTCTATCAGCTTTCATGAACATTCATTTTTGTTGGGTTACTAGAATTGCATTTAGGAAACCGCTCGAGTTTGAGTTTTCATGGGCGATCGATCAAATTCGGTGACTACGATTGTGGATTGTACTATAGTTGTGCATTTATTATGCATATTCTTAATCACCTTTCACGAACCTTCATATTTTTTTGAGTTATAGCCGTATTTAGGAAGCCACTCGTATTTGAATTTTCATGGGGCATTTATCAACTGTGGTCACTACGATTGTGGATTGCACTATAGTTATCCATTTTGTACACCACATACCTAAATATACCCATTATGTATATACCACATAATTTAATTATGAATTGCAATGTAGTTGTCCATTCTGTACATGTAATTTATATAAAAAGGGGTAAAAACTTTATTAAAGATTAGAATCAAAGAATTACATCAAAGCAAAGGGCCAAAGCCCCAGGGAACCCGAAAGATACAATTAAACAATGCAAGAGCCATTCATCATCCATCATCAATTTCATCCCCATCTTCAGCAATAATCATTTCCAGATCACGGCGGAGCTCCTGGGAAATCTGCTCCCACCTCTCAATCTTCCAGCCATCAAGATACTCTAAAGCCAAGTTTGCCAAGCAATCCACTGCCCTATTCCACTCCCTCAGAATATGGACAAAAGACACCACCTCCATCAAGGAACTAATCTGCAGAATCTACTGCACCATCCTAGCCAGCTGCCAACTGACATCAGCCACCTTCCTAGCATTAAGCAAATTAACCAAAACTTGTGAGTCTAACTCACAAATAACCTTTCTCCACCCCAAAGTATAGTTCAAGAGCGAAGAGGATTGCAAGACCTTCCATAAGGTTGACAGTCTGCACCCCTTCATAGACAGAGAAGAAGAAAACCACCGTCCTCGAAGAATTCCTACCAACCCCACCAATTCCTGCAGGCCCAGGATTTCCCCTTGAGGAGCCATCAGTATTAATCTTCAAAAATCCAGCAGGAGGGGGAAGCCACTTACCCATTCGCTTCACTTTCTTCCTCGCCTGCCTTCCCCTTCAAACAAAAGTCGAAGCCAAAGACATCTCTCGAAGTCCCAGTCTCTCCACCTTCGCAGCATCCTCTTTTTCCAAGGGATACACCACCTCACACTTAGCTTCCACCGTCTCCTGAACCATGCACATAATTCTCTGCCAAATCTGTTGAATGACCATCTTTTCACCTCGAAAGATTCTACGGTTCTGCTCCAACCAAATCTGCCAGAGAATGAAGGTAGGCCCAACATACCACACGTCTTGTAAGAAAGAAGCCATAGCGGGAGGTCTGCCAAGACTATTCCAAAAATCCACCAAGGAGGAAGCATGGAAACAAGGACTTTTCCAAGCTTCCAACCAAAAATGCCACAGCCTCAAGGAAAAAGAGCAACGAAAAAACAAATGAGCAGAATCCTCCTCCTCATTCCGACACAGAACACACATGGATGGGCCCTGAAATCCTCGCTTCTGAATATTGTCCCAAGTCAAGCACTTCTTCCAAGCCAAAGTCCAAATGAAGCAATTGCACTTTGGCCAAGAAAAATTATCCCAAACTTGCTGCCACCAACGAACCTCCACCCCATCCAACTTGTGAGATAAAAGAACCTGATAGCCAGAGGCAACAGTATATACACCCTTAGGGTTGGGGGACCAAGATAAAACATCTCCATCTGGGAGGGAGCAACAACTCCTGCTGAAAAGGATGTGTTGCAAATCCGCACACTCCACCTCCATACCAATCATAGGCCACTCCTCAGGATTCTTCCACCTAGCCACCATCAATTGGCCATGAGTAGATATCAACTTAAAGTCTCTCACCCGAACCCAACCAACCTCAATGAATCTTTGACTAAGGGGCAACAAATTAGGAAACTGAGAGACAATAGGGGAAAACCATCCCAAGAATCCAACCAGAAGTGAGCCTCTGACCCACTTTTGCAAGTCCAAAACAAACCATCCTTGACAAGAGCAGCCCCTTTCTTGAGGGTACCCCAAATCACCGATCCTTTCCGCTCCAAGGGATAGCGGGGAATGTCCATATGAGGTATCCCTGGGAAATATTTGTGGGACAAAATCCTGGCCTAGGTCTGATCCTACTCCACACACCACCTCCAAAACAATTTAGCAGCAAGCGCTATCCCAGACAAAGAAGACTACCTTAAACTAAGATCGCCATAGTGCTTCGGGCTACAAACAACCTCCCATCTAACCAGACTCCACTTGGAGGATAATAAATTACTAGCCCAAAGAAACTGTCTAGTTAAAGGATCAAGTTCTTGAACAAAACTGACTGGGGCCACCTGCAACATACATCTATAAATGGGGAGAGCCTGAACCACAGACTTGATCAGCTGAACCCTACCAGCAAAGGACAACCATTTGTGAGTCCAATGGTTAACCTTTGTCCGAAACTTATCCAAAATAGTCTGCCAAGAATCCCTGGGCATCCTTTTGACAAAGATAGGAATACCAAGATAAGTCAAAGGAAGGGACCCAATCTGAAACCTCAGGATATTAGCAATCCTCCTCTGGATAGGACCAGAAGTATTGAAGAAGAAGATTGAGGACTTATCTTCATTAATTAGTTGACCCGAGGCAAGAAGATAGACATCCAACACAGCACGCAAGTTTGTAGCCTCCCTGATTGTAGCCATACCCATCAGTGCAGTATCATCCACAAACTGCAAATGAGACTGTGGGGAAATATTACCTCCCCATCGCCACCCCTGAATGAGGCCCATCTCAACATTCCTTTTCAACAACCGGCTGAGCCCTTCAACAAGAAGCAAGAACAGATACGGAGAAACTGGGTCACCCTGACGTAGACCCCGGGAAGCACAAAAAAACTCTGAGGGCTCACCATTAATTAAAACAGAGAAGGATACTGAAGTAACACAACTCATGACCCATTAGATCCACTCATCCCCAAAACCAAATGCCCCAAGGATCTTCCGAAGAAAGGACCAGCGAACTCTTTCATAAGCCTTTTCCATGTCCAGCTTGATGAACATTGCCTTATAATTGGAAATGGCCATAGAATGAATGGTTTCCGTAGCTACAACCACCCCATCCAGAATTTGTCTGCCCGCCACAAAACCACTCTGCTCCTAAGAGATCAACACTTTGAGACATCTTTTCAGCCTATCCGCAATGAGTGATGGTCTGTGAAAGGGGATTAAAAATATCCTTACATAATGGAGAACTACAATACAAAATCCACAATTGTAGTCACCAAAGTTGAACGATGGCCCAAAAAATCTCAGACAGGAGCGGTTTCATAAATGTGGCTACAACTCAACAAAAGATGAAGGTTTGCAAAAGGCGATAGAAAATACATGTATAGAATGAACAACTACAGTGTAATCCACAATAATAGTCACCAAAGTTTATCTATGGCCCACGAAAACTCAAACACGAGTGTTTTCCTAAATGCGGCTATAACTCAACAAAAAATTAAGGATTCTGAAAGGTGATTAAAAATATGTGTACAAAGTGCACAAAAATAGTATAATCCACAATCGTACTCACCAAATTTGATCGATGGCCCATGAAAACTCAAACAAGAGCGGTTTCCTAAATGGGGCTATAACTAGATAAAAAAATGAAGGTTTAGGAAAGGCGATAGAAAGTACCCATACAAAAAGGACAACTACAATGCAATCCACAATCGTAGTCACCAGAGTTGATAGATGGCCCACGAAAACTCAAACACGAGCGGTTTACTAAGTACGGCTATAACTCAATGAAAAAGTAAGTTTTATGAAAAAGCAATGGAAAATACGCATATAGAATGCATAACTACAGTTTAATGCACAATCATAAACACCAAAGTTAATCGATGGCAATGAAAACCTCAAACACGAGCATTTTGCTAAATACGGCTATAACTCAACAAACAATGAAGGTTCATGAAAAGCAATAGAAAATACATGTATAGAATGCACAACTATAGTGTAATCCACAAGCGTAGTCACCAAAGTTGATAGATGGCCCACGAAAACTAAAAACTCAAGTGGTTTCCTTAAATGCGGCTATAAGTCAACAAAAAACGAAGGCTCGCAAAAGAAGAGAAAATAAATGTAGAGAATGGACTTGTACAGTGCCATCAATAATCGTACTCACCAAACTTGATCGATACTAACGAAAACTAAAACATCAGCGGTTTCCTAAGTGTAGCTATAACTCAACAAAAAAATGAAGTTACACGAAAGCCGATAAAAAATACAAGTATAGAATGCACAACTACAGTGTAATTCACTATCGTAGTCACCAAAGTTGATTGATGGCCCACGAAAACTCAAACACGAGCATTTTCCTAAATACGGCAGCTATAACTGAAAAATAAGTGACGGTCTGTGAAAGGGGATTAAAAATATCCTTACATAATGGACAACTACAATACAAAATCCACAATTGTAGTCACCAAAGTTGAACGATGGCCCAAAAAATCTCAGACAGGAGCGGTTTCATAAATGTGGCTATAACTCAACAAAAGATGAAGGTTTGCAAAAGGCGATAGAAAATACATGTATAGAATGAACAACTACAGTGTAATCCACAATCGTAGTCACCAAAGTTGATTGATGGCCCATGAAAACTCAAACACGAGTGTTTTCCTAAATGCAGCTATAACTCAACAAAAAATTAAGGTTTGTGAAAGGTGATTAAAAATATGCGTACAAAGTGCACAAAAATAGTATAATCCACAATCGTACTCACCAAAGTTGATCAATGGCCCATGAAAACTAAAACATGAGCGATTTCCTAAATGCGGCTATAACTAGATAAAAAATGAAGTTTTACCAAAGGTGATAGAAAGGACCCATGCAAAATGGACAACCATAGTGCAATCCATAATCGTAGTCACCAAACTTGATCAATAATAACAAAAACTCAAACATGAGCGGTTTCTTAAGTGCAGCCATGACTCAACCAAAAATTGAAGTTTCGCAAAAGGCGATAGAAAATACAGGTATAGAATGCACAACTACAGTGTAATTCACTATCGTAGTCAACAAAGTTGATTGATGGCCCAAAAAAACTCAAACACGAGCATTTTCCTAAATGCGGCTATAACTTAACAGAAAATGAAGGTCTATGAAAGGGGATTAAAAATATCCTTACAGAATGGACAACTACAATACAATCCACAATTGTAGTCACCAAAGTTGAATGATGGCCCACAAAAACTCAAACATGAGCGGTTTCATAAATGTGGCTATAGCTCAACAAAAAATGAATAATTGTCAAAGGTGATAGAAACTACGCATACAAAATGCACAACTAAAGTGTAATCCAGAAACGTAGTCACCAAAGTTCATCGATGGCCCACAAAAACTCAAACTTGAGCGGTTTCTAAAATGCGGCTATAACTCAACAAAAAATGAACGTTCACGAAAGCCGATAGAAAATACGCATACATAATGGACAACTACATTGCAATCCACAATCCTAGTCACCAAAGTTGATTGATGGCTGACGAAAACTCAAACATGAGTAGTTTCGTAAGTGCAGCTATAAACCAACAAAAAATGAAGGTTCACGAAAGGAAATAGAAAATACACGTCTAGAATGTAGAACTACAGTTTAATCCACAATCGTAGTCAACAAAGTTGATCGATCTTCCATGAAAACTCAAGCATAAGCGTTTAAAGAAGGTTTGTGGAAGGTGATTATAAATATGCATGCATAATGCAATGTGTGGTCAGTAAACTTCATCGATGGCCCACAAAAAACTCAAACACTAGCGATTTCCTAAATGCGGCTATAACTCAACAGAAAGTAAAGGTTCGCGGAAGGCGATATAAAATACGCGTACAAAATGGACAACTAAACTGTACTCCACAATCTTAGTCACCAAAGTTGATTGATCAACTTTGGTGACTACGCTAGTTGATTACACTGTAGTTGCGCATTCTATACACGTAGTTTCTATCGCCTTTCATGAATGTTCATTTTTTGTTCAGTTATTGCCACATTTAGGAAACCGCTCATGTTTGATTTTTGGAGGGCCATCAATAAACTTCAGTGACTATGATTGTGGATTACACTATAGTGTTGGATTCTATACGCGTATTTTCTATCACCTTTAGAAAACCTTCATTTTTCATTGAGTCATAGCCACATTTAGGAAACAACTCATGTTTGAGGTTTTGTCACCAAAGTTGATTGATGGCCCATGAAAACTAAAACACGAGCAGTTTCTTAAGTGCAACTATAACTCAACGAAAAATGAAGGTTTATGAAAGGCGATAGAAAATTGCATATAGAATGCACAATCGTAGTCACCAAAGTTGATCGTTAGCCCACGAAAACACAAACTCAAGTAGTTTCGTAACTACGACTATAACTCAACAAAAAATGAAGGTTAGCAAAAGCCGAGAGAAAATAGGCGTACTTAATGGACAACTATAGTGCAATCCACAAAAGTAGTCACCAAAGTTGATCGAGGTCCCACAAAAACTCAAACACGAGTGGTTTCCTAATTCCGCTATAACTCAACAAAAAGGAAATGTTCACGACAGGCAATTGAAAGTACACATATAGACCAAAGTTGATTGATAGCCCATAAAAACTCAAACATGAGTGGTTTCCTCAATACGGCTATAACTCAACAAAAAATGAAGGTTCACATAAGGCGATAGAAAATTAGCATTCATAATGTAGAACTACAATGCAATCCACAATCGTTGTCACCAAAGTTGATCGATGGCCCACGAAAACTCAAACATGAGGGGTTTCCTAAATGCGGCTATAAAGCAACAAAAAATGAAGGTTAATGAAAGGCAATAAAAAATATGCATACAGAATGGACAACTACAGTGCAATCCTCAATCGTAGTCACCAAAGTTGATCGATGGGCTATGAAAAACTCAAACACTGGCGTTTTCCTAAATGCGGCTATAACTCAATAAAAAATTAAGGTTCGTGAAAGGCGATTAAAAAATGTGTAAAAAATACATAACTATAGTACAATCCACAATCGTAGTTAGCAAAGTTGATCGACGGGCCACGAAAACTCAAACACGAGCGGTTTCCTAAATGTGGCTATAACTCAACAAAAAATGAAGGTTTGCGAAAGGTTATAGAAAATACGTGTATATAATGCACAAATACAATGTCGTCCACTACTGTAGTCACCAAAGTTGATTATTGGCCCATGAAAACTCAAACACAAGAGGTTTTCCTAAATACACTATAACTCAAGAAAAAAAGAAGGTTCGCTTAAGGCGATAGAAAATACACATATAGAATGCAAAACTACACTGTAATCAACAAGTGTAGTCACCAAAGCTGATTGATGGCCCACGAAAACACAAACTCGAACGATTTCCTAAATGTGGCTATAAGTCAACAAAAAATGAAGGTTCACGAAAGGCAATAGAAAATACAAATATAGAATGGTCAACTACAGTGCAATCCACAATCGTAGTCACCAAAGTTGATCGACGGCCCACGAAAATTCAAACACGAGCGGTTTCCAAAGTGCAGCTATAAGTCAACGAAAAAAGAAGGTTCCCCAAAGGTGATAGAAAATATGCATATAGAATGCACAACTATAGTGTAGTCCACAATCGTAGTCAACTATTATCGATTGGTTTCCTAAGTGCAGCTATAACTCAACGAAAAATAAAATTTCGCGTAAGGCAATAGAAAATACATGTATAGAATGCATAACTACAGTGTAATCCACTGGATAGAAAATGCGTGCTTATAGAATGGACAATTACAGTGCTAAACCACAATCGTAGCCACTAAAGTTGATCCATGGCTCACAAAAAACTCAAACACTGCTATAACTCAACAAATAATGTAGGTTTATCAAAACTGTTTAAAAATACGCGTACAAAATGGATAACTATAGTACAATCCACAATCGTAGTCACCAAAGTTAATTGATGGCCTAGAAAAACTCAAAATTGAGCGGTTTCCTAAATGTGGCTATAACTCAACAAAAAATGAAGTTGCGAAAGGCGATAGAAAATATGTGTACAAATGAACAACTACAGTACAATCCACAATCGTAGTCACCAAAATTGATCGATGGCTGACGAAAAACTCAAACATGGGCGATTTCTTAAGTCCAGCTATAACTCAACAAAAAATGAAGGTTCGCTAAAGGCAATAGAAAATATGTGTATAGAATGCACAACTACATAATCCAAAATCGCAGTCACCAAAGTTGATGGATGGCCCAAGAAAACTTAAACACGAGCTTTGTCCTAAATCCAACTATAATTCGACAAAATATGAAGCTTTGTGAAAGTAGATTAAAAATAAGCATATAGAATGCACAACTATAATACAATCCACAATTGTAGTCACCAAAGTAGATTGATGGCCCACAAAACTCAGACATGAGAGGTTTCCTAAATGTGGCTATAACTCAACAAAAAATGAAGGTTCGTGAAAGGTGATAGGAAATACGTGTATAGATTGGACAACTACGGTGTAATCCACATTCGTGTATTTGAGTTTTCGTGGGCGATCGATCAAATTTGGTGACTACGATTAGGAAACCGCTCGTGTTTGAGTTTTTGTGGGCGATGAACTTTAGTGACTACGATTGTGGATTGCACTATAGTTATCCATTATGCACATATTCTCTATCGCCTTTCGCGAACCTTCATATTTTGTTGAGTTATAGGCACATTTAGGAAACCGCTCGATTTTGAGTTTTCGTGGGCCATTAATGAACTTTGGTGACTACGATTGTGGATTGTACTGTAGTTGTGCATTTTGTACGCATATTTTTAATCGCCTTTCATAATTTCATTTCTTGTTGAGTTATAGCCAAATTTAGTATCAACTTTGGTGACTACACTTGTGGATTACACTGTAGTTGTGCATTCTATATGCGTATTTTCTATCACCTCTTGCGAACCTTCAGTTTTTATTAAGTTATAGCTGCATTTAGGAAACCGTTTATTTTTGTGTTTTCGTGGGCCATCAATCAACTTTGGTGACTATGATTGTGGATTGTAATGTAGTTGCACATTCTGTATGCATATTTTTAATTGCCTTTCATGAGCCTTAATTTTTTGGTGACTTAAAGCTGCACTTAGGAAATTGATTGTGTTTTTTCATTGGCCATTGATAAACTTTGGTGACTACGATTGTAGATTGCAGTGTAGTTCTCCTTTCTGTATATATAATTCTATCACCTTTTGCGAACCTTCATTTTTTGTGGAGTTATAGCGACATTTGGGAAACCGCTCGAGTTTGAGTTTTCGTGCGCCATCGATCATCTTTGTTTACTACACTTGTGGATTACACTATAGTTGTGCATTATGTAAACGTATTTTCTATCTCCTAACTGCAGGGATAACTCAACAAAAAAATGAAGGTTCACGAAAGGTGATAGAAGATGTGGTTATAGAATGCACATTTTCAGTGCAATCCACAATCGTAGTCAACAAAGTTGATAGATGGCCCATGAAAACTCAACAAAACATGAATGTTCACAAAAGGCGATAGAAAATATGTGTTTCAAATGCACAACTACAATGCAATCCACAATTGTAGTCGCCAAAGTTGATCGACGGCCAATGAAAACTCAAACATGATCATTTTCCTAAATGTGGCTATAAAGCATACAAAAAACTGAAGGTTCGTGAAAGGCGATTAAAAATATGCATACAAAAAGCACAACTATAGTACAATCCACAAACATAGTTGCATAAGTTGATCGATGGCCCACAAACACTCAAACATGTCTAGTTTCCTAAATGCGGCTATAACTCAACAAATAATGAAGGTTCGCAAAAGGCAATAGAAAATACGCATATGGAATGCACAACTATAGTGTGTAATCCACAAGTGTAGTCACCAAAGTTGATCGATGGACAACGAAAAACTCAAACGCGAGCGGTTTCCTAAATGCGGCTATAACTCAACTAAAAAAGAATGTTCATCGATCAATTTTGGTGACTACGGTGGATTACACTTTAGTTGTGCATTCTATACGCGTATTTTCTATCGCCTTTCACGAACCTTCATTTATTGTTGAGTTATAGCTGCATTTAGGAAATGGCACATGTTTGAGTTTTTGTGGGCCATCATCAACTTTGGTGACTACGATTGTGGATTGCACTATAGTTGTCCATTTTGTACGTGTCTTTTCTATCGCCTTTCGCGAACCTTGAATTTTTCTTGAGTTATAGCCGCATTTAGGAAATTGCTCGAGTTTGAGTGTTCGTGAGCCATCGATCAACTTTGGTGACTACGCTTGTGGATTACACACTATAGTTGTGCATTCCATACACGTATTTTCTATCGCCTTTCGTGAACCTTCATTATTTGTTGAGTTATAGCCGCATTTACGAAACTAGACATGTTTGAGTGTTTGTGGGCCATCGATCAACTTACGCAACTATGTTTGTGGATTGTACTATAGTTGTGCTTTTTGTATGCATATTTTTAATTTCCTTTCACGAACCTTTAGTTTTTGTTGAGTTATAGCACATTTAGGAAAATGATCATGTTTGAGTTTTCATGGGTCGTCGATCAACTTTGGCGACTACGATTGTGGATTGCACTGTAGTTGTGCATTTTAAACGTGTATTTTCTATCGGCTTTTGTGAACTTTGATGATTTGTTGAGTTATAACTGCATGTAGGAAACCCCTCGTGTTTGAGTTTTCATGGGCCATCGATCAAATTTGATGACTACGCCTGTGAATTACATTGCAGTTGTGCACTCTATAAGCATATTTTCTATCACCTTTCGCGAACTTACATTTTTCGTGTTTGAGTTTCATAAAACTTTGCCTCTACAAAACACACTTTTCATATTTTTCATAAAAAGTATTGAATTTTTTTGCCTCTATTACTATCTTTTTCAAGAACAAATAATTTCAAAAAACGGACAATCTAGCTCTCTTTAGCACAGGGGCACCTATAAAACCCATATTTCGATTTTCCCAAAAAAAAATAGTTCATACATTCTATTTTTGGGGGATTCTTACATGTTGGTGAAAAACTAGTTTTTCAAAAAGAGGACAATTTGGGTCTAGTAAGAACGACATTATTTAGAAAATCCATTTCTCAGATTTTTCATAAAAAGACTGAAAAAATTTTACTCTGTTACCTCTACTGCTTCTACTTTCAAAAAAATATATCTTTTTTCAGGAAACAAATAATTTCAAAAAACGGACAATCTGAGTCTCTTTAGTGCATGATTTAGATATTACACAAAACCCATTTCGTAGATTTTTCACAAAAAGATTCAAAAAACTTGCGTATGTTACCTCTACTGCTTCTACATTTCAAAAAAATCTCTCTTTCAAAAACAATATATTTTTTCGAAATATGAACGATCTGAATCAGCACACCAGCACCTATAAAAACCCATATTTTCAATTTTCCCAAAAATAGTTATTTCGTAGATTCTATTTTGAGAATTGCTGAGTTATAGCTACATTTAGGAAACCTCTCGAGTTCAAGTTTTCTTGGGCCATCAATCAAATTTGGTGAGTACGCTTGTGGATTACTCTATAGTTGTGCATTCTATACACGTATTTTCTATCGCCTTTCGCAAACCTTCATTTTTTGTTGAGTTATAGCCGCATTTAGGAAACTGCTCATGTTTGAGTATTTGTGGGACACCGATCAACTTTGGTGACTATGATTGTGGATTCAATAGTAGTTGTGCATTCTATATGCATATTTTTAATCGCGTTTCATAAACCTTCATTTTTTATTGAGTTATAGCCGCATTTAGGAAAATGTCCGTATTTGAGTTCTTGTGGGCCAACGTTAAACTTTGTTCACTACGACTATGAAATACAGTGTAGTTGTGCATTATGTATGCATATTTTCTATAAACTTTCGTGAACCTTCATTTTTCATTGAGTTATTATAGCTGAACTTAGGAAACTGCTCGTGTTTGAGTTTTTGTGGGCCATAGATAAACTTTGGTGACTACAATTTTGGATTACACTATAGTTGTGCATTCTATACAGGTATTTTCTGCCGCCTTTCGTGAACCTTCATTTTTTATTGAGTTATAGCTGCATTTAGGAAACCGCTTATATTTGAGTTTTTGTGGGCCACCAATCAACTTTGGTTACTACAATTGTGGATTGTACTGTCATTGTGCATTTTCTACGCATATTTTTAATTGCCTTTCATGAACCTTCATTTTTTTTTTAGTGATAGCCGCATTTAGGAAACACTCGTGTTTGAGTTTTCCTGGGCCATCAATCAAATTTGGTTACAAGGATTGTTTATTACACTGTAGTTGTGCATTCTATACGCATGTTTTCTATTGCCTTTCATGAACCTTCATTTTTCATCTATTTATAGACGCACTTAGGAAACCGCTTGTGTTTCAGTTTTCATGGGCTATCAATCAACTTTGGTGACTACGACAGTTGATGGGACTGTATTTATCCATTCTGTACACATATTTTCTATCGACTTTCATGAACATTCATTTTTTCTTGGGTTACTATAGCTGCATTTAGGAAACCGCTCGAGTTTGAGTTTTTGTGGGCCATCAATCAAATTTGGTGACTATGATTGTGGATTGTACTATAGTTGTGCATCTTTTACGCATATTCTTAATCACCTTTCACAAACCTTCATTTTTTTTTGAGTTATAGCTGTATTTAGGAATCCACTCGTATTTGACTTTTCGTGGGGCATTTATCAACTTTGGTGACTACATTTGTGGATTGCACTATAGTTGTCCAATTTGTACGTGTATTTTCTATCATGTTTGGTGACTATGATTGTGGATTGTATTGTAGTTGTGCATTCTGTACGCATATTTTTAATTGCGATTCATGAACGGGTATGTGCAGGATCATCGTGGAAAAAATAGACCCTTAAGTGGCATAAAAATTAGAAAAATCAGAGTTAGGAAACTTAACATAAAAAATTGAATAATTTATCTATATTATTTCAAAAATATGTAAGAATAGAATCTATAGCAAATTGAATGTAGTTTCTAAACTACTAGATTTATTTATTTTTTAAATCTATTTGATGAAAATTTTAAATTTCAATACAATAGTACTTAAATTTCACTGAAAGAATAAGTAGGTGTCTGTCTGACCACCCTAACAACAATAAAATGATAATATTTTTTTATAAGAATTTAAATATAAGTAGAGGACTCATGTCCTGATGTGATTCTTATTTTTCTATAATTTTTTTTTCAAAATAAATAATTAATTATGATTATTTTATTACAACTTTTAGAAATATAAAAACTTGTATGTCTGACCACCTTAACTTGGTCAAAACTTCATAAAATTCTTTCTTTTTTTTAATCTTACACTATACAAAGCATAGAATATGACACATGTTTCATATTCAAAAAATGGTATACCATTTGAAAGCTATAGATATTTTTCAATCAACCTATCAATCAGGACTTTAGTCATAATTAAAATAGAAAATGAATAATTATTATTTATTAAATTCAAAATAAGGCATAATTTATACGTGGAAAACTTAGAATATCCTTTTAAAACCCTTTTTGTTTGAGCTTTTTAGGGCCATTGATCAACTTTGGTGACTACGCTTGTGGATTAAACTGTAGTTGTGAATAGTATATGCGTAATTTCTATCGCCTTTTGCGAACGTTCATTTTTTTTTGAGTTATCGCCACATTTAGGAAACTGCTCATGTTTGAATTTTTGTGGGCTATCAATCAACTTTGATGACTATGCTTGTGGATTATATTATAGTTGTGCATTCTATACATGTATTTTCTATCGCCTTTTGCGAACTTTCATTTTTTGTTGAGTTCTAGCTGCATTTAGGAATCTGCTCATGTTTGAGTTTTTGTGGGCCATTAATCAACTTTGGTGGACTACACTTGTGGACTGTAGTTTTTGCATTCTATACACGTATTTCCATCGCCTTTCACAAACCTTCATTTTTATTAAGTTATAGTTGCATTTAAGAAATCACTCATGTTTGAGGTTTTGTGGGCCATCAATGAACTTTGGAGACTATGATTGTGGATTGTAATGTACATGTGTATTTTGTACACATATTTTTATTCACATTTCATGAACCTTCATTTTTTTTTTTGAGTTATAGCCTCATTTAGGAAAACACTCGTGTTTAAGTTTTCGTGGGGCATCAGTAAACTTTGATTACTACAATTGTGGATTACATTGTAGTTGTGCATTCTATATAGGTATTTTCTATCGCCTTTCGTGAAACTTTATTTTTCGTTGAATTATTGCCGCACTTGGAAAACCGCTCGTATTTGAGTTTTCATGGGGCATCGTTAAACTTTGCTGACTAATATTATGGATTGCACTGTAGTTGTCCATTTTGTACACATTTTCTATCGCCTTTCGTGAACCTTCATTTTTTGCTAACTTATAGCTGCATTTAGGAAACCGCTCAAGTTTGAGTTTTCGTGGGCCACCGATCAAGTTGGTGAGTACGCTTGTGGATTACACTATAGTTGTACATTCTATACACATATTTTTTACCGCCTTTTGCCAACCTTCATTTTTTGTTGAGTTATAGCCACATTTAGGAAACTGCTCATATTTGAATTTTTGTGGGCCATCAATCAACTTTATTTACTACGATTGTGGATTGTACTGTCATTGTGCATTGTTTACGCATATTTTTAATTGCCTTTCATGAACCTTATTTTTTGTTGAGTTATTGCCGCATTTAAGAAAACACTCGTGTTTGAGTTTTCCTGGGCCATCGATCAAAGTTGTTGACAATGATTGCTGATTACACTATATTTGTGCATTCTATACTTGTATTTTCTATCGCCTTTTGTGAACTCTGATTTATTGTTGAGTTATAGCTGCACTTAGGACACCGCTCGTGTTTTAGTTTTCATGGGCCATTGATCAACTTTCCTTACAACGATTATGGATTTCCTTTTGAGAACCTTCATTTTTTGTTGAGTTATAGCCCATTTAGAAAACCGCTTGTGTCTTGAGTTTAACTTTGGTGAACGATTATGCATTGCATTGTAGTTATGAATTCTATACGCATATTTTGTATCCCCTATCGTGAAGCTTAATTTTTCATTTAGTTATAATAGCATTTAGGAAACTGCTCGTGTTTGACTTTTCGTGGGCTATCGATCAACATTGGTGACTACGATTGTGGATTACACTGTAGTTGTGCATTCTATACGCATATTTTTTATTGCTTTTTGCGAACCTTCATTTTTTGTTTAGTTATAGCCACATTTATGAAACTGATTATGTTTGAGTTTTTTTGGGCCATCAATCAACTTTCGTGACTATGATTGTGGATTGTATTGTAGTTGTCCATTATGTACGAATTCTTTTAATCGCCTTTCATGAAACTTGATTTTTTGTTCAGTTATAACTGCATTTAGGAAAACACTTGTATTTAAGTTTTTGTGGGCCATCGATCAACATTGGTGACTACACTTGTGGATTAGTGTAGTTGTGCATTCTGTACACATATTTTTAATTGCCTTTCACAAACCTTTATTTTTTGTGGAGTTATAGTCACATTTAGGAAACCACTCATTTTTGAGTTTTTGTGGGCCATCGATCAAATTTGGCTACTAGGTTTGTGGATTACACTGTAGTTGTGCATTCTATACATGTATTTTCTATCACCTTTTCGCAAACCTTCATTTTTTTTTGAGTTATAGCCTCATTTAAGAAACCGCTTGGGTTTGAGTTTTTGTGGGCCGTCAACCAACTTTGGTCACTACAATTGTTCGTTGCACTATAATTGTGAATTCTATATGCGTGTTTCCTATCCCCTTTCGCAAACTTTAATTTTTCGTTGAGTTTTCGTGGGCCATCGACCAAATTTGGTGACTATGATTGTGGATTGTACTGTAGTTGTGCATTTTGTATGCATATTTTTAATCACCTTTCACGAACCTTCCTTTTTTGTTGAGTTATAGTGGCATTGAGGAAAAATGCTAGTTTTTGAGTTTTCGTGGGGCATCGATCAACTTTGGTGACTATGATTGTGGATTACATTGTAGTTGTGTATTCTATACGTGTATTTTCTATTGCCTTTCAAGAACCATCATTTTTCTTTGAGTTATAGCCGCATTTAGGAAACCGCTCGTGTTTGAATTTTTGTTGGCCATCGATCAACTTTGGTGACTACGATTGTGGATTAAATTTTTGTTGTCTATTATGTACGCGTATTTTCTATCGCCTTTCGTGACCATTCATTTTTTCTTGAGTTATATCCACATTTAGTTAACTGCCCGAGTTTGAGTTTTCGTGGGCTATCGATCAACTTTAGTGACTACGATTGTGGATTGCACTGTTGTATTCAATTTTTTACACGTATTTTCTATTGCTTTTCATGAACCTTCATTCTTCTTTTAGTTATAGCCGTATTGAAGAAACCGCTTGTGTTTTATTTTTTCGTGGGCCATCGATCAACTTTGGTGACTACGATTGTTCTTACATTGTAGTTGTGTATTCTATATACGTATTTTTCAGGAACTTTGATTTTTTGTTGAGTTATAGTTGTATTTACGAAACCGCTGATGTTTGAGTTTTTGTAAGTCATCAATCAACTCTAGTGACTACGATTGTGGATTATAGTATAGTTGTGCATCTTATACACATATTTTTAATCACCTTTGACAGACCATAATTTTTTGTTGAGTTATAGCCACATTTAGTAAAATGCTCATGCTTGAGTTTTCGTCAGCCATCAATCAACTTTAAGAACTACGATTGTGGATGACGCTGTAGTTGTGCATTCTATAAGCATATTTTCTATCACCTTTCAAGAAACCTTCATTTTTCGTGTAGTTATAGCCCTAGTTAGGAAACTGCTCGTGTTAAAGTTTTTGTGGGCCATCAACTTTGGTGAGTACAATCGTGGGTTACACTCTACTTGTGCATTATATACGCGTATTTTTTATTACCTTTCACGAACCTTCATATTTTGTTGATTTATAGTCGTATTTAGGAAACCGCCTGTATTTGGGTTTTCATAGGCTATCAATCCACCTTGGTGACTACACTTGTGGATTACACTGTATTTGTGCATTCTATACGCGTATTTTCTATTGCCTTTCACGAACCTTCATTTTTTGTTGAGTTATAGCTGCATTTAGCAAATTGCTCATGTTTGAGTTTTTTTGGGCCATCGATCAACTTTGATGACTATGATTGTGGATTGCATTGTAGTTGTGCATTATAAAGGCATATTCTTATTTGTGTTTGACTTTTCGAGTGCCATCGATCAACTTTGGTGACTACGATTGTGGATTGCACCGTAGTTGTCCTTTTTGTACGTATAATTTCTATTGCCTTTCGTGAAGCTTCATTTTTTGTTGAGTTATACCCGCAATTAGGAAACCACTGGTGTTTGAGTTTTCGTGGGCCATTGATCAACTTTGGAAACTATGATTATGGATTGCATTGTAGTTGTGCATTGTGAATGGTAATTTTCTTTCGCCTTTTGAGAACCTTCATTTTTTGTTGAGTTATAGTCGCATTTAGGAAACCAATCGTTTTTGAGTTTTTGTGGGCCATCGATCAACACAGGTGACTATGCTTGTGGATTACACTATACTTGTGCATTCTATAGGCATATTTCCTATAGTCTTTTGCGAACATTCATTTTTTGTTTAGTTATAGCCGCCTGTAGGAAACCACTCATGTTTGAGTTTTTGTGGGCCATCAATCAACTTTGGTGACTACGATTGTAAATTGTACTGTAGTTGTGAATTTTGTAGGCTTATTTTTAATTTCCTTTTACGAACTTTGATTATAGCTGCATTAGGTAAATTCTTGTGTTTGAGTTTCCATGGGCCATCGATCAACTTTGGTGACTACGATTGTGGATTAGAGTGTTGTTGTGCATTCTATACGTGCATTTTCTATCGCCTTTTCTGAACCTTCATTTTTTTTTGAGTTATAGCCCTATATGGGAAAACACTCGTAATTGAGTTTTCATGGGCAATCCATCAGGTTTGGTGACTACGTTTGTTGATTACACTATAGTTGTGCATTCTATACGAGTATTTTCTATTACCTTTCGAGAACCTTCACCTTTTGTTGAGTTATAGCCACATTTAGGAAAACACTCGTGTTTGAGTTTTCGAGGGGCATAGATCAACTTTGGTGACTATGATTGTGGATTACATTGTAGTTGTGTATTCTATACGTGTATTTTCTATCAGCTTTTGTGAACCTTCATTTTTTGTTGAGTTTTATCACCTTTCACGAACCTTCAATTTTTGTTGAGTTAGAGCTGCATTTAGGAAAATCCTCATGTTTGAGTTTTCATAGGGCATTGATCAAATTTGGTGACTACGATTGTGGATTGTAATATAATTGTGCATTCCGTACACATATTTTTAATCGCCTTTCACGAATCTTCATTTTTTTGTTAAGTTATATCTATATTTCAGAAAACAGTCGTGTTTGAGTTTTCGTGGGTCATCGATCAACTTTGGTGACTACGATTGTGTATTACACTATAGTTGTGCATTCTATATGCGTATTTTCTATACCCTTTCATGAACTTTCATTTTTAGTTGACTTATAGCCGCATTTAGAAAATCGCTTGTGTTTGAGTTTTTGTGGGCTATCGATCAACTTTGGTGACTACGATTGTGGATTTCATTGTAGTGGTCCATTATGCATACGTATTTTCTATTGCCTTTTGTGAACGTTCATTTTTTGATGAGTTATAGCTGCATTTATGAAAATGCTCGTGTTTGAGATTTTCTGGGCCACAGATCAACTTTGGTGACTACAATTGTGGATGACACTGTAGTTTCGCATTTTACATATGTATTTTATATTGCCTTTCACAAGCCTTCATATTTCATTGAGTTATAGCCGCACTAAGGAAACTGGTCGTGTTTGAGTTTTCGTGGGGCATTGATCAACTTTGGTGACTAGGATTGTGGATTGCACTATAGTTGTTCATTATGAGCACTAATTCTGTCTTGCATTTCGCGAAGCTTTATTTTTTATATAGTTATAGTTGCATTTACGAAACCCCTCCTGTTTGAGTTTTTGTGGGTCATTGATCAACTTTGGTGATTGCGCTTGTGTATTACACTGTACTTTTGCATTCTATACGCATATTTTCTATCGCCTTTTACGAACCTTCTTTTTTTGTTGAGTTATAGCCGTATTTAGGAAACCGCTCATGTTTGAGTTTTTATGGGCCATCGATTTCTTTGACTACGATTCTGGATTGTACTCTAGTTGTGTATTCTGTACGCATATTTTCAATTGCCTTTCACGTACGTTCATTTTCTGTTGAGTTATAGCATTTAGGAAACTGCAAGTGTTTGAGTTTTTCTGGGCCATCGATCAACTTTGGTAACTACGCTTGTGGATTACATTGTAGTTGTGTATACTATACACCTATTTTCTATTGCCTTTCGCAAACCTTAATTTTTTCTTGAGTTATCGCCGCATTTAGAAAACTACTTATGTTTGACTTTTTGTGAGCCATCAATCAACTTTGGTGACTACGATTGTGGATTTCACTTTAGTTGTCCATTATGTAAATGTATTTTCTATCGCCATTCATGAACTTTCATTTTTTGTTGAGTTATAGCCGCATTTAGGAAAACGTTTATGTTTGAGTTTTTGTGGGGCATCGAACAACTTTTGTGACGACGCTTGTAGATTACACCATAGTTGTGCATCCTCTACGTGTATTTTCTATCGCCTTTCACGAACCTTCAATTTTTGTTAAGTTATAGCCACATTTAGGAAAACGCTCATGTTTGAGATTTTGAGGGCCATCAATCAATGTTGGTGACTACGATTGTGGATTGTACTATAGTTGTGCATTTTGTATGCATTTATTTAATCGCCTTTCATCATCCTTCATTTTTTGTTGAGTTATAGGCGCATTTAGGAAAACGCTCGTGTTTATGTTTTCGTGGGCCATTGTTCAACTTTGGTGACCACAATTGTTCATTATAGTGTATTTGTACATTCTATACTCATATTTTCACTCGCCTTTCATGAACCTTCATTTTCTTTGAGTAATAGCTGCAATTAGAAAACCGCTCGTGTTTGAATTTTCTTAGGCCATTGATCAACTTTGGTGACTAAGATTGTTGATTGCAATGTAGTTCTCCATTCTGTGCGCTTGAGTTTGATGTTTCGTGGTCCATCCAATTTAGGAAACTGCACATGTTCGAGGTTTTGTTGGCCATAGATCAACTTTGGTGACTATGATTGTGGATTGTACTACAGTTGTGCATTCTTTAGGCATATTTTTATCACCTTTCATGAACCTTCATTTTTCGTTGACTTATAGCCATGTTTAGAAAAACTCTCGTGTTTTCGTTTTCTTTTTCAATCGATCAACTTTGGTGACTACAATTGTTTATAAAACTCTAGTTGTGCATTCTATACAGATATTTTCTATTGCCTGTTTCTAAACTTCATTTTTCATTGAGTTATAGCTGCACTAAGGAAACCGCTTGTGTTTGAGTTTTCGTGTGCCATCGATCAACTTTGGTGACTACGATTGTGGATTACACTATAGTTGTGCATTCTATACACGTATTTTTTTTATCACTTTTCGTGATTATTCATTTTTTGTTGAGTTATAGCCTCATTTAGGAAACCGCTCATGTTTGAGTTTCTGTGGGCATCAATGAACTTTGGAGACTATGATGTGTGGATTGCAATGTAGTTGTCCATTTGTACGCATATTTTCTATCACCTTTCGCGAACCTTCATTTTTTATTGAGTTATAGCCGCATTTAGGAAACTGCTTGAGTTTGAGTTTTCGTGGGCTATCGATCATCATTGCTGACTACCCTTGTGGATTACACTATTGTGGATTGAATTACAGTTGTCCTTTATGTACACGTAGTTTCTATCGCCTTTCATGAACCTTCACTTTTTGTTTAGTTATGCCACACTTAGGAAATCGCTCATTTTTTAGTTTTCGTGGGCCATTAATCAACTTTGGTGACTACGATTATGGATTGCACTGTAGTTTCCATTTTGTACGCATATTTTCTATCGCGTTTCGTGAACATTCATTTTTTATTGAGTTATAGCCGCATTTAGGAAACTGCTCGAGTTTTAGTTTTCGTGGGCCATTGATCAACTTTAATTTTTGTTGAGTATAGCTGCATTAAGGAAACCACTCGTGTTTGAATTTTCATGGGCCATCAATTGACATTGGCGACTACGATTTTGGACTGTTGTGGAGTTCTCCATTTTTGTTTAGTTTTGGATTTTTTAAATCGCCTTTCACGAACCTTCATTTTTAGTTGAGTTATAGCCGCATTTAGGAAAACACTCATGCATTAGTTTTCATGGTCCATCGATCAACTTTGGTGACTACGATTATGGATTACACTATAGCTGTCCATTTTGTTCATCTATTTTCTATCGCCTTTCGTGAACCTTCATTTTTTGTTAAGTTATAGCCGCATTAATGAAACTGCTCATGTTTAAGTTTTCGTGGGCCATCGATCAACTTCGGTGACTACAATTGTGGATTACATTGTATTTGTGCATTCTATATGCATATTTTCTATCGCCTTTCGCGAACCTTCATTTTTCATTAAGTTATATCTACACTTAGGAAACCGCTTGTGTTTGAGTTTTTCTTGGGCCATCGATAAACTTTGGTGACTACGATTGTGGATTGCACTGTAGTTGTCCATTCTGTAGATGTATTTTCTATCACCTTTCGCTAACCTTTATTTTTTGTTGAGTTATAGCCACATTTAGGAAACCTATCGAGTTTGAGTTCGAGTTATAGCCACTTTTGATAAATCTACATTTTTTGTTGAGTTATAGCCGTATTTAGGAAATCACTTATATTTAAGTTTTTTTGGGCGATCTATCAACTTTGGTGACTATAATTATGGTTTGCACTATTGTTTTCGAATCTATATGATGATTTTCTATCGCCTTTTATGAATCTTTATTTTTCGTTGAGATATAGCGGTATTTAGGAAATCACTCTTGTTTGAGTTTCCGTGGAACATCGATCAACTTTGGTGACTACAATTGTGGATAGCACTGTAGTTTTCAATTTTGCATGCGTGTATTCTAGTCTTTCGCGAAACTTCATTTTTTGTTGAGTTATAGCCGCATATATGAAAATGTTCGTGTTTGAGTTTTCATGGACCATTGATCAACATTGGTGGCTACAATTGTGGTTTACACTATAGTTGTGCATTCTATAAGTGCATTTACTATCGCCTTTCACGAACCTTCATCATTTTTTTAGTTATAGCCGCGTTTAGAAAATCGCTCGTGTTGAAGATTTTCTGGGCCGTCGATCAACTTTGGTCACTACTATTGTGGATTGTTCTGTAGTTGTGCATTTTGTACGCATATTTTTAAGCGCCTTTCAAAAACCTTCATTTTTTGTTGGTTTATAGCTGCATTAAAGAAAACGCTCGTGTTTGAGTTTTCGTGGGCCATCAATCAACTTTGGTGACTAAGATTGTGGATTGTTCTATAGTTGTGCATTATGTATGCATATTTTTAATTACCTTTTACGAACCTTCATTTTTTGTTGATTTATAACCGCATTAATGAAAACGCTTGTGTTTGAGTTTTCGTGGGCCATCAATCAACTTTGATGATTACAATTGTGGGTTAGATTGGAGCTATGCATTCTATACACATATTTTCTATCACCTTTCGCGAAGCTTCATTTTTAGTTGAGTTATAGTTGCACTTAGGAAACCTCTCATGTTTGAGTTTTTGTGGGCCATTGATCAACTTTCTTGACTACGATTTTGGATTGCAATGTAGTTGTCCATTATATACGCGTATTTTCTATCACCTTTTGTGAACATTCATTTTTTGTATAGTTATATGACCGCATTTAGGAAAGCGCTCATCTTTAATTTTTTGTGGGCCATCGATCAACTTTGGTGACTACGATTGTGGATTGTAGTGTAGTTATCTATTCTGTACGCATGTTATTAATTGCCTTTGATGAAGATTCTTTTTTTTTCAAGGTATAGCTTTATTTAGGAAACCGCTCATGTTTGAGTTTTGATGGGCCAACGATCAACTTTGGTGACTATGATTGTTTAAAAATGTATGTGCATTCTATATGTGTATTTTCTATCACCTTTTGCGAACCTTAATTTTTCTTTGAGTTATAGTTGCACTTTGGAAAACCGGTCGTGTTTGAGTTTTTGTGGGCCATCAATCAACATTGGTGACTACAAATGTGGATTACACTGTAGTTGTGCATTCTATACACATATTTTCTATTGCCTTTCGTAAAACTTCCTTTTTTGTTGAGTTATAGCAGCATTTAGGAAACCGGTCATGTTTGAGAATGTGGGCCATCAATCAACTTTAGTGACAACAATTATGCATTATACTGTAGTTGTTCATTTTGTATGCATTTTTTTAGTCGCCTTTCATGAACCTTCATTTTTTGTTGAGTTATATCTGCATTTAGCAAACCGCACATGTTTGAGTTTTTGTGGGCCATTGATCAACTTTGGTGATTACGATTGTGGATTGCACTATCGTTGTCCATTATGTATGCACATTTTCTCTCACCCTTCACAAACATTCATTTTTCGTTGAGCTATAGCCGCATTTAGAAAACTATTTGTTTTTGAGTTTTCGTGGGCCATCGATCAACTATGGTTACTACAATTGTGGATTGCATTGTAGTTCATTTTTTTACACATATTTTCTATTATGAGTAGACCGAGATCATCCTCTTTCTGAAAAATCTAATATTTCACCAACATGCAAGAACCCCTCAAAAATAGAATCTATGAAACAATTTTTTTTGGGAAAATAAAAAATATGGGTTTTATAGGTACTTGTGTGCTCAAAAAACCCAAATTGTCTGGTTTTTGAAAAAATAAGTTTTTTTTCAAAAGTAGTAGTGGAGGTAACAGAGGATATTTTTTTCAATCTTTTATTGAAAATTTTGAGAAATGGGTTTTGAAGAGAATGTCCTTTTGAATAGACCAAAATCAACGTCCTCTTTTTGAAAAACTAATTTTTCAACAACATGCAGGAACCCCTCAAAAATAGAATATACGATTTTTTTTTTTTTGGGGAAAATCGAAATGTGGTTTTTTTTATAGGTGCTCATGTAGTTATTGTTGAAAAAGATGATTTTTTTGAGATGTAGAAGTAGTAGAGGTAACAGAAGCAAATTTTTTGAATCTTTTTATGAAAAATTTGATAAATGGGTTTTGTAGAAAATGTCGTTCTATCTAAAACCTAGATAGTCCTTTTTTTCGAAAAACTAATTTTTCACTCAACCAAAAAAAGGTTTGCAAAAGGCGTTAGAAAATATGTGTACAAAATGCACAACTATAGTGCAATCCACAATAGTAGTCACCAAAGTTGATCGATGGCCAACGAAAACTCAAAAAAGACCGGTTTCCTAAGTGCGGCTATAACTGAACGAGAAATGAAGGTTCACAAAAGGCAATAGAAAATACGAGTATAGAATGCACAACTACAATGTAATTCACAATCGTAATAACCAAAGTTGATCAATTGCCCACAAAACCTCAAACATGAGTTGTTTCCTAAATGTGGCTATGACTCAATGAAAAATGAAGGTTTGCTAAAGGTGATAGAAAATACACGTATAGAATCCAACACTATAGTGTAATCCACAATCATAGTCACTGAAGTTTATTGATGGCCCACAAAAACTCAAACATGAGTGGTTTCCTAAATGCGGCAATAACTGAACAAAAAATGAACATTCATGAAAGGCGATAGAAACTACGTGTATAGAATGCGCAACTACAACAAGCGTAGTCACCAAAGTTGATCAATCAACTTTGGTGACTAAGATTGTGGAGTACAGTTTAGTTGTCCATTCTGTACGCGTATTTTATATCGCCTTTCGCGAACCTTTACTTTTTGTTGAGTTATAGCCGCATTTAGGAAATCGCTAGTGTTTGAGTTTTTTGTGGGCCATCGATGAAGTTTACTGACCACATGTTGCATTATGCATGCATATTTATAATCACCTTCCACAAACCTTCTTTAAACACTTATGCTTGAGTTTTCATGGAAGACCGATCAACTTTGTTGACTACGATTGTGGATTAAACTGTAGTTCTGCATTCTAGACGTGTATTTTCTATTTCCTTTCGTGAACCTTCATTTTTTGTTGGTTTATAGCTGCACTTACGAAATTGCTCATGTTTGAGTTTTCGTTAGCCATCAATCAACTTTGGTGACTAGGATTGTGGATTGCAATGTACTTGTCCATTATGTATGCATATTTTCTATTGGATTTCGTGAACGTTCATTTTTTGTTGAGTTATAGCCGCATTTTAGAAACCGCTCAAGTTTGAGTTTTTGTGGGCCATCGATGAGCTTTGGTGACTACGTTTCTGGATTACACTTGAGTTGTGCATTCTGTACGCGTAGTTTCTATCACCTTTGACGATTATTCATTTTTTGTTGAGCTATAGCCACATTTATGAAACCGGTCATGTTTGAGTTTTTGTGGGCCATTATTCAACTTTGGTGACTACAATTGTGGATTGTATTGTAGTTGTCCATTCTGTAAGGATATTTTTAATCCCCTTTCACAGACCTTCATTTTCTGTTAAGTTATAGCCGCATTTAGGAAAATGCTCGTGTTTGAGTTTTTTTGGGCCATCAATCAACTTTGTTGACTACGATAGTGAATTACACTGTAGTTGTGCATTCTATACCTGTATTTTCTATCGCCTTTTGCGAGACTTCAATTTTTGGTTGAGTCATAGCTGCACTTAAGAAACCGCTCATGTTTGAGTTTTTGTTGTTATTGATCAAGTTTGGTGACTACGATTGTGGATTGCACTATGGTTGTCCATTTTGTATGGGTCCTTTCTATCGCCTTTTGTAAAACTTCATTTTTTATCCAGTTATAGCCATATTTAGGAAATGGCTCATGTTTTAGTTTTCATGGGCCATCGATCAACTTTGGTGAGTACGATTGTGGATTATACTATTTTTGTGCACTTTGTACGCATATTTTTAATCACCTTTCACAAACCTTAATTTTTTGTTGAGTTATAGCCGCATTTAGGAAAACACTCGTGTTTGAGTTTTCATCGGCCATCAATAAACTTTGGTGACTACGATTGTGGATTACACTGTAGTTGTTCATTCTATACATGTATTTTCTATTGCCTTTTGCAAACCTTCATCTTTTGTTGAGTTATAGCCACATTTATGAAACCGCTCCTGTCTGATATTTTTTGGGCCATCGTTCAACTTTGGTGACTACAATTGTGGATTTCGTATTGTAGTTTTCCATTATGTAAGGATATTTTTAATCCCCTTTCACAGACCGTCACTTATTTTTCAGTTATAGCCGTCGTATTTAGGAAAATGCTCGTGTTTGAGTTTTCATGGGCCATCAATCAACTTTGGTGACTACGATAGTGAATTACACTATAGTTGTGCATTCTATACTTGTATTTTTTATCTGCTTTCATGTAACTTCATTTTTTTGTTGAGTTATAGCTACACTTAAGAAACCGCTCATGTTTTAGTTTTCGTTGGTATCGATCAAGTTTGGTGACTAAGATTGTTGATGGCACTATACAAGTCCATTCTCTACATTTATTTTCTCTTCTTTCACGAGCCTTCATTTTTTGTTGACTTATAGCCGCATTTAAGGAAACCACTTGATTTTTTAGTTTTCGTGGGCCATCTATCAACTTTGGTGACTACGCTTGTGGATTACCCTGTAGTTGTGCATTCTATACATGTATTTTCTATTGCTTTTCATGAACCTTCATTGTTTGTTGAGTTATAGCCGTATTTAGCAAAATGCTCGTGTTTGAGGTTTTCATTGGCCATTGATTAACTTTGGTGTTTATGATTGTGCATTAAACTGTAGTTATGCATTCTATATGCGTATTTTCCATTGCTTTTTCATAAAACTTACTTTTTCATTGAGTTATAGCCGTACTTAGGAAACCACTCATGTTTGAGTTTTCGCGGGCCATCTATCAACTCTGGTGACTACGATTGTGGATTGCATTATAGTTGTGCATTTTGTATGGGTACTTTCTATCGCCTTTCCTAAACCTTCATTTTTTTATCTAGTTATAGCCGCATTTAGGAAACCGCTCATGTTTGAGTTTTCATGGGCCATCGATCAACTTTGGTGACTACGATTGTGGATTATACTATTTTTGTGCACTTTGTACGCATATTTTTAGTCACCTTTCAGAATCCTTAATTTTTTGTTGAGTTATAGCCGCATTTAGGAAAATGCTCGTGTTTGAGTTTTCGTGGGCCATCGATCAACTTTGGTGACTACGATTGTGGATTACACTGTAGTTGTTCATTCTATACATGTATTTTCTATCGCCTTTTGCAAACCTTCATCTTTTGTTGAGTTATAGCCACATTTATGAAACCGCTCTTGTCTGAGATTTTTTGGACCATCGTTCAACTTTGGTGACTACAATTGTGGATTTTGTATTGTAGTTGTCCATTATGTAAGGATATTTTTAATCCCCTTTCACGGACCGTCACTTATTTTTCAGTTATAGCCGTCGTATTTAGGAAAATGCTCGTGTTTGAGTTTTCGTGGGCCATCAATCAACTTTGGTGACTACGATAGTGAATTACACTATAGTTGTGCATTCTATACCTGTATTTTTTATCGGCTTTCGTGTAACTTCATTTTTTTGTTGAGTTATAGCTACACTTAGGAAACCGCTCATGTTTGAGTTTTCGTTGGTAGTTTGGTGACTACGATTGTTGATGGCACTGTACAGGTCCATTATGTACATTTATTTTCTCTTCTTTCGCGAGCCTTCATTTTTTGTTGACTTATAGCCGCATTTAAGGAAACCGCTTGAGTTTTTAGTTATCGTGGGCCATCTATCAACTTTGATGACTACGCTTGTGGATTACACTGTAGTTGTGCATTCTATACATGTATTTTCTATTTATTTTCATGAACCTTCATTGTTTGTTGAGTTATAGCCGTATTTAGCAAAATGCTCGTGTTTGAGGTTTGCGTTGGCCATCATTTAACTTTGGTGTTTATGATTGTGCATTAAACTGTAGTTGTGCATTCTATATGTGCATTTTCCATTGCTTTTTCATAAAACTTACTTTTTCATTGAGTTATAGCTGTACTTAGTAAACTGCTCGTGTTTGAATTTTTGCGGGCCATCTATCAACTCTGGTGACTACAATTGTGGATTGCACTGTAGTTGTCCATTTTGTATGGGTACTTTCTATCGCCTTTCCTAAACCTTCATTTTTTTATCTAGTTATAGCCGCATTTAGAAAACCACTCATGTTTGAGTTTTCGTGTGCCATCGATCAACTTTGGTGACTACAATTGTGGATTATACTATTGTTGTGCACTCTATACACATAATTTTTAATCACCTTTCACGAGCCTTCATTTTTTGTTGTGTTATAATGACATTTAGGAAAATGCTTGTATTTGAGTTTTCGTGGGCCATTGATAATGTTTGGTGACTATGATTGTGGATTCATTATAGTTGTGCATTCTATTCTTGTATTTTCTATTACAAATTGCGAACTTTCATTTTTTGTCGAGTTATAGTTGCGCTTAGAAAACCACTCGTGTTAGAGTTTTTGTGGGAAATCGATCAACTTTGGTGATTATGATTGTGGATTGCACTATAGTTGTCCATTATGTAAGTGCATTTTCTATTGCCTTTCACAAACCACTCCTGTTTGAGTTTTTGTGGCCCATCAATCAACTTTGGCGATTACGATTGTGGATTGCACTATAGTTGTCCATTATGTACATGTATTTACTATCGTGTGAATTCCATTTTTTATTGAGTTATAGCCACATTTAGGAAACCGCTCAATTTTGATTTTTTGTGGGACATATATCAACTTTTGTTACTACGATTGTGGATTGTAGTGTAGTTCTGCATTATGTACCCATATATTTAATCGTGTTTAGCAAACTTTCATTTTTGTGAATTATGTATGCATATTTTTTAATTGCCATTCACAAAAAATGATTTTTTGTTTAGTTATGGCCGCATTTAGGAAACCGCTTGTGTTTGAGTTTGCGTGTGTCATCGATGAATTTTGGTGACTATGATTGTGAATTGCACTCTAGTTTTGCATTCTATATGTATATTTTCTATTGCCTTTCGCAAGCATTCAATTTTCATTGACTTATAGCCATACTTAGGAAATCACCATGTTTGAGTTTTCCTAGGTTGTCGGTCAAATTTGGTGACTATGATTGTGGATTGTGCTATAGTTGTCCATTTTGTACACATATTTTCTATCACCTTTCGTAAACCTTCATTTTTTGTTAAGTTATGGCTGCATTTAGGAAACTACTCATTTTTTAATTTTTTTGGGCTATCGATCAACTTTGGTGACTACGCTTGTGCATTACATTGTAGTTGTGCATTCTATACGTGTAATTTGTATTTTCCTTCCATGAATCTTCATTTTTCTTTTTAGTTATAGCTGCATTTAGGAAACCACTCATGTTTGAGTCTTTTTGGGGCATCAATCAACTTTGGTGACTATGATAGTCGATTGTACTCTAGTAGTGCATTTTGTATACATATTTTTAATCGCCTTTGATGAACTTTCATTTTTTGTTGAATTATAGCCGCATTTAGGAAACCTTTCGTGTTTGAGTCTTTTAGGGGCATCGATCAAATTTGGTGACTACGATTGTGGATTGTATTGTAGCTGTGCATTCTCTATGCATATTTTTAATCGCCTTTCATGAACCTTCATTTTTTGTTGAGTTATAGCTGCATTTAGTTAAATGCTAGTGGATTACATTTTAGTTGTGTATTTTATACACTTATTTACTATCACCTTTTGCGAACCTTCATTTTTTTTGAGTTAGCTGGACATAGGAAAACGCTCATGTTTGAGTTTTCTTGGGCCATCGATCAAGTTTGGTGACTACAATTGTGGATAGAACTGTAGTTTTCTATTCTATACACATATTTTCTATTGCTTTTCACAAAACTTCATTTCTTGTTGAGCTGTAGTTGCATTTAGGAAACTACTTGTGTTTCAGATTTTGTGGCTTATCAATCAACTTTGTTGACTATACTATACTTGTACTATACTTGTGCATTTTGTAGGCATATTTTTAATCGCTTTTCACGAACCTTCATTTTTTGTTGAGTTATAGTAATATTTAGTAAAATGCTCGTATTTGAATTTTCGTGGGCCATCGATCAAACTTGGTGACAATGATTGTGGATTACACTGTAGTTGTGCATTCTATAAGTGTATTTTCTATCGCCTTTCGTGAACCTTTATTTTTCGTTGAGTTATAGCTGTACTTAGCAAAACACTTGTCTTTCAATTTTTGAGGGCCATCGATCAACTTTGGTGACTACGATTGTGGAGTAAATTGTAGTTGTGCATTGTATATGCTTATTTTCTATCACCTTTCATGAACCTTTATTTTAGTTGAGTTATAACCACATTTAGGAAACCGCTCGTGTTTGAAATTTATTGGGCATCGATCAACCTTGGTGACTACGATTGTGGATTACACTGTAGTTTTCCATTCTATACATGTATTTTCTATCACCTTTTGCAAACCTTAATTTTTTGTTGAGTTATTGCCGCATTTAAGAAACCGCTCGTGTTTGAGTTTTTGTTGGCCATTCATCAACTTTGGTGATTATGATTATGGATTACAATGTAGTTGTGCATTCTCTACACGTATTTTCTATCATATTTTGAGAACCTTCATTTTTTGTTGAGTTATAGATGCATTTATGTAACCACTCATGTTTCAGTTTTTGTGGGTCACCGATCAACTTTGGTGACCACGATTGTAAATTAAACTGTAGTTATGCATTCTATATGCTAATTATCTATTTCCTTTCACTAACTTTCATTTTTTGTTGAGTTATACCCACATTTAGGAAAATGCTCATGTTTGAGTTTCAATGAGCCATCAATCAACTTTCGTGACTAAAATTGTTCATTACACTATAATTGTACATTCTAGATGCATATTTTTGATCGCCTATCACAAACCTTCATTTTTGTTGAGTTATAGCCACACTTATGAAACCGCTCGTGTTTCAATTTTTTGTGCCATCGATCAACTTTGGTGACTACGATTATAGATTGCACTGTAGTTGTTCAATCTATATCCATATTTTCTATCACCTTTCGCAAACGTTTATTTTTCGTTGAGTTATTGCCGCATTTACGAAACCACTCGTGTTTGAGTTTTCGTGGGCCATCAATCAACTTTGGTGACTAGGATTGTGGATTCCACTATAGTTGCTTAATCTATACGTGTATTTTCTATCCCTTTTCATGAACCTTCATTTTCTATAGCTTGTGTTTTTGTTTTCGTGGACCATCGATCAACTTTGGTGTCTATGATTGGCCCACAAAAACTCAAACACGGGTGGTTTCTTATATGTGGCTATAACTCTAGAGAAAATGAAGGTTTGCGAAAGGCGATAGAGAATACGCTTACAAATTAGACAACAACAATGCAATCGACAATTGTAGTCACCAAAGTTGATCAATGGCCTACGATAAACACAATCACAAGTGGTTTCGTAGGTGATGGAAAATACGCATATAGAATGCACAAATACAGTGTAATTCACATGCATAGTCACCAAAGTTGATCGATGGCCGATGAAAACTCAAACATGAGTGGTTTCCTAAATGTCACCAACAAAAAGTGAAGGTTTGCGAAATCCAATAGTAAATATGCATATAGATTGGATAACTATAGTGCAATCCACAATTTTAGGCACCAAAGTTCATCCATGGCCTCCGAAAACTGAAAAAATGAGCATTTTCTTAAATGTGGCTATAACTCAACTAAAAATGAAGGTTCGTGAAAGGTGATTAAAAATATGCATACAAAGTACACAACTACAACACAATCCACAATCGTAGTCACAAAAGTTGATCGATGGCCCACAAAATCTCAAACATGAGCGGTTACTTAAATGCGGCTATAACTAAAAAAAAATGAAGGTTCACGAAAGGCAATAGAAAATACATGTATAGAATGCAAAACTATAGATTAATCCACAAGTTTAGTAAATAAAGTTGATTGATAGGCCACAAAAACTCAAACACAAGCGGTTTCTTAAATGTGGCTACTCAACAAAAAATGAAGGTTCGCGAAAGGTGATAGAAAATTGGCGTTCGTAATGCACAACTACAGTGCAATCCACAATTGTAGTCACCAAAGTTGATCAATGGCCAATGAAAACTCAAACACGAGCGGTTTCCTAAATGCGGCTATAATACAACAAAAAAGGAAGGTTTATGAAAGGTGAGAGAAAATATGCGTATAGAATGGACAACTATAGTGCAATCCACAATTGTAGTCACCAAACTGGATCGATCACCCACGAAACTTCAAACACAAGCATTTTCCTAAATGCAGCTATACATCAACAAAAAATGAAGGCTCGTGAAAGGCGACTAAAAATATGCTTACAAAATGCATAACTACAGTAAAATCCACAATTGTAGTCACCAAAGTTGATCGATTGCCCAAAAAAACTCAAACATGAGCGGTTTCCTAAATGCAGCTATAACTCAACAAAAAATGAAGGTTTGTAAAAGGCAATTAAAAACATGCATAGAAAATGCGCAACTACAGTAATATCCACAATCGTAGTCACCAAAGTTAATTGATGTCCCACAAAAACTAAAACATGAGCGGTTTGCTAAATGCAGTTATAACTCACCAAACAATGAAGGTTCCTGAAAGGCAATAGAAAATTAATGTTAATAATGCACAACTACAGTTTAATTCATAAGTGTAGTCACCAAAGTTGATCGATCGCCCACAAAAACTCAAACACGAGCGGTTTCCTAAGTGCAGCTATAACTCAACGAAAAATGAAGGTTCGCAAAAGGTGATAGAAAATATGCTTACAAAATGGACAACTACAATGCAATCTACAATCATAGTCACCAAAGTTGATCGATGGCCCACCAAAACTCAAACAGGAGGGATTTCCTAAATGCGGCTATAACTAGAGAAAAAATGAAAGTTCACGAAACACGATAGAAAATACATAAATAGAATGCACAACTACATTGTAATATATTTTCAATCACGTTTTACGAACCCATATTTTTTATTTTTCCAAAAAAATTCTTTCGTAGATTATATTTTGATGAGTTCTTGCATGTTTGTGAAATATTAGTTTTTCAAAAACCCAAACTTGAGCGGTTTCCTAAATGAGCCTATAACTAAACAAAAAATGAGTGTTCGTGAAAGATGATGGAAAATACGCGTATAAAATGCACAATTACATTGTAATCCACAAGCCTAGTCACGAAAGTTGATGGATGGCCCATGAAAACTCAAACACGAGTGGTTTCCTAAATGCAGCTATAACTCAATGAAAAATTGAAGGTTCGCGAAAGGTGATAGAAAATACGCATATATAATGGACAACTATAGTGCAATTCACAATCGTAGTCTCCAACGTTGATCGATGGCCGACGAAAACTTAAACACGAGCGATTTTCTAAGTGTAGCTATATAACGCTACAAAAAATGAAGGTTTGTCAAAGGAAATTAAAAATATGCATACAAAATGCACAACTATAAAAAAAAGCCACAATCATAGTCACCAAAGTTGATTGATGGTCCACAAAAACTCGAACATGAGCGGTTTCCTAAATGTGCCTATAACTCAAAAAAAATTGAAGTTTCACGAAAGGTGATAGAAAATACATGTATAGAATGAACAACTACAGTTTAATCCACAATTGTAATCACGAAAGTTAATCGATGGCCCAAGAAAACTCAAATACGAGTGGTTCCTTAAATGCGGCTATAACTTAACAAAAAATGAAGATTCATGAAAGTTGATAGAAAATACACGTACATAATGGACAACTACAGTGCAATCCACAATCGTATTCGCCAAAGTTGATCGATGGCCCATGAAAACTCAAACATGAACGGTCTCCTAAATGCGGCCATAAATTAACAAAAAATGAAGATTCGCAGAAGGCGATAGAAAATACATGTTTAGAATGCACAACTACATTGTAATCAACAAGCATAGTCAACAATGTTGATCGATGGCCCACGAAAACTAAAACACAAGCGGTTTCCTAGGTGCAACTATTAATCAACGAAAAATGAAGGTTTGCGAAAGATGATAGAAAATACACGTATAGAATGCACAACTACAGTGTAATCCACAATCGTAGTCACCAAAGTTGATCGATGGCCAACAAAAACTCAAACACGAGGGATTTCCTAAATGCGGCTATAACTCAAGAAAAAATGAAGGTTCACGAAAGGTGATAAAAAATATGCGTACAAAATGGACAACTAAAGTGCAATCCACAATCGTCATCTCCAACGTTGAATGATGGCCCACTAAAACTCAAACACAAGCAGTTTTCTAAATGCGGCTATCACTCAAGAAAAAATAAAGGTTCGTGAAAGGCAATTAAACATATACATACATAATGCACAACTATAGTAGTACAATCCACAATCGTAGTCACCAAAGTTAATTGATGGCCCACAAAAATTCAAACACGAGCGTTGTCCTAAATGCGGCTATAATTCAAAAAAAAATGAAAGTTTGTGAAAGGTGATTCAAAATATATGAACAAAATGCACAACTACAGTACAATCAACAATCGTAGTCACAAAAGTTAATTGATGGCCCACAAAAATTCAAACACGAGCATTTTCCTAAATAAGGCTATAACTCAAGAAAAAATGAAGGTTCGTGAAAGGTGATTAAAAATATATGTACATAATGCATAACTATAGTACAATCCACAGTCGTAGTCAGCAAAGTTGACCGATGACCCACAAAATTGCAAACACGAGCGTTTTCCTAAATGCAGCTATAACTCAAGAAAAAAATGAAGGCTCGTGAAATGCGATTAAAAATATGTGTATGCTCGTGTTTGACTTTTCGTGGGGCATCAATCAAGTTTGGTGAATACGATTGTGAATTACTCTTTATTTGTGCATTCTATACAAGCATTTTCTATCGCCTTTTGCGAACCTTCATTTTTTGTTGAGTTATATCTGCACTTAGGAAACCACTCATGTTTGAGTTTTTGTGGCCCATCGATGGAATTTAGTGAGCACGATTGTGGATTGTACTGTAGTTGTGAATTTTGTACACATACTTTTAATTGCCTTTCACGAACATTCATTTTTTCTTGAGTTATAGCTGCATTTTGGAAAATGCTCATGTTTGAATTTTTGTGGGCCATCAATCAACTTTTGTGACTGTGATTGTGGGTTGCACTATAGTTCTTCATATGAATGCTATTTTTCTATCTCCTTTGACGAGCCTTCATTTTTTGTTGACTTATAGTTGTATTCAGGAAATCACTCGTCTTTGAGTTTTTGTGGGCCATTGATCTACTTTGGTGGATTACATTATAGTTGTGCATTTTATATGCATATTTTCTATCACCTTTTGTGAACGTTCATTTTTTGTTGAGTTATAGCCGCATTTAGGAAACTGCTCATGTTTGAGTTTCCATGGACCATCGTTCAATTTTTGTGACTACAATTGTGGATTGTTCTATAGTTGTGCATTATGAACGCTAATTTTGTATAGCCTTTTACCTTCATTTTTTTGAGTTATAGCCGCATTTAGGAAAACATGAGCATTTTCCTAAATACTACTATTACTCAACAAAAAATGAAGGTCCGTTAAAGAAGATTAAAAATTTGCATCCAAAATGCACAACTATAGTACAATCCAAAATCATAGTCACTAAAGTTGACTTATGGCACACAAAAAATCAAACAGGAGAGGTTTCCTAAATGCGACTATAACTCAACAAAAAATGAAGGTTCTCGAAAGGCGATAGGAAATACGTGTATAGAATAAACATCTATAGTGTAATCTACAATCGTAGTCACCAAAGTTGATTGATTACCCATGAAAAACTCACATACGAGCGGTTTCCTCAATATAGCTATAACTCAAGGTTCGCAACACGCGATAGAAGATAAGCGTATAGAATGCACAATTATAGTGTAATCCACAATTGTAGCCACCAATGTTGATTGATGGCTTACAAAACTCAAACAAGAGTGTTTTCCTAAATGCAGCTATAAAACCATTTTTGATTTTCCCAAAAAAAATTATTTCGTAGATTCTATTTTTGAGAGGTTCTTGCATGTTGGTGAAAAATTAGTTTTTCAAAAAAAGGACGATCTGGGTCCACTAAGAATGACATTCTCTACAAAACCCATTTCTCAGATTTTTTGTAAAAAGATTCAAAAATTTGCCTCTGTTATCTCCACTGCTACATTTCAAAAGAATCTATCTTTTTCAAGAACAAGTTAATTTTTCAAAAACTAGACAATTTGGGTCTCTTGAGCACACGAGTACGATCTGGGTCTACTCAGAAGGATATTCTCTACAAAACCCATTTATCCCATTTTTCATAAAAAGATTCAAAAAATTTGCCTCTGTTACCTCTACTGCTTCTACTTTTCAAAAAAATCTATCTTTTTCAAAAAGAAGTTATATTTTCAAAAAACAGACGATCTAGGCTTATTTAGCACATGAACACCAATAAAACCCATATTTTCGATTTTCCAAAAAAACTTGTTTCATACATTCTATTTTTGATGGGTTTCTTGCATGTTGGTGAAAAAATAGTTTTTTGATAAAAGGACAATATGGGTCTACTCAAAACGACATTCTCTACGTAACCCATTTTTCAAATTTTTCATTAAAAAATTGAAATTTTTTGTCTCTGTTACCTCTATTGCTTCTACTCTTCAAAAAAATATATGTTTTTCAAAAACAACCTATTTTTTCAAAAAACAGACGATCTGGGTCTCTTTAGCTCTCGACCACCTATAAAACCAATATATTTTATTTTCCAAAAAAAAATTGTTTCATAGATTCTATTTTTGAGGGGTTCTTGCATGTTGGTGAAGAAATTAGTTTTTTGAAATAAGGACGATTTGGTTCTACTCAAACGACATTCTCCACAAAACCCATTACTCAGATTTTTCATAAAAAGATTCAAAAAATTTGTATCTATTGCCTCTACTGCTTCTACTTTTCAAAACAATCTATCTTTTTGAAAAACAACTTATTTTTTCAAAAAATAGATGATCTAGGTCTCTTTAGCTTTGGAGCACCTATAAAACCCATATTTTAAATTTTCCCAGAAAAATTTGTTTCGTAGGTTCTATTTTTGAGGGGTTCTTGCATGTTGGCGAAAATTAGTTTTTTGAGAAAAGGACGATCTGGGTCTACTCAGAACGACGTTCTCTACAAAACCCATTTCTCATATTTTTCACAAAAAGATTCCAAAAATTTGTCTATACCTCTACTGCTTCTACTTTTTTACAAAAAACTATCTTTTTAAAAAACAAATATTTTTTGCAAGAACCAGACGATTTGGGTCTCTTTAGCACACGGGCACCTATAGAACCCAAATTTTTTATTTTCCCAAACAAAATATGCGTATAGAATGTAAAACTACAATGTAATCCACAAGCGTAGTCACCAAAGTTGATAAATGGCCCATGAAAACATAACCTTGAGTGGTTTCCTAAATCTGGCTACAACTCAACAAAAAATGAAGGTTCGCAAAATGTGATCGAAAATACACATATACGAAAACTTAAAGTTGAGTGGTTTTCTAAGTGTGGCTATAACTCAACAAAAAATGAACGTTTACGAAAAGTGATATTTTTGATTTTCCAAAAAAAAATTGTTTCGTAGATTCTATTTTTGAGGGGTTTTTTTTTAATGTTGGTGAAAACTTAGTTTTTCGAGAAAAAAGATGATCTAGGTCTTTTAAGAACGACATTCTCTACAAAACCCATTTCTCAGATTTTTCATAAAAAAGATTCAAAAAAATTGCCTTTGTTAGACTGCTTCTACTTTTCAAAAAAATCTATCTGTTTCAAAAATAACTTATTTTTTCAAAAAATGGACGATCTAGGTCTTTTTAGCTCATCAGCACCCATAAAAACCATATTTTGATTTTCCCAAAAAAATTGTTTCATAGATTCTATTTAATACAGGTTCTTGCATGTGGTTGAAATATTAGTTTTTCAAAAAAAGGACGATCTTGGTCTACTCAAAATGACAATCTCTACAAAACACATTTCTCGATGGCCCGCAAAAAACTCAAACACGAGTGGTTTCCTAAATGCAGCTATAACTCAATAAAAAATGAAGTTTCGCGAAAGGCGATGGAAAATATGCTACAAAAAGGACAACTATAGTGCAATCCACAATCGTAGTCACCAAAGTTGATTGATGGCCCACGAAAACTCAAACATGAGCATTTTCCTAAATGCGGCTGTAACTCAAAATAAAAATGAAGGTTCATTGATTAAAAATATGCGTACAAAATGCACAACTACAGTACAATCCACAATCGTAGTCAACAAAGTTGCTCGATAGCCTACAAAAAA
Organism: Sequoia sempervirens; assembly: GCA_007258455.2. NCBI lineage: Eukaryota > Viridiplantae > Streptophyta > Pinopsida > Cupressales > Cupressaceae > Sequoia > Sequoia sempervirens. Next base: position 761,275,493 of record VDFB02000003.1, read on the forward strand.
TCAAAGATGAGCAGTTTCCTAAATGCGGCTATAAATCAACAAAAAAGGAAAGTTCACAAAAGGTAATAGAAAATACACAAATAGAATGCACAACTACAGTGTAATCCATGCATTTTCACCAATGTTGGTTGATGGCCCACAAAAACTCAAACTCGAGTGGTTTCCTAAATACGACTATAATTAAAAAAAAATGAATTTCCGCGAAAGGTGATAGAAAATATGCATACAGTATGGAAAACTAAAGTGCAATCCATAATCGTAGTCACCAAAGTTGACCGATGGCCGATGAAAACACAAACACGAGCAGTTTCCTAAGTGTGGCTATAATTCAATGAAAAATTGAAGGTTCGCGAAAGGCGATAGAAACTACATGTCTAGAATGCACAACTACAGTGTAATCCACAATAGTAGTCACCAAAGTTGATTGATGGCCCACGAAAACTCAAACACGTGCAGTCGCTTTACTAAATACAGCTCAACAAAAAATGAAGGTTTGTGAAAGACAATAGAAAATTAGCGTTCATAATGTACAACTACAGTGCAATCCACAATCATAGCCACCAAAGGAAATCGATGGCACAATCGAGTTTTTGTGGGCCATCAATCAACTTTGGTGACTACGATTGTGGATTGTACTATTTTGTGCTTTCTGTACACATATTTTTAATCACTTTTTACGAAGTTTCAATTTTCATTGAGTTAAAGCCACATTTACGAAAACACTCGTGTTTGAGTTTTCGTGGCCATAGATTAACTTTGGCGACTATGATTTTGGATTACACCATAGTTGTGCATTTTATTCGAGTATTTTCTATCGCTTTTCATGAACCTTTATTTTTTGTACCTATTTTTAAGTTCCTTTCACGAACTTTCAAATTTTGTTTAGTTATAGCTGGATTTAGGAAAATGCTCATGTTTGAGTTTTTGTGGGCCATCGATCGACTTTGGTGACTATAATTCTAGATTACACTATAGTGGTGCATTCTATACACGTATTTTCTATCGTCTTTCGTAAACCTTCACTTTTCGTTGAGTTATAGCCGCACTTACCAAACCGCTCATGTTTGGGTTTTCATGGGGTATTGATCAACTTTGGTGACTACCATTTTGGATTGCACTATAGTGACATTTTGTACGCGTATTTTCTATTTCCTTTCACAAACCTTCATTTTTTGTTTAGTTATAGATGCATTTACAAAATTGCTCGTGTTTGAGTTTTTGTGGGCTATCGATCAACTTTGGTGATTATAATTGTGGATTACACTATAGTTTTGCATTCTATACATGTATTTTCTATCTGCTTTTGTGAACCTTCATATTTTGTTGAGTTATAGCATCATTTAGGAAACCGCTCATGTTTGTGTTTTTGTGGGCCATCAATGAACTATGGTGACTACGATTGTGGATTGTACTAATGCATTTTGTACGCATTTTTTTAATCGTCTCTCAAAAAAAATAATTTCTTATTAAGTTATAGCCAAATTTAGGATCAACTTTGGTGACTATGCTTGTGGATTACACTGTAGTTGTGCATTCTATACATGTATTTTCTATCGCCTCTTGCGAACCTTCATTTTTTTTTAAGTTATAGCCGCATTTAGGAAACAGTTTATATTTGTGTTTTTGTGGGCCATCAATCAACTTTGGTGATTACGATTGGGGATTGTAATGTAATTGTACATTTTGTACACATATTTTTAATCATTTTTCATGAACAAATAATTTAAAAAAATGGATGATCTGGGTCTCTTTAGCGCATGATTTAGATATTACACAAAATGACATTCTCTACAAAAACCATTTCTCACATTTTTCATTAAAAGATTCCAAAAAATTGCCTATGTTACCTCTATTGCTTCTACTTTTCAAAAAAATTTCTCTTTCAAAAACAACTACACTGTACACCACAATTGTAGTAACCAAAGTTGATCGATGGCCCACAAAAACTCAAATATGAGCGTTTTCCTAAATACGGCTATAACTCAACAAAAAATGAAGGTTTGTGAAAGTTGATTAAAAATATAAGTACATAATGCACAACTACAGCACAATCCACAATCGTAGTCACCAAAGTTGATCAATGGACCACGAAAATTCAAACACGAGTGGTCTACTAAATGCGGTTATAACTCAACCAAAATTGAAGTTTCGCGAAAGGCAAAAGAAAATACACATATAGAATGGACAACTATAATATAATCCATAATCATAGTCACCAAAGTTGATCGATGGCCCACGAAAACTCAAACATGAGCATTTTCCTATGTGCAACTACATAAGTATAGAATGCACAACTACATCAACAAAAAATGAACGTTCACAAAAGGAGATAGAAAATACGTGTATAGAATGCACAACTACATCATGCACAAGCGTAGACACCAAAGTTAATCGATGGCCCACAAAAACTTAAACACGAACGGTTTTCTAAATTCGATAATCACTCAACAAAAAATGAAGGCGATAGAAAATATGTGCACAGAATGGACAACTATAGTGCAATCCACAATCGTAGTCACCAAAGTTGAATGATGGCTCATGAAAACTCAAACACAAGTGGTTTCCTAAGTGTGGTTATAACTATATGAAAATTGAAGGTTCACAAAAGGCGATAGAAAATACACTTATAGAACGCATAACTATAGTGTAATCCACAATCCTAGTCACCAAAGTTGATCGATGGCCCACAAAGCCTCAAACACAAGCAGTTTAGTAATTATGGCTATAACTCAACTAAAAATGAAGGTTCGCGAAAGGCAATAGAAAATACGCGTATAGAATGTACAACTATAGTGTAATCCACAAGCGTAGTCACCAAAGTTGATCAATGGCCCACGAAAACTCAAACCTGAGCGGTTTCCTAAATGTGGCTATAATTCAATAAAAACTAAAGGTTCACGAAAGGCAATAGAAAATATATGTACATAATGGACAACTATAGTACAATCTGCAATTGTAGTCACCAAAGTTGATCGATGGCCCACAAAAATTCAAACATGTGTGATTTCCTAAGTGTGGCTATAAATCAACGTAAAATGAAGGCTTGCAATAGGCGATAGTAAATACATGTATAAAATGCACAACTACAGTGGAATCCACAATCGTAGTCACCAAATTTGATCGATGGCCAACGAAAAACTTAAACACAAGCGTTTTCCTAAATGCGGCTATAACTCAACATAAAACGAAGGTTCTTCAAAGGAGATTAAAAATATGCTTACAAAATGCAAAACTATTGTACAATCCATAATCGTACTCACCAAAGTTGATTGAAGGCCCACAAAAAGTCAAATAGGAGTGATTTCTTAAATGTGGCTATAACTCAACAATAGATGAAGGTTTGCAAAAAGCGATAGAAAATATGTGTAAAGAATGAACAACTATAGTGGAATCAACAATCGTAGTCACCAAAGTTGATCAGTGGCACACGAAAAACTCAAATACGAGCGGTTTCCAAAGCGCGGCTATAACGCAAAAAAAAAATACTTCACAAAAAGCAATAGAAAATATGCATACATAATGGACAACTACAGTTCAATCCACAATCGTACTAAATAGAGCTGATCGGTGGCCCACGAAAACTCAAACATGAGCGGTTTCCTAAGTGCATCTATAACTCAACAAAAAATGAAGGTTTGTGAAAGGTGATAGAAAATACATGTACAAAATGGACAACTACCATGCAATCCACAATCATAGACACAGCTGATTGATGGCCCACGAAAACTCAAACATGAGGGGTTCCTAAGTGCAGCTATAACTTAACGAACAATAAAGTTTTGCCAAAGAAGATAGAAAATATGAGTATAGAATGCACAACTACAGTGTAATCGATAGTCGTAGTTACCAAAGTTGATCGATGGTCCACAAAAACTGAAACACGAGCGTTTTCCTAAATCTGGCTATAACTCAACTAAATATGAAGATTCTAAAATGGCGATAGAAAATACGACTATAGAGTGCACAACTACAGTGTAATCCACAAGCATAGTTACCAAAGCTGATCGATGGCCGACAAAAACTCAAACATAAGTGGTTTCCTAAATGCAGCTATAACTCAAAAACAATAAGGTTCGTGAAAGGCGATAGAAAATTAATGATCAAATTGCACAACTATTGTGCAATCCATAATCATAGACTCAAAAATTGATCAATGGCCCAAAATATCTGAAACATTAGCATAGTCACCAAAGTTCATCGATGGCCCACGAAAAGTGAAACTCGAGCAGTTTCTTAAATGCAGCTATAACTCAACAAAAATTTAAGGTTGGCGAAAAGCAATAGAAAATACGGATACAAAATGGACAAATGAAAGGTCATGAAAGGTGATTAAGAATATACGTACAAAATGTACAACTACAATAAAATCCACAATCGTAGTCACGAAAGTTGATCAATGGCCCACAAAAACTCCAAGTCGAGCAGTTTCCTAAATATGGCTATATCACAAAAAAAAAATGAAGGTTCGCGAAAGGCAATAGAAACTATGCGTACAAAATGGACAACTACAGTGCAATTCACAATCATAGTCACGAAAGTTGACCGATGGCCCACGAAAACTCCAACACGAGCGGTTTCCTAAGTGCAATTAGGAAACCGCTCTTGTTTGAGTTTTTGTGGGCCATCGATCAACTTTAGGAACGCGTATTTTTATAACCTTTCGTGAACCTCCATTTTTTGTTGATTAATAGTCGCATTTAGGAAACCGCTCATGTTTGAGTTTTTCTGGGCCATCGATCAAATCTTGGTCACTACGTTTATGGATTGTACTATAGTTGTGCATTTTGTATGCATATTTTTAATTGTCTTTCACGAACCTTCATTTTTTGTTGAGTTATAGCCACATTTAGGAAACTGTTCGTGTTTGAGTTTTTGTGGGCCATTGATCAACTTTGGTGACTACGATTATGGATGACACTGTAATTGTAAGTTCATTATATACGCATATTTTCTATCGCCTTTCATGAACCTACATTTTTCTTTTACTTATAGCCGCATTTAGGAAACCGTTTGAGTTTGAGTTTTCATGGGCCATTGATCACCTTTGGTGACTACGCTTTGAGATTGTACTGTAGTTGTGCAATTTGTATGAATATTTTTAATCACCTTTCACGAACCTTAATTTTTTGTTGAATTATTGCCGCATATAGGAAACCGCTCTTATTTCAGTTTTTGTGGGCCATCGATCAATTTTGGTGACTACGATTGTGCATTGTACTGTGGTTGTGAATTTTATAGGCATATTTTCTATCACCTTTCGTGAACCTTGATTTTTTCTTGAGTTATAGCCACACTTAGGAAACCGCTCGTATTTGAGTTTTCGTAGGCCATCGATCAACCTTGGTGACTATGATTTTGGATGGTACTATAGTTATCCATTTTATTTTTATCGCCTTTCGCGAACCTTCATTTTTTGTTTTCGTAGCTCATGTTTGGGTTTTTGTGGGCCATCGATCAACTTTGGTGACTACAATTGTGGATTACACTATAGTTGTGCATTCTATATGCGTATTTTCTATCGCCTTTCACAAACCTTCATTTTTCATGGACTTATAATTGCACTTAGGAAACTGCTCGTGTTTTCATTTTTGTGGGCCATCTATCAACTTTGGTGAATACGATTATGGATTGTATTTTAGTTGTTTGTTCTCTATGTGTATTTTCTATCACCTTTCATGAATCTTCATTTTTTTGAGTTATAGCCGCATTTAGGAAATCGCTTGAGTTTGAGTTGTCGTGGGCCATCGATCAACTTTAGTGACTATGGTTGTGGATTTGACTCTAATTGTGCATTCTATATGCATATTTTCTATCGCATTTCGCGATTCTTGATTTTTTTTCTTGAAATATAGCCAAATTTAGGAAACCGCTTGTGTTTGAGATTTCGTGGGCCATTTATCAACTTTGGTGACTATGATTGTGGATTGCACTGAAGATGTGAAATCTATATATGTATTTTCCATCCCCTTTTGCAAACCTTCATTTCTCATTGAGTTTTAGCCTAATTTAGGAACTCTCTCATGTTTGAGTTTTCGTGGGCCATCGATCAACTTTGGTGACTACGATTGTGGATGGCACTATAGTTATCCATTCAATACGCAAATTTTCTATCGCCTTTCGGAAACCTTCATTTTTCGCTGAGTTATAGCCACATTTATGAAAGGGATTTTGTTTGTGTTTTCATCGGCCGCTGATCAACTTCGGTGACTACAATTGTGCATTGCAATGTAGTTGTGAATTGTAAACTCGTATTTTCTATCCCCTTTCACGAACCTTAATTTTTCATTGATTTATACCCTCATTTAGGAGACCACTCGTGTTTGAGTTTTCATTGGCCATCGATCAACTTTGGTGAGTACGATTGTGGATTGCACTATAGTTTTCCATTTTTTATGTGTATTTTCTATGGCCTGTCGGGAAGCTTCATTTTTTTTTGAGTTATAGCCACATTTAGAAAACCGCTCCTGTTTTAGTTTTTGTGGGGCATGATGGATCAACTTTGGTGACTACTATTGTGGATTGCTCTGTAGTTATGCATTATGAACGCTAATTTTCTATCGCCATTCAGGAACCTTCATTTTTTGTTGAGTTATAGATGCATTTAGTAAACCGCTCGTGTTTGAGTTTTCTTGGGCCATCAATCAACTTTGGTGACCATGATTGTGCATTGTATTGTAGTTGTACATTTTGTATGCATATTTTTAATTGCCTTTAACGAACCTTCATTTTTTGTTGAATTATAGCCACATTTAGGAAAACACTCGTGTTTGAGTTTTCATGGGCCATCAATCAACTTTGGTGACTCCACTTGTGGATTGCATTATAGTTGTCCATTTTGTACTCTTATTTTCTATTGCCTTTCACAAACCTTTATTTTTTTGTTGTGTTATAGCCATATTTAGGAAACCGCTTGACTTGGAGTTTTCATGTGCCATCGAACAACTTTGGTGACTACGATTGTGGATTGTACTGTGGTTTTACATTTTTTGCATATATTCTTAATCACCTTTCACAACCCTTCATTTGTCCATTCTGTATGTGTATTTTCTATTGCCTTTCGTGAACCTTCATTGTTTGGTGACTAGGCTTGTGGATTACACTATAATTGTGCATTCCATACGCGTATTTTCTATCACCTTACGCAAGCCTTTTTTTTTTTTCAGTTACAGCCGCATTTAGTAAACCGCTCATGTTTGAGTTTTCATTGGCCATCGATGAAAGTTGATCAATGGCCCACGAAAACTCAAACACGAGATGTTTCCTAAATTCTGCTATAGCTCAACAAAAAATGAAGGTTCAGGAAAGGTGGTAGAAAATACGCGTACAAACACGAGTGTTTACTTAAATGTGGCTATAACTCAACAAAAAATGAATGTTCGCAAAACAAGATAGAAAATATACATATAGAATGCACAACTATAGTGAAATCCACAATCGTAATGACCAAAATTGATTAATGGCCTATGAAAACTCCGACATGAGTGGTTTCCTAAGTGCATCTATAACTCAATGAAAAATGAAGGTTCTCAAAAGACTATACAAAATATGCATATACAATGCAAAACTACAGTGTAATCCACAATCGTATTCACTAAGGTTGATTGATCGCCCATGACAACTCCAACGCGAGAGTTTTGCTAAATGCGACTATAACTCAACAATAAATGAAGGTTCCCGAAAGATGATAGAAAATACGTGTACAAAATGGACAACTATAGTACAATCCATAATCATAGTCACCAAAGTTGATCGATGGCCCACGAAAACTAAAACATGAGCGGTTTGCTAAATGCAGCTATAACTCAACAAAAAATGAAGGTTCGCGAAGGGTGATAGAAAATACGTGTATAGAATGCACAACTAAAATTTAATTCATAAGCGTAGTCATGAAATTTGATCGATGGCCAACAAAAACTCAAACACAAGCGGTTTCCTAAATGCGGCTATAACTCAACAAAAAATGATGCTTCGCAAAACAAGATAGAAAATTAACGTTCATAATGCACAACTACAGTGTAATCTAGAATCATAGTCACCAATGTAGATGGCCCATGAAAACTTAAACACAAGCGGTTTCCTAAATGCAACTATAACTCAACAAAAAATAAAGGTTAATGAAAGGCAATAGGAAATACACGTATGGAATGGCCGACTACAGTGTAATGATGACTACGATTCACCAATGAAAACTCAAACATGAGTGATTTACAAAATGCAGGTATAACTCAGAAAAAAAAGAAGGTTTGCAAAAGGCGATAGAAAATAAGTGTACAAATTGGACAACAATGCAATCCACAAACATATTTACCAAAGTTGATCGATGACCTATGAAAACTAAAACATGAGCAGTTTCCTAAGTGCACAACTATAGTGTAATTCACATGCATAGTCAGCAAAGTTGATCGATGGGCCATGAAAACGGAAATACAAGTGGTTTCCTAAAAGCAGCTATAACTCAAGAAAAAATAAAGATTTGTGAAAGGCGATAGAAAATATGCTTAAAGATTGGACAACTATAGTGCAATCCGCAATTGTAGTCACAAAAGTTGATCGATGGCCCACGAAAACTCAAACAAGAGTGTTTTCCTAAATGTAGCTATAACTCAAAAAAAAATGAAGGTTTGTGAAAGGCAATTAAAAATATGCGTACAAAATGCACAACTAAAGTACAATCCACTATCGTAGTCACCAAAGTCAATTGATGGCCCACAAAATCTCAAACATGAAAGGTTACTTAAATGTGGCTATAACTCTACAAAAATTAAGGCTCGCGAAAGGCAAAAGAAAATACGAGTATAGAATGCACAACTACATTGTAATCCACAAGCCTTGTAACACGAGTAGTTTCTTAAATGCGGTTATAACTAAAAAAAAAATTAAGTGTCGCAAAAGGTGTTAGAAAATTAGCGTTCATAATGCACAAGTATAGTGCAATCCACAATCATAGTCACCAAAGTTGATCGATAGCCCACAAAAACTCAAACACGAGAGTGGTTTCCAAAATGCGACTATATAACTCAACAAAAAATGAAGGTTCACGAAAGGGGATAGAAACTACATGTACAAAATGGACAACTACAGTGGAATCCACAATCGGAGTCACAAAAGTTGATTGATGGCCCATGAAAACTCAAACACGAGCAGTTTCCTAAATGCAGCTATAACTCAAAAAAATATGGTTCGTGAAAGAAGATAGATAATATGCGTATAGAATGCATTACTATAGTGCAATTCACAATCGTGGTCACCAAAATTGATCGATGACCCACAAAAACTCAAACACGAGCAGTTTCCTAAATGCTACTATAACTCACAAATAAATGAAGGTTCGCGAAAGGCGATAGAAAATATGCATATACAATGCACAACTACATTGTAATCCATAATTGATGGCCTAGGAAAATTCAAACACGAGCGTTTTCCTAAATGCGGCTATAACAAAACAAAAAATCAAGGCTGGTGAAAGGCGATTAAAAATATGTGTACATAATGCACAACTACAATACAATCCACAATCGTAGTCACTAAAGTTAATCGATTCCCAAAAAAATTCAAACATGAGTGGTTTCCTAAATGGTCTATAATTCAACAAAAAATGAAGGTTTGTAAAAGGCAATTCAAAATATGCATACAAAATGCTCAACTACAGTACAATCCACAATCGTAGTGACCAAAGTTGATGGATGGTCCACAAAAATTAAAATATGAGTGGTTTGCTAAATGCGGTTATAACTCAACAAAAAGTTAAGGTTGGTGAAAGCTGATAGAAAATAAGTGTATAGAATAGACAACTACAATGTAATCCATAAGCATACTCAAAAAAGTTGATCGATGGCCCACAAAAACTCAAACATGAGCGATTTCCTAAGTTTGGCTATAACTCCTCAAAAAAGAAGGTTTGCGAAAGGTGATTGAAAATAGTCATATAGAATGTACAACTACAGTGCAATCCACAATCGTAGTCACCAAAGATGATTGTTGGCCCACGAAAACACAAAAATGAGCGGTTTCCTAAGTGCAGCTATAACTCAACAAAAATTGAAGGATCATAAAAGGCAATAGAAAAAACATGTATGGAATGCACAACTACAGTGTAATCCACTATCGTAATCACCAAAGTTGATTGATGGCCCAGGAAAACTCAAACACGAGTGTTTTCCTAAATGCGGCTATAACTGAACAAAAAATGAAGGTTCATGAAAGGCGATTAAAAATATGCATACAAAATGCACAACTACAAACTATCCAGAATCGTAGTTACCAAAGTTGATTGATTGCCCACAAAAACTCAAACATGAGCGGTTTCATAAATGCGGCTATAACTAAACAAAAAATAAAGTTTCGCAAGAGGCGATAGAAAATACACATAGAGAATGGAAAACTATAGTGCAATCGACCATCGTAGTCACCCAAGTTGATCGATGGACCATGAAAACTCAAACACGAGCGATTTCCTAAGTGTGGCTAACTCAACGAAAAATGAAGGTTTGTGAAAAGCGATAGAAAATACATGTATAAAATGCACAACTACAGTGTAGTCCACTATCGTAGTCACCAAAGTTGATGAATGGCCCACGAAAACTCAAAAATGCCTATATTTTTTAAATGCGGGTATAACTTAATAAAAAAAAAGGTTCGTGAAAAGTGATTAAAAATATGCATACAAAATGTACAACTACAGTACAATCCACAATTGTCATCACCAAAGTTGATCGATGACCCACAAAAACTCAAACATCAGCGGTTTCCTAAATGCGGTTAATAACTCAACAAAAATTGAAGGATTGTGAAAGGAGATAGAAATTATGCTTATAGAATGCACAAATACATTGTAAACAACAAGCATAGTCAGCAAACTTGTTCGATGGCCCACGAAAAATCAAACTCATGCGGTTTCCTAAGAGTCGTTTCCTAAATGTGGCTATAACTCAGCAAAAAATGAAGGTTCATGAAAGGGGATAGAAAATAATTGTACATAATGGACAACTACAGTGCATTCCACAATTGTAGTCACCAAAGTTGAACGACGGCCCATGAAAACTCAAACACGAGCGGATTCCTTAGTGCAACTATAACTCAATAGAAAATGAAGGTTCGTGAAAGGCGATATGAAAGACACATACAGAATGAACAACTACAGTTTAATCCACAATCATAGTCACCAAAGTTGATCGATGGCCCACAAAATCTCAAACATGAGCTGTTTTCCTAAGCGTATTTTCTATCACCTTTCGCGAACCTTCATTTTTCGTTGAGTTATAGCTGCACTTAGGAAACCGCTCGTGTTTGAGTTTTCGTGGGCCATCGATCAACTATGGTGACTACAATTGTGGATTGCACTGTAATTGTCCATTCTCTACATGTATTTTCTATTGCCTTTCGCGAACGTTCATTTTTTGATGAGTTATAGCCGTATTTAGGAAACCGCTCGACTTTGAGATTTTGTGGGCCATCGATCAACTTTGGTGACTATACTTGTGGATGAAACTGTACTTGTCCATTCTATACACATAATTTCTATCGCCTTTCATGAATATTCCTTTTATGTTGAGTTATAGCCGCATTTAGGGAACCGCTCGTGTTTGAGTATTTGTGGGCCATCGATCAACTTTGGTGACTACAATTGTGGATTGCATTGTAGTTGTCCACTCTGTACGCGTATTTTCTATCGCATTTCGTGAACTTTCATTTTTAATCTCAGTTATAATTGCTTTTAGGAAACCTCTCGTGTTTAAATTTTTGTGGGCCAACAATCAACTTTGGTGACTACGATTGTAGATTACATTGTAGTTGTGCATTCTATAAACGTATTTCTTTTTGCCTTTCGCGAACCTTCCCTTTTTGTTGAGTTATAGCCGCAGTTAGGAAACTGATCTAGTTTGAGTTTTCGTGGGCCATCGATAAACTTTGGTGACTACACTTTTGGATTACATTCTAATTGTGCATTCTATATGCGTATTTTCTATTGCCTTTCGCGAACCTTCATTTTTTGTTGAGTTATAGCCACATTTAGGAAACTGGTGATGTTTGAGTTTTTGTTGGCTATCACTCAACTTTGGTGACTAAGATTGTGGATTATACTGTAGTTGTGCATTATGTACGCATATTTTTTATAACCTTTCATGAAACTTCACTTTTTGTTGATTTATAGCTGCATTTAGGAAAACCCTCGTGTTTGAGTTTTCGTGGGCCATCGATCAACTTTGGTGACTATGATTGTGGTTTACACTATAGTTTCACATTCTATACATGTATTTTTTATCACCTTTCGCGAACCATCATTTTTTGTTGAGATATAGCTGGACTTAGGGAACCGCTTGTGTTTGAGTTTTCGTGGGCCATCGATCAAGTTTAGTGACTACACTTGTGAATTACAATGTAATGCATTCTATACTTGTATTTTCTATCGCCTTTCGCGTACCTTCTTTTTTCGTTGAGATATAACAGGACTTAGGAAACCACTCATGTTTGAGTTTTCGTAGACCATCAATCAACTTTGGTGAGTACAATTGTGGATTACACTGTAGTTTTGCATTCTATACCCATATTTTCTATCGAATTTCGCGAACTATCAGGTTTTGTTGAGATGTAGTTGCATTTAGGAAACCGCTCTTGTTTGAGTTTTGGTGGGACATCAATGAACTTTGGTGACTACGATTGTGGATTCTACTCTAGTTGTGCATTTTCTACGTTTTTTTTTAATCGCCTTTCATGAACCTTCATTTTCTAATGAGTTATAGGTGCAACTAGGAAAAAGCTCGTGTTTGAGTTTTCGTGGGCCGTTGAGCAACTTTGGTGAATACGATTGTGGATTACACTGTAGTTGTGCGTTCTATATGCATATTTTCTATTGCATTTCACGGACCGTCATTTTTTCATTGAGTTTTATAGTCGCACTTAGGAAACCGCTCGTGTTTCAGTTTTCGTGGGCCATCGATCAACTATCGTGACTACAATTCTGGATGCGTATTTTCTATCGCCTTTCATGGACCTTTAGTTTTTGTTCAATTATAGCTGCATTTAGGAAACCACCCGTGTTTGAGTTTTTGTGGGCCATCAATCAACTTTGGTGACTACAATTGTGGATTGCACTGTAGTTGTGCATTATGAATGCTAATTTTCTCTTGCCTCTCACAAACCTTCATTTTTTATTAAGTTATAGCCGCATTTAGCAAACCCTTCATTTTTGAGTTTTAGTGAGCCATTGATCAACTTTGGTGACTACGATTGTGGATTGCATTGTAGTTGTGCATTATGAACGTTAATTTTCTATCTCCTTTCCCGAACCTTCATTTTTTGTTGAGTTATAGTCAGATTTTAGGAAACTGTTCATGTTTGAGTTTTGTACTATAGTTTTGCATTTTGTACCCATATTTTTAATTGCCTTTCACGATCCTTCATTTTTCCTTTAATTATAGCCGCATTAACGAAAACAATCATGTTTGAGGTTTCGTGGGCCATTGGTCAACTTTGGTGACTACAATTGTGGATTGTACTATAGTTGTCCATTCTATACATGTATTTTCTATTGCCTTTCGGAAACCTTCATTTTTGTTGAGTTATAGCCACATTTAGGAAACTGCTCGAGTTCAAGTTTTCGTGGGCTATCGATCAACTTTGGTGACTATGCTTGTGGGTACACTATAGCTGTGCATTCTTTACGTGTATTTTCTTTCGCCTTTCGCAAACCTTTCTTTTTTTATCGAATTATGGCCGCATTTAGGAAACTTCTCATGTCTCAGTTTTTGTGGGCCATCGATCAACTTTGGTGAATGGGATTGTGGTTTACACTATAGTTTTGCATCCTATAAGCATATTTTCTATCGCATTTCGCGAACTATAATTTTTTGTTGAGTTATAGCTACAGTCACAAAACCACTCGTTTTTGAGTTTTTCGTGGGCCATCGATCAAGTTTGGTGACTACGATTGTGGATTACACTGTAGTTGTACATTTTGTACACGTAATTTCTGTCGCCTTTTGTGAACCTTCATTTTTTGTTGAGTTGTAGCCACATTTAGGAAACCACTTGTGTTTGAGTTTTCAAGGGCCATCGATCAAATTTGGTGACAACGATTGTGCATTGCATTGTAGTTGTGAATTCTATACGTGTATTTTCTATCCTCTTTCAAAAAACCTTAATTTTCATTTGAGTTTATAGCCGCATTTAGGAAATCTCTCATGTTTTTGTTTTCATTTTCATCGATCACATTTGCTGACTATGATTGTGGATTGCACTGTAGTTTTCCATTTTGTACGCGTATTTACAATCGCCTTTCATGAATCTTCATTTTTTGTTGAGTTATAGCCGCATTTAGGAAACCACTTGACTTTGTGTTTTCATGGGCCATCAAACTTAGGTGACTATGCTTGTGGATTAGACTGTAGTTGTGAATTGTATACAGGTATTTTCTATCGCCTTTCGCGAATGTTCATTTTTTGTTTAGTTTATAACTTCATTTATGAAACCGCTCATCTTTGAGATTTTATGGGCCATCGATCAGCTATGGTGACTACGATTGTGGTTTGCACTATTGTTGTGCATTCTGCACACATATTTTTAATCGCCTTTCATGAAATTTTAGTTTTTGTTGATTTACATCCGCATTTATGAAACTTTGGTGACTACGATTGTGAATTAGACTGTTGTTGTGCATTCTATAGGCATATTATCTAGCGCCTTTGACGAACGTTCATTTTTCATTGAGTTATAGCTGTGCTTAGGAAACCACTCGTGTTTGATTTTTCGTGGACCATCGATAAACTTTGGTGACTAAGATTGTAGATTGCACTGTAGTTTTTCATTCTCTACGTGTCTTTAATATCGCCTTTCACGAACCTTACTTTTTTGTTGAGTTATAGCTGCATTTTGAAAACCGTTCACGTTTAATTTTTCATGGGCCATCAATCAACTTTGGTGAGTACGCTTGTGGATTACACTGTAGTGGTGAATTTTATATGCATATTTTCTATCGCCTTTCGCGAACCTTCCTTTTTTCTTGAGTTATATCCACATTTCAGAAACCACTTTTGTTTTAGTTTATGTGGGCCATCGATAAGCATTGGTGAGTACGCTTGTTGATTAGATGGTAGTTGTGCATTCTATATGCGATTTTTCTGTAGCCTTTTGTGAACCTTCATTTTTTGTTCAATTACAGCGGCATTTAGGAAAATCCTCGTGTTTGAGTTTTCATGGGCCATCAATGAACTTTGGTGAATATTATTGTGGATTGTATTATCAACAATTGTGCATTCTATATGCATATTTGTAATTTTATTTTTTGAACCTTCAGTTTTTGTTTAGTTATAGACGCATTTAGGAAATCGCTGGAGTTTGAGTTTTCATGGGCCATTGATCAAATTTAGTGACTAAGTTTTTGAATTTTACTGTAGTTGTGCATACTATACATGTATTTTCTATCGCCTTTTGTGAACCATCATTTTTTCTTGCATTGTAGCTGTAATTATGAAACCGCTCAAAAAATGTGGATAACTCGACAAAAAATGAAGGTTCAAAAAATGCGATAGAAAATATGCATACATAATGGACAAATACAGAGAAATCCACAATCGTAGACACCAAAGTTGATCGATGGCCCACGAAAAGTCAAACTCGAGCGGTTTCCTAAATGTGGCTATAACTCAACAAAAAATGAAGGTTCATCAATCAACTTTGGTGACTACGCTTGTGGATTCAAATTTAGTTGTGCATTGTATATGCGTATTTTCTATCGTCTTTCACGAACCTTTATTTTCTGTTGAGTTATAGCCGCATTTAGGAAACGGCTCATGTTTGAGTTTTTGTGGGCCATGATCAACTTTTGTGACTAGGATTGTGGATTGCATTGTAACTGTCCATTATGTATGTGTCTTTTCTATCGCCTTTCGTGAACCTTCATTTTTGTTTAGTTATAGCCGCATTTAGGAAACTGCTCGAGTTTGAGTTTTCGTGGGCCATTGATCAGCTTTGGTGACTACGCTTGTGGATTACACTATAGTTGTGCATTTTACACGCATATTTTCTATCACCTTTCGCGAAACTTCATTTTTCTTGAGTTATAGCCGAATTTAGGAAACCACTCATGTTTGTGTTTTTGTGGGCCATCTATCAACTATTGTGACTACGTTTGTGGATTTTATTGTAGTTGTGCTTTTTGTACAAATATTTTTAATTGCCTTTCAAAAACCTGTTATTTTTTGTTTATCAACTTTGGTGACTATGATTGTAGATTACTCTTTATTTGTGCATTCTATACGCGTATTTTCTATCGCCTTTCGCGAAACTTCTTTTTTTGGTTCAGTTATAGCCGTATTTAGGAAACCGCTCATGTATGAGTTTTTTTGGACCATCAATGAACTTTGATGACTACAATTGTGGATTGTACTGTAGTTGTGCATTCTATATGCATATTTTGTATCGCCCTTCACAAACCTTCATGTTTTGTTGAGTTATAGGCACATTTAGGAAACCACTCATGTTTGAGTTTCATTAAATTTTGCCTCTCTACAAAATCCATTTTCAGATTTTTCATAAAAAGATTGAAAAAAATTGCCTTCTTTTACCTCTACTACTTCTACTTTTCAAAAAAATCTATCTTTTTTAAAAAAAAATAGTTTCAAAAAATAGATAATCTGGGTCTCTTTAGCACATGAGCATCTATAAAATCCATATTTCGACTTTCCAAAAAAAAAATTGGTTCGTAGATTCTATTTTTGGGGGGTTCTTACATGTTGGTGAAAAATTAGTTTTTTTAAAAAAAGGATGATCTGGGTTTACTAACAACGACATTATTTACAAAATCCATTTCTCAGGTTTTTCATAAAAAGATTCAAAAAAATTGCCTCTGTTACCTCTACTTCTTCTACTTTGAAAAAAATCAATCTTTTTCAGGAACAAATGATTTCAAAAAACGGACGATTTGGGTCTTTTTAGCACAAGAGCACCTATAAAACCCATATTTTTTATTATCCCAAAAAAAATTATTTCATAAATTCTATTTTTTAGGGGGTTCTTGCATGTTGGTGAAAAATTATTTTTTCGAGAAAAGGACGATTTAGATATTACTCAAAATGACATTCTCTACAAAATCGATTTCTCAAAATTTTCAATAAAAGATTCAAAAAATTTGCCTACGTTACCTCTACTGCTTCTAGTTTTCAAAAAAGCCTATCTCTTTCAAGAACAACTTATTTTTTCAAAAAATGAACGATTTGAATCTCTTCAGCACACCAACACCTATAAAACCCATATTTTCGATTTTCCCAAAAAAAATTATTTCGTAGATTGTATTTTTGAGAGGTTCTTGCATGTTGGTGAAAAAATAGTTTTTTGAAAAAAGGATGATCTAGGTCTACTAAGAACGACATTCTCTACAAAACCCATTTCTTAGATTTTTCATTAAAAAATATTCAAAAGAATTGCCTTTGTTACCTCTACTGCTTCTACTTTTTCAAAACCAACATATTTTTTTAAAAAATGGGTGATCAGGGTCTCTCTATCTCTTGAGCACCTATAAAACCCATATTTTCGATTTTCCCAAAATAAATTGTTTCATAGATTTTATTTTTGAGGGGTTCTTACATGTTGGTGAAAAAATAGTTTTTCGAAAAAAGGATGATCTGGGTCTATTCAAAATTACATTCTCTACAAAACCCATTTCTAAGATTTTTCATAAAAAGATTCAAGAAATTTAACTCTATTACCTCTACTACTACTTTTCAAAAAAATGTATCTTTTTCAAAAACAACTTATTTAAAAAAAAATGGATGATTTGGGTGTCTTTAGCTATCGAACACCTATATAACCCTTTTTTTTAAAAAATTGTTTCGTAGATTCTATTTTTGAGGGGTTTTTGCATGTTGGTGAAAAATTAGTTTTTTGAAAATAGGATGATCTGGGTCTACTTAGAATGACATTCTCTACAAATCCCATTTTCTTAGATTTTTCATATAAAGATTCAAAAAATTTGCCTCTATTTACCTCTACTACTTCTAATTTTCAAAAAAATATATTTTTATCAAGAAAAAATAGTTTTTCGAAAAGAAGACGATTTGGGTCTACTCAGAACGACATTCTCTATAAAACCCATTTCTCAGATTTTTCATAAAAATATTCAAAACATTTGCCTTTTTTACCTCCATTGGTTCTATTTTTCAAAAACGTCTATCTTTTTGAAAAACAACTTATTTTTTTCAAACATCGGACAATCTAGGTCTCTTGAGCACATGAGTACCTATAAAGCTCATGTTTTTTATTTTCCCAAAAAAAGTTGTTTCATATAATCTATTTTTGATGGGTTCTTGCATGTTGATGAAATATTACTTTTTCAAGAAAAGGACGATATGGGTGTACTCAGAATGACATTCTCTACAAAACCCATTTTTCCCATTTTTCATAAAAAGATTCAAAAAATTTGTGTCTGTTCCCTCTACTACTTCTACTTTACAAAATAATCTATCTTTTTCAAGAAGTTAATTTTTCAAAAAACGGACGATCTGGGTCTCTATAGCACATGAACCTATAAAACCCATATTTTTGATTTTACAAAAAAAGTGTTTGGTAGATTCTATTTTTGAGGGGTTTTTGCATGTTGGTGAAAAATTAGTTTTTTGAAATAAGGATGATTTGGGTCTACTCAGAACGACATTCTCTACAAAACCCATTTCTCAGATTTTGCATAAAAAGATTCAAAACATTTGTCTCTGTTACCTCTACTACTTCTACTTTTCAAAAAAAATCTATGTTTTTCAAAAATGGACGATCTAGGTTTCTTTAGCTCTCGAGCACCTACGAAACCCATATTTTTGATTTTCCCAAAAAAAAATGTTTCGTAGATTCTATTTTTGAGGGGTTATTGAATGTTGGTGAAAAATTAGTTTTTCAAGATAAGTATGATCTAGGTCTACTAAGAATGACATTCTCTACAAAACCCATTACTGAGATTTTTCATAAAAAGATTAATTTTTTTTTGCCTCTCTTACTTCTACTACTTCTATTTTTCAAACTCAAGCAGTTTGCTAAATGCGGCTATAACTAAACAAAAAAAAGTTTCATGAAAGGTGACTAAAAATATGCGTACAAAATGCACAACTATAGTACAATCCAAAATCGTAGTTACCAAAATTGATCGATGACCCAAAAAACTCAAAGATGAGCGGTGTCCTAAATGCAGCTATAACTCAAAAAAAACTCAAGATTCACAAAAGGCGATAAAAAATACATGTACAAATTGGACAACTACAATGCAATGCACAATCGTAGTAACCAAACTTAATCTGCCCATGAAAACTTAAATATGAGCGGTTTCCTAAATAAAACTATAACTCAACAAAAAATTAAAGTTTGTGAAAAGTGATTAAAAATATGTGTAAAGAATGCACAACTATAGTACAATCCACAATTGTAGTCACCAAATTTGATCGTTGGCCCACGAAAAATTAAACATGAGCGGTTTCCTAAATCCGGCTAGAAGTCAACAAAAAATGAAGGTTCACGAAAGCCAATAGAGAATATGTCTACAAAATGGAAAACTATAGTGCAATTAACAATCGTAGTCACCAACATTTACAGATGGCCCACAAAAACTCAAACATGAGTTGTTTCCTAAATGAAACTATAACTGAAAAAGAAATGAAGGTTCATGAAAAGGCGATAGCAAATATGTGTATAGAATTAAGAACTACAATTTAATCGTAATCATAGTCACGAAAGTTGATTGATGGCACATGAAAACTCAAATATGAGCGGTTTACTAAATGTAGCTATAACTCAACAAAAAATGAAGGTTCACAAAAGGCGATAGAAAATACGCATACAGAATGGACAACAACAGTGCAATCCACAATCATAGTCCCCAAAGTTGATTGATGGACCACGAAAACTCAAACACGAGTGGCTCCCTAAATGCGGATATAACTCAACAAAAAATGAAGGTTCGCAAAAGTTGGTAGAAAATACGCATATAGAATGCACAACTACAATGTAATCCACAAGCGTAGTCAGCAAAGTTGATCGATGGCCCATGACAACTCAAACTCAAGCGGTTTCGTAAATGTGGCTATAAGTCAACAAAAAATGAAGGTTCATTGATCAACTTTGCTGACTATGCTTGTGGATTACACTATAGTTGTGCATTGTATACAAGTATTTTCTATCACCTTTTGCGAACTTTCATTTTTTGTTGAGTTATAGCCGCATTTAGGAAATGACTATGTTTTCTAGGCCATTGATCAACTTTGGTTTCTACAATTATGGATTGCACTGTAGTTGTCCATTGTGTACATGTTTTTTATATTGCCGTTTGTGAACCTTCATTTTTTGTTGAGTTATAGTCGCTTTTAGCAAACTGCAAAATTTTGAGTTTTCGTGGGGCATCGATCAACTTTGGAGACTATGCTTGTGGATTACACTATAGTTGTGCATTCCATACGCATATTTTCTATCAAATTTTATGAACCTTCATTTTTTGTTGAGTTATAGCTGCACTGAAGAAACCGCTAGTGTTTGAGTTTTTGTGGAACATCGATCACCTTTGGTGACTACGATTGTTGATTGTACTGTAGTTGTCCATTATGTATGCATAATTTCTTTTGGCTTTTGTCATCATTTTTTGTTGATTTATAGCCGCATTTAGGAAACTGCTTGTGTTTGAGTTTTCATGGGCCCACACAAGCGGTTTCCTAAATGCGGCTATTACTCAAGAAAAAATGAAGGTTAACGAAATGCGATAGAAAATACGCGTACAGAATGGACAACTACAGTGCAATCCACAATCATAGTCACCAAAGTTGATCGATGGCCCATGAAATTTGAAACACGAGCGGTTTCATAAGTGCAGCTATAACTCAACAGAAAAATGAAGGTTCACGAGAGGCGATAGAAAATATGTGGATAAAATGCATGACTATAGTGTAATCTACAATCGTGGTCACCAAACTATATTGGTAGCACACGAAAACTCAAACATGAGCATTATCCTAAATGCGGCTATAACTAAACAAAAAATGAGGGTTCGTGAAAGGTGATTAAAAATATGCGTACAAAATGCAAAACTATAGTACAATCCATAATCGTACTCACCAAAGTTGTTCAATGGTCCACAAAAACTCAAACATGAGCGGTTTCCTAATTGAGGCTATAACTGAACAAAAAATGAAGGTTCGAGAAAGGCGGTAGAAAATACGTGTATATAATGCACAACTAGAGTACAATCCACAATCGTAGTCACCAAAGTTGATTGATAGCCCACGAAACCTCAAACATGAGTGTTTTCCTAAATGTGGCTATAACTAAACAAAAAATGAGGTTTCATGAAAGGCGATTAAAAATATGTGTACAAAATGCACGACTACAGTACAATCCAAAATCGTAGTCACTAAAGTTGATGGCCTACAAAAACTCAAACACGAGCATTTTCCTAAATGCGGCAATAACTAAAAAAAATGAAGGTTCGCGAAAGGCGTTAGAAAATTAGCGTTCATTATGTACAACTACAGTACAATCCATAATTGTAGTCACAAAAGGTGATCAATGGTACAAGAAAACTCAAACACGAGTGGTCTCTTAAGTCTCACTATAACTCATCGAAAAAATGAAGGTTCGTGAAAGGTGATAGAAAATATGAGTATAGAATGCACAACTACAATGTAGTCCACAATTGTAGTTGCCAAAGTTGATCAATGGCCCACGAAAAACTCAAACACGAGCGGTTTCTTAAATGCGGCTATCACTCAAGAACAAATAAAGGTTTGTGAAAGGCAATTAAAAATATGCGTACAGAATGGACAACTAGAGTACAATCCACAATTGTAGTCACCATAGTTAATCGATGGCCGATGAAAACAAAAACATGAGCGGTTTCGAAAGTGCAGGTATAACTCAACGAAAAATGAAGGTTCGCATAAGGTGATAGAAAATCGTCGTATAGAATGCATAACTATAGTGTGATTTCCTAAATGTAGTGGGCTATAACTCAACAAAAAATGAAGGTTCATGAAAGGTAATTAAAAATATGCGTACATAATGCACAACTATAGTACAATCCACAATCGTAGTCACCAAAGTTGATTGATGGCCCATAAAATTTGAAATATGAATGGTTTCCTAATCACTGCTATAATTGAACAAAAAATGAAGGTTAGCGAAAGGCGGTAGAAAATAAATGTACAGAATGGACAACTACAATGGAATCCACAATTGTAGTCACCAAAGTTGAGTGATGGCCCATGAAAACTAAAACTGGAGCAGTTTCCTAAATGCTGCTATAACTAAACCAAAAATGAAGGTTCAGGAAACGGGATAAAAAATCAATGTACATAATGGACAACTATAGTGCAATCCACAATTGTAGTGAGCAAAGTTTATCGATGGCCCACGAAAACTCAAACACGAGCAGTTTTTTAAGTGCAGCTATAACTCAACGAAAAATGAAGGTTCAAGTAAGGCGATATAAAATATGTGTATAGAATGCACAACTATAGTGTAATCCACAATCGTAGTCACCATTTTGGTCAATTGCCCACAAAAACTCAAACTCAAGCAGTTTCCTAAATGCGCTTATAACTCAACAAAAAATGAAGTTTTGCAAAAGCCGATAAAAAATACACGTGTAGAATGGACAACTACAGTGCAATCCACAATCATAGTCAAAAAACTTGATCGATGGCCCATGAAAATGCAAACACGAGCAATTTCCTAAGTGTGGTTATAACTCAAAGATAAATTAAGGTTCGCGAAAGGAAATAGAAAATACGCGTATAAAATGAACAACTATAGTGTAATCCACAAATGTAGTCACCAAAGTTGATCATTGACTCACGAAAACGCAAATAGGAATAGTTTCCTAAATACGGGTATAACTCAAAGAAAAATGAAGGTTCACAAAAGGCAATAGAAAATACGTGTACAAAATGAACTACTACAGTGCAATCCATAATTGTACTCACCAAAGTTGATTGATGTGCCATAAAAACTCAATCATGAGCAATTTCATAAATACGGCTATAACTCAACAAAAAATGAAGGTTCACCAAAGGCTATTCATGTATACATTGCACAACTATAATCTAATCCACAAGCGTATCCACCAAAGTTGATTGATGGCCCACAAAAACTCAAACACAAGCGGTTTCCTAAGTGCTGCTTGAACTCAATGGAAAATGAAGGTTCCCAAAAGGAGATAGAAAATACACGTATAGAATGTGCAACTACAGTGTATTCCACAATCGTAGTCACCAAAATTGATCAAACGCCTATGAAAACTTAAACATGAGCATTTTCCTAAATGGGGCTATAACTCAAAAAAAAATGAAGGTTCCTGAAAAGCCATTCAAAATATGCGTACAAAATGTACAACTACACTACAATACACAATTGTAGTCACAAAATTGATCGGTTTCATAAATTCAGCTATAACTCAACAAAAAATGAAGTTCCGCAAAAGGCGATAGAAAATACATGTACAGTATGGACAACTACAGTGCAATCCACAATTGTAGTCACCAAAGTTGATCGATGTCGCACAGAAACTCAAACACGAGCGGTTTCCTAAATGCGGCTATAACTCAACGAAAAATTAAGGTTCCAGTAAGGTGATAGAGAATACGCGTATAGAATGCACACCTATAGTGTAATCCACAATTGTAGTCACCAAAGTTGATTAATGTCCCACAAAACTCAAACACGAGCGTTTTCGTGAATGTGGCTATAACTCAACAAAAAATGAAGGTTAGAGAAATGTGATAGAAAATACGCATATAGAATACACAAATACAGTGAAATCCAAATTCGTAGTCACCAAAGTTGATCGATGCCACAAAAAAACTCAAACAGGAGCAGTTTGCTAAATGTGGCTATAACTCAACAAAAAATTAAGGTTCACGAAAGGCGATAGAAAATTAGACTTCATAATGGACAACTATAGTGCAATCTACAATCATAATCACCAACATCAATCGATGGCCCACGAAAACTCAAACACGAGTGATTTCTTAAATGCGGCTATAACTCAACAAAAAATGAATGTTCATGAGAGGCGATTAAAAATATGTGTACACAATGCACAATTACAATAAAACTAAAACTCAAGCAGTTTCCTAAATGCGGCTATAACTCGACAAAAAATGAAGGGTCACAAAAGGTGATAGAAATTGCATGTACAAAATGGACAACTATAATGCAATGCAGAATCGTAGTCACCAAAGTTGATCAATGGCCAATGAAAAGTCAAACACGAGGTATTTCAAAAAGTGCAGCTATAACTCAACAAAAAATGAAGGTACATGAACGACGTTAGAAAATACGTGTACAGAATGCACAACTACTGTATAATCCACAATTGTAGTCACCAAAGTTGATCGATGGCCCACAAAAACTCAAAGATGAGCATCGTTTTCCAAAATGCGGCAACAACTTAACAAAAAATTTAGGTACATGAAAGGTGATAGAAAATTAGTAATCATAATGCACTAGTATAGTAAAATAAACAATCGGACACTTCTGGATTACACAGTACTGTTTTGCATTCTATACGCGTATTTTCTATTGCATTTAGGAAACCACTCGTGTTTGAGTTTCATGAAACTTTGGCTCTCTACAAAACCCATTTTTAGTTTTTTCATAAAAAGATTGAAAAAATTTGCCTCTATTACCTCTACTGCTTCTACTTTTAAAAAATCGGACAATTTGGGTTTTTTTCAGCACACGAGCACCTAGAAAACCCATGTTTCAATTTTCCCAAAAAAAGGACGATTTGGTTATTACTCAAAATGACATTCTCTACAAAACCCATTTCTCAGATTTTTCATAATTTTTATAAAAATTTTTGCCTATGTTACCTCTACTGCTTATAACTCGAGAAAAAATGAAGGTTTACGAAAGGCGATAGAGAGTACCTGTACAAAATGGACAACTACAGTGCAATCCAGAATCGTAGTCACCAAAGTTGTTAAATGGCCCATGAAAACTCAAACACGACCGGTTTCCTAAATACGGCTATAACTCAATGAAAAATGAAGTTTCGTGAAAGGTGATGGAAAATACACATATAGAATGCACAAGTATAGTGTAATCCACAATCATAAACACCAAAGTTGATCAATGGCCAACGAAAGCTCAAACATGAGCATTTTACTAAATACGGCTATAACTCGACAAATAATCAAGGTTCGCACAAGGCAATAGAAAATACCCGTATAGATTGCACAACTACAGTGTAATCCACAAGCGTAGTCACCAAAGTTGATAGATGGCCCATGAAAACTAAAAACTCGAGCCGTTTTCTTAAATGCAGCTATAACTCAACAAAAAATGAAGGCTCGCGAAAGGTGAGAAAATAAACGTAGAGAATGGACAACTATAGTGCTGTCAATAGTCGTAGTCACCTAACTTGATCAATACCAATGAAAGCTCAAACATGAGTGGTTTCCTAAGTGCAGCTATGAATCAACGAAAAAATGAATTTTTGTTACAGGCGATAGAAAATACATGTTTACAATGCACAACTACAGTGTAATTCACTATTGTAGTCACCAAAGTTGATTGATGGCCCAGGAAAACTCAAACACGAGCATTTTCCTAAATGCGGCTATAACTGAAAAAAAATGAAGGTCCATGAAACGGGATTAAAAATATCCTTACAGAATGGACAACTACAATACAATTCACAATTGTTGTCACCAAAGTTGAACGATGGCCCACAAAAACTCAAACATGAGTGGTTTCATAAATGCGGCTATAACTCCAAAAAAAAGAACATTCGTGAAAGGTGATAGAAAATACACGTACAGAATGCACAACTAAAGTATAATCCACAAACTCAAACTTGAGCAGTTTCTAAAATGCGGCTATAACTTAACAAAAAATGAACGTTCACGAAAGGCGATAGAAAATACGTGTACATAATGGACAACTGCATTGCAATCCACAATCGTAGTCACTAAAGTTGATCGATGGCTAACGAAAACTCAAACATTTCCCTAAGTGCAGCTATAAATCAACGAAAAATGTAGGTTCACAAAAGGAAATAGAAAATACACGTCTAGAATGCACAACTACAATTTAATCCACAATTGTAGTCAACAAAGTTGATCGATCTCCCATGAAAACTCAAGCATGAGCGTTTTAGGAAGATTCATGGAAGGCAATTATAAATATTTGTACATAATGCACAACTACAATGCAATCCACAATCATAGTTACCAAAGTTGATCCATGGCCCACAAAAACTCAAACATGAGCAGTTTCCTAAATGCGGGTATAACTTAATAAAAAATGAAGGTCCGTGAAAGGCGATAGAGAATACGCATATATAATGCACTACTACAATGTAATCCACAAGCGTTGTCAGCAGAGTTGATTGATGGCCCACAAAAACTCGAACACTAGCGGTTTCGTAAATGCCGCTATAACTCAACAAAAAATAAAAGTTTGCGAAAGGCAATAGAAAATACGTGTACAAAATGGACAATAAAGTGCAATCCATAATCGTAGTCACGAAGTTGATTGATCAACTTTGGTGATTATGCTTGTGGATTACACTGTAGTTGTGCATTCTATACACGTAGTTTCTATTGCCTTTCATGAATTTTCATTTTTTGTTGAGTTATAGCCACATTTAGGAAACCACTCATGTTAGAGTTTTTGTGGGCCATCGATAAACTTTAGTGACTACGATTGTGGATTACATTATAGTTGTATATTCTATACCCGTATTTTTTATCGCTTTTAGTGAACCTTCATTTTTCGTTGAGTCATAGCCACATTTAGGAAACCACTCAGGTTAGAGTTTTTGTGGGCCATCGATAAACTTTGGTGACTACGATTGTGGATTACACTATAGTTGTGGATTCTATACCTGTATTTTTTATCGCTTTTAGTGAACTTTCATTTTTCGTTGAGTTATAGCCGCACTTAGGAAACCGCTTGTGTTTAAGTTTTCGTGGGCCATCGATTAACTTTGGTGACTACTATTGTGGATATCACTATAGTTGTCAATTTTGTACGCGTATTTTCTATCACCTTTCATGAACCTTCATTTTTTGTTGAGTGAAAAATTAGTTTTTCGAAAAAAATACTATCTAGGTCTACTTAGAATGACATTCTCTACAAAACCCATTTTTCAAAATTTTCATAAAAAGATTCAAAAAAATTGTCTCTACTACTTCTACTACCTCTACTACTTCTACATCTCAAGAAAATCTATATTTTCAAGAATAACTTATTTTTTTCAAAAAATGGACGATCTAGGTCTCTTTAGCACACGAGCTCCTATAAAGCCCATATTTTTTATTTTCCCAAAAAAAATTGTTTCGTAGATTCTATTTTTGAGGGGTTTTTGCATGTTCATGAAAAATTTGTTATTCAAAATAAGGACGATCTGGGTCTACTCAGAATGACACTCTCTACAAAACCCATTTCTTAGATTCTTCATAAAAAGTTTCAACAAATTTGTCTCTCATAACTCTACTGTTTCTACTTTTCAAAAAAATCTATTTTTCTCAAGAACAACTTATTCTTTCAAAAAACGGACGATTTGGGTCTCTTTAGCTCTCGAGCACCTATAAAACCCATATTTTTGACTTTCCCAAAAATAATTGTTTCGTAGATTCTATTTTTGAGGGGTTCTTGAATGTTGGTGAAAAGATAGTTTTCCGAGAAAAGGACGATCTAGGTCTACTAAGAACAACATTCTCTACAAAACCCATTTCTTAGATTTTTCATAAAAAGATTCAAAAAAAATTCCTCTGTTAAACCTCTACTGCTTCTACTTTTCAAAAAAATCTATTTTTTTCAAAATAAACTTATTTTTTCAAAAAAATCTATTTTTTTCAAAATAAACTTATTTTTTCAAAAAAATCTATTTTTTTCAAAATAAACTTATTTTTTCAAAAAATAGAACATCTGGGTTGCTTTAGCTCTCGAGCACCTGTAAAATCCATATTTTCGATTTTCCCATAAAAGTTGTTTCATAGATTTTGTTTTTGAGAGGTTTCTTGCATGTTGGTGAAAAATTAGTTTTTCGAAAAAAGGACGATTTGGGTCTACTCAGAACGACATTCTCTACAAAACCCATTTTTTAGATTTTTCATAAAAGATTCAAAAAAATTACCTCAATTACCTCTTTTGCACACGAGTATCTAGAAAACCCATATTTTTTATTTTCCCAGAAAAAATTGTTTCGTAGATTCTATTTTTGAGGAGTTTTTGCATATTGGTGAAATATTAATTTTTTGAAAAAAGGACGATCTAGGTGTACTCATAATGACATTCTCTACACAACCCATTTATCCCATTTTTCATAAAAAGATTAAAAATATTTTCCTCTGTTGCCTCTACTACTACTTTGCAAAAAAAAAATATCCTTTTAAAAAAGAAGTTATTTTTTCAAAAAATGAACAATCTGGGTCTCTTTAGCACATGAACACCTATAAAACCTATAGTTTTGATTAAAAAAAAGTTTCTTAAAATCTATTTTTGAGGCGTTCTCGCATATTGGTGAAAAATTAGTTTTTCGAAAAAAGGATGATGTAGGTTTTCTCTGAACAACATTTCTACAAAACCCATTTCTTATATTTTTCATAAAAAGATTCAAAAAATTTGCGTTTGTTACCTCTATTGTTTCTACTTTTCAAAAAAATCTATCTTTTTCAAGAAACTACTTATTTTTTCAAAAAACGGACAATCTGGGTCTCTTTAGCTCTCGGGCACCTATAAAACCCATATTTTCAATTTTCCAAAATAAAATTGTTTCGGAGATTCTATGTTTAAGGGGTTCTTGCATGTTGGTAAAAAAATATTTTTTCAAAAAAAGGATGATTTGTGTCTCCTCAAAATGACATTCTCTACAAAACCCATTTCTTAGGTTTTTCATAAAAAGATTCAAAAAAATTTGCTATGTTACCTCTACTGCTTCTATGTTTTGAAAAAATCTATCTTTTTCAAGAATAACTTATTTTTTCAAAAGGTTGACAATGTAGGTCCCTTTAGCACATGAGCACTTATAAAAAACCATATTTTGATTTTCCCGAAAAAAATTATTTCATAAATTCTATTTTTGAGGGGTTCTTGCATGTTGTTGAAAAATTAGTTTTTCGAAAAGAGGATGACGATTTGGGTCTACTCAGAAGGACATTCTTTACAAAATCCATCTATCAGATTTTTCATCAAAAGATTCACAAAAAAATCCTATGTTACCTCCACTGCTTCTATTTTTCAAAAAAAT
Source organism: Sequoia sempervirens (assembly GCA_007258455.2). NCBI lineage: Eukaryota > Viridiplantae > Streptophyta > Pinopsida > Cupressales > Cupressaceae > Sequoia > Sequoia sempervirens. The sequence goes on from VDFB02000003.1 coordinate 761,304,711, forward strand.
CTATCTTTTTCAAGAACAACTTATTTTTTCAAAAATCGGACGATCTAGGTCTCTTGAGCACACGAGTACCTATAAAACCCATATTTTTTATTTTCCCAAAAAAAATTCTTTCATAGATTCTATTTTCTGAGGGGTTCTTGCATGTTGGTGAAATTTAGTTTTTCAAAAAAAGGACGATCTAGGTCTAATTAGAATGATATTCTCTACAAAACCAATTTTTCATAAAAGGATTCAAAAAATTTGCCTCTGTTACCTCTATTGCTTCTACGTTTCAAAAAAATATTTTTAAAAAAGAACTTACTTTCTAAAAAAATGGACGATCTGTGTCTCTTTAGGACACGAGCGGTTTCCTATATGCGGCTATAACTCAACGAAAAATGAAGGTTCGCGAAAGGTGATAGAAAATACGCATACAAAATGGACAACTACAGTGCAATCCACAATTGTAGTCACCAAAGTTCATCGATGGCCCACAAAATCTCAAACACGACCGATTTCCTAAGTGTGGCGATAACTTCACAAAAAATGAAATGATGGTTCGTGAAAGGTAGTTAAAAATATGTATACATAATGCACAATTACAGTACAATCCACAATCGTAGACACCAATGTTGATCGATGGCCCACAAAAGTCAAACATGAGCAGTTTTCTAAATGCAGCTATAACTGAAAAAAAAAATGAAGGTTTGTAAATAGCGATATAAAATACAGGTATAGAATGCACAAATACAAGGTGATCCAAAAGCATAGTCACCAAAGTTGATAGTTCGCCCTCAAAAACTCAAACACGAGCGTTTTCATAAATGTGGCTATAACTCAACAAAAAATAAAGGTTCACGAAAGGCGATAGAAAATACGCATACAGTATGGAAAGATACAAGGGAATCCACAATCGTAGTCACCAAAGTTGATCGATGGCCCACAAAAACTCAAGCAATAGCAGTTTCCCATATTCGGCTATAACTCAAGAAAAAATGAAGGTTCGCAAAAGGCGATAGAAAATACACGTACAAAATGGAAAACTACAGTACAATCCATAATCATAGTCACCAAATCTGATCGATGTTCCACAAAAACTCAAACATGAGGGGTATGCTAAATGTGGCTATAATTGAACAAAAAATGAAGGTTCACGAAAGGCCATAGAAAATACATGTACATAACGCATAGCTACAGTGTAATCCACAATCGTAGTCACCAAAGTTCATCAATGGCCTTTCGCAAACCTTCAATTTTTGTTGAGTTGTACCTGCGTTTAGGAAACCTCTTCGTGTTTGAGTTTTCGTGGGCCATCGATAAACTTTGGTGACTACAATTGTGGATTGCACTGTAGTTGTTCATTATGAATGTTAATTTTCTATCGCCTTTGACGAACCTTCATTTTTTGTAGAGTTATAACAGCATTTAGGAAACTGTTCATATTTGAGTATTTGTGGGCCATCAATTAACTTTGGTGACTACGATTGTGGATTGTACTATTTTTGTACATTCTGTACACATATTTTTAATCGCCTTTCATTAACCTTCAGTTTTTGTTGAATTATAGCCAAATTTAGGAAATCAATTATGTTTGAGGTTTCGTGGGCCATCGATCAGCTTTGCTGACTACGATCGTGGATTACACTATAGTTGTGCATTCTATAAAAGTATTTTCTATCGCCTTTCGAGAACCTTCATTTTTCGTTGAGTTACAACTGCACTTTTGAAACTGGTCGTATTTGAGTTTCGTGGGATTGATCAACTTTGGTGATTACGATTGTGGATTGCGTTGTAGTTGTCCATTTTGTACGCGTATTTTCTATCTATTTTTGTGAACCTTCATTTTTTGTTGATTTATTGCCGTATTTAGGAAACCACTTGAGTTTGAGTTTTCATGGGCTATCATTCAACTTTTGTGACTACGCTTATGGATTAAATTGTAATTGTGCATTATATACGCGTATTTTCTATCGCCTTTCGCGAACCTTCATTTTTTGTTGAGTTATAGCCTCAATTAGGAAACCACTCATGTTTGAGTTTTGTTGCCATCAATCAACTTTGGTGACTACGATTATGGATTGTATTGTAGTTGTGCATTCTCTACGCATACGTGTATTTTCTATCGCCTTTCACGAACCTTCATTTTTCGTTGAGTTATATAGCTGTACTTTGAAAACTGCTCGTGTTTGAGTTTTCGTGGGCCATCGATCAACTTTGGTGACTATGATTGTGGATTGCACTGTAGTTGTCCATTATGTATGCATATATTCTATCACCTCTCACGAACCTTGAATTTTTTTTGAGTTATAGCCGCATTTAGGAAATCGCTCGTGTTTGATTTTTCGTGGGCCATTTATCAACTTTCGTGACTAGGCTTGTGGATTAAACTGTAGTTGTGCGTTTTATATGCGTATTTTTTGTCATCTTTCATGAACATTCATTTTTTGTTTAGTTATAGCCTTATTTAGGAAACCGCTCGAGTTTCAGTTTTTAGAAAACTAATATTTCACCAACATGCAAGAACTCATCAAAATAGAATCTAGGAAACAATTTTTTTGGGAAAATTGAAGATATGGGTTTTATAGGTACTTGTATGTGCAAAAAACCCAGATCATCCGATTTTTGAAAAATTAAGTTGTTTTTGAAAAAGATAGATTTTTTTGAAAAGTAGAAGCAGTAGAGGTAACAGAGACAATTTTTTTGAATCTTTTATGAAAAATCTAAGAAATGGGTTTTGTAGAGAATGTTGTTCTTAGTAGACCTAGATCGTCCTTTTCTCGAAAAACTAATTTTTCACCAACACTTAAGAACCCCTCAAAAATAGAATCAACGAAACATTTTTTTTTTGGGAAAATCAAAAATATGGGTTTTGTAGTTGTTTGAGAGCTAAAGAGAACCATCTCGTTCATTTTTTGAAAAAATATAAGTTGTTCTTGAAAAACATAGATTGTTTTTTCAAAGTAGAAGCAGTAGAGGTAACAAAGAGAAATTTTTTGAATCTTTTTATGAGAAATTTGAGAAATGGGTTTTGTAAGGAATTTCGTTCTGAGTAGACCCAGATCATCCTTATTTCGAAAAACTAATTTTTCACCAACATGCAAGAAGCCCTTGAAAATAGAATCTACGAAAATTTTTTTTTGTAAACTTGAAAATATGGGTTTTATAGGTGTCCATGTGCTAAAAATAGACCTAGATCATTCGTTTTTTGAAAAAAATAACTTCTTCTTGAAAAAGATAGATTATTTTGAAAAGTAGAAGTAGTAGAGGTAAGACACACAAATGCTTTGAATCTTTTTATGATAAATGGGATAAATGGGGTTTGTAGAGATTGTCATTTTGAGTAGACCCAGATCGTCTTTTTTTCGAAAAACTAATATTTCACTAATATGCAAGAACCCCTCAAAAATAGGATCTGTGAAACAATTTTTTTTGGGAAAATAAAAAATATGGGTTTTATAGGTACTCGTGCATTGAAAATACCTAGATTGTCTAGTTTTTGAAAAAATAAGTTGTTTTTGAAAAAGATAGATTTTTTTGAAAAGTAGAAGTAGTAGAGGTAACAAAGGCAATTTTTTTTTAATCTTTTTATGAAAAATCTAACAAATGGGATTTGTAGAGAATGTCATTCTGAGTAGACCAAGTCCTCAAAAATAGAATCTACGAATCAATTTTTTTTAGGAAAATTGAAAATATGTGTTTTATAAGCGCTGGTGTGCTGAAGAGATTCAGATCATTCATTTTTTGAAAAAATAAGTTGTTGTTGAAAGAGATAGATTTTTTTGAAAAATAGAAGCAGTAGAGATAACATAGGCAAAAATTTTGAATCTTTTTATGAAAAATCTGAGAAATTGGTTTTGTAGAGAATGTCATTTTGAGTAATATCCAAATTGTACTTTTTTTGAAAAATTAATTTTTCACCAGCATGCAAGAATCCCTCAAAAATAGAATCTACGAAACAAATTTTTTTGGGAAAATAAAAAATATGGATTTTATAGGTTCTCGTGTGCTAAAGAGACCCAAATTGTCTGTCTTTTGAATTTTTTTGGGAAAATCAAAAATATGGGTTTTATAGGTGCTCATGTGCTAAAGAGACCCAAATCATCTATTTTTTGAAATTATTTGTTCCGAAAACAAATAGATTTTTTTGAAAGTAGAAGCATTAGAGGTAACAAAGCGATTGTTTTTTAATCATTTTATGAAAATTTTGAGAAATAGATTTTGTAGAGAATTAGTAGACCCAGATCGTCCTTTTTTTGAAAAAACTAATTTTTCACTAACATGTAAGAACCCCTCAAAAAAAGAATCTATGAATTAATTTTTTTTGGGAAAATTGAAATATGGGTTTTCTAGGTGCTCGTGTGCTAAAAGAGACCCAGATTGTCCGTTTTTTGAAAAGTAGAAGCAGTAGAGGTAACAGAGGAAATTTTTTTCAATATTTTTATGAAAAATCTATAAAATGGGTTTTGTATAGAGCCAAAGTTTCATGAAACTCAAACACGAGCGGTTTCCTAAGTGCAGCTATAACTCAATGAAAAATGAAAGTTCACGAAAGGCAATAGAAAATACGCATATAGAATGCAAAACTACTGTGTAATCCACAAGTGTAGTAATCAAAGTTGATCGACAGCCCATAAAAACTCAAACACAAGCGATTTCCTAAATACAGCTTTAACTCAACAAAAAATGAAGTATCACAAAAGGAGAAAGAAAATATGTGTATGGAATAGACAACTACAATACAATCCACAATAGTAGTAAAAAAAGTTAATCAATGGCCCACAAAAATGTATACACAAGCGGTTTCCTAAATGCAGCTATAACTCAACAAAAAATGAACGTTTGTGAAAGGCGATCTAGAAAGTATGCAAATATCGATAAACTTTTTTTACTACGCTTGTGCATTATACTCTAGTTGTGCATTCCATACGCGTAATTTGTATTTCCTTTCGCGAACCTTCATTTTTTTTTGAGTTATAGCCGCATTTAGAAAACCACACATGTTTGAGTCTTTTTGGGGCATCGATCAACTTTGGTGACTAAGATTGTGGATTATACTGTAGTTGTGCATTGTGTATGCAAATTTTTAATCGCCTTCCACAAACCTTCATTTTTTGTTGAGTTAGCCGCATTTCAGAAACATTATGTTTGAGTCTTTAAGGGGCATCGATCAACTTTGGTGACTACGATTGTGGATTGTACTATAGCTTTGCACTATGTATGCATATTTTTAATCGCCTTTCACGAACCTTCATTTTTTGTTGAGTTATAGCTACATTTAGTTAAATGTTCATGTTTGAGTTTTCGTGGGCCATCAATCAACTTTGGTCACTAGGATTGTGGATTACACTGTAGTTGTGCATTTTATACACTGATTTACTATTGCATTTTGCGAATTTTCATTTTTTTTTGAGTTAGTTGGACTTCGGAAAACGCTCGTGTTTAAGTTTTCATGGGCCATCGATCAACTTTGGTGACTATGGTTGTGGATTGCACCATACTTGTCCATTCTATACACATATTTTCTATCGCTTTTCACGAAACTTCATTTTTTGTTGAGTTGTAGCCGCATTTAGGAAATGACTCGTGTTTGAGTTTTTGTGGGCCATCAATCAACTTTGGTGACTATGATTGTGGATTGTACTATAGTTGTGCATTTTGTAGGAATATTTTTAATCACTTTTCATGAAGCTTCATTTTTTGTTGAATTATAGCCATATTTAGGAAAATGCTCGCGCATGAATTTTCATGGGCCATCGATTAAATTTGTGAATATGATTGTGGATTACATTATAGATTTGCATTCTATAAGTGTATTTTCTATCGCCTTTCACGAACCTTTATTTTTCGTTGAGTTATAGCTGCACTTCGGAAAACACTCGTGTTTGAGTTTTCAAGGGCGATCAATCAACTTTTTTTACTACGATTGTGGAGTACATTGTAGTTGTGCATTGTATAGGCCTATTTTCTATTGCCTTTCATGAACCTTTATTTTTTGTTGAGTTATACTCGCATTTAGGAAACCACTTGTGTTTGAGATTTTATGGGCTATTGATCAACCTTGGTGACTACGATTGTGGATTACACTATAGTTTTTTATTATGTACGTGTATTTTCTGTCGCCTTTTGCAAACCTCAAATTTTTTGTTGAGGTATAGCCGCATTTAGGAAACCGCTCGTGTTTAAGTTTTTGGTGGCCATCAATCAACTTTTGTGACTACGCTTAGCAATTACATTGTAGCTGTGCATTATGAACGTTAATTTTCTATCGCCTTTCAGGAACCTTCATTTTTTGTTGAGTTATAACCGCATTTAGCAAACCGCTCATGTTTTAGTTTTGTGGGACATTAATCAACTTTGGTGACTACGATTGTGGATTACACTATAGTTGTGCACTTTCTATGCATATTCTTAATTTCCTTTTACAAACCTTCATTTTTTGTTGAGTTATAGCTGCATTTAGGAAACCGCTCATGTTTGAGTTTTTTTGGTAAATTGATCAACTTTGGTGACTACGATTGTGGATTGTACTGTAGTGCATTTTGTTTTTAATCGTCTTTCATGAGCCTTCATTTTTTGTTGATGTATAGCCTTCACTATTAGCCTTCAAACACGAGCGGTTTCCTAAATGCGGGTATAACTCAACAAAAAATGAAGGTTCACAAAAGGCGATAGAAAATATGTATACATATTGAACAACTATAGTGCAATCCATAATCGTAGTCACCAAAGTTGATCGATGGCCCACGAAATCTGAAACAGGAGAGGTTTCATAAGTGCAGCTATAACTCAACAAAAATGAAGGTTTGTGAAAGGCGATAGAAAATATGCATATAGAATGCACAACTATAGTGTAATCAACAATCGTTGTCACCAAAGTTGATTGATGGCCCATGAAAACTAAAACACGAGCATTTTCCTAAATGCGGTTATAACTCAAAGAAAAATGAAGGTTTGCGAAAGGCGATAAAAAATACACGTATACAATGCACAACTATAGTGTAATCCATAATCGTAGTCATCAAAGTTGATTGATAGCCCACAAAAACAAAAACATGAGCGGTTACCTAAATGCGGCTATAACTCAACAAAAAATTAAGGTTCACAAAATGCGATAGAAAATACGTGTATAGAACTCTAACTACATTGTAATCCATAATCATAATTTCAAAGTTGATCGATGGCCACCAAAAACTCAAACACGAACGGTTTCCTAAATGTGGCTATAACTCAACAAAAAATTGAGGTTTGCAAAAGGCGACAAAATATACGTACATAATGGAAAACTATAGTGTAATCTACAATCGTAGTCACCAAGGTTGATCAATGGCCCATGAAATCTCAAACACAAGCGATTTCCTAAATGTGGGTTTAACTCAAAAAAATATAAAGGTTCACGAAAGGCGATAGAAAATAGGCATATACAATGCACAACTAAAATAGTAAAAAAATTTGATCGATGGCCCTTGAAAACTTAAACACGAGTGTTTTCCTAAGTGCAGCTATAACTCAATGAAAAATAAAGGTTCGTGAAATGCGATAGAAAATACACTTATAGAATGCAAATCTATAGTGTAATCCACAATCATATTCACAAATTTAATCGACGGCCCATGAAAATTCATGCGAGAGCATTTTCCTAAATATGGCTATAATTCAACAAAAAATGAAGGTTCACAAAAAGCGATTAAAAATATGCGTAGAAAAAAAAAAGGTTCACAAAAGGCGATAGAAAATATGGGTATAGAATGCAAAACCACATGTGTAATCCACAATCATCGTCATCAAAGTTGATCGATGGCCCACAAAAACTCAAACACGGGCGTTTTCCTACATGCAGCTAAAACTCAACAAAAAATGAAGGTTCATGAAAATGAATTAAAAGTATGTGTACCAAATGCACAACATCAGTACAATCCACAACCATAGTCACCAAAGTTGATCGATGGCCCTAAAAACTCAAACATGAGCGGTTTTGTAAATGCGGCTATAACTCAACAAAAAATGAAGGTTTGCGAAAGGCAATAAAAAGTATTTGTATACAATGCACTACTATAGTGTAAACAACAAGATTTGTGACCAAAGTTGATCGATGGCCCACGAAAATTCAAACTCGTGCGGTTTCCTAAATTCAGCTATAACTCAACAAAAAATGAAAGTTTGTGAAAGGCGATAGAAAATATGCGTATAGAATGTACAACTACACTGTAATGCACAATCGTGGTCACCAAAGTTGATTGACAAAATCTCAAACATGAGCGGTTTCCTAAATGGGGCTATAACTCAACATAAAAATGAAGGTCCGCGAAAGGTGATAGAAAATACGTGTATAGGATGTACAACTAAAGTGTAATCCACAAGCGCAGTCACCAAAGTTGCTCAATGCCCCATAAAAACTTAAACATAAGCATTTTCCTTTAGGTTACTATAACTCAACAAAAAATGAAGGTTCACGAAAGGCAATAAATAATATGCTTATAGGATGCACAACAAAATGTAATCCACAAGTGTAGTCACCAAAGTTGATCAATGCCCCATGAAAACTCAAACACGAGCGGTTTCCTAAATGCGGCTATAAGTCAACAAAAAATCAAGATTTAGGAAAGGCGATAGAAATTACACGTAGAGAATGGACAACTACAGTGCAATCCACAATCGTAGTCACAAAAGTTGATCAATGGCCTACAAAAACTCAAACACGGGCAATTTGCTAAATATGACTATAACTGAACAAAAAATGAAGGTTCATGAATGGTGATAGAAAATACATGTACATAATGGACAACTACAGTGTAATCCACAATTGTAGTCACCAAAGTTGATCGATGGCCCACGAAAACTCAACCTCGAGTGAATTCCTAAATATTGTCATAACTCAACAAAAAATGAAGGTTCACTAAAGGTGATACAAAATATACAAACATAATGGACAACTACATTTCAATCCACAATCATAGTCACCAAAGTTGATCGATGGCCAATGAAAACTCAAACACGGGCGGCTTACTAATTGAGGCTATAACTCAACAAACAATGAAGGTTCACGAAAGGTGATAGAAAATACGTGTATAGAATGCACAACTAGAGTGTAATGCACTATCGTAGTTATCAAAGTTGATCAATGGCCCTCGAAAACTTAAACATGAGCGGTCTCCTAAATGCGGCTTTAACTCAACAAAAAATGAATGTTCACGAAAGGTGATAGAAAATACGCATATAAAATGCAGAACTACATTGTAATCCACAAGCATAGTCACAAAAGTTGATCAATTCCCACGAAAACTCAAACACGAGCGGTTTCCTAAATGCGTATATAACTCAACAAAAAATGTAGGTTCGCAAGAGGTGAGAAAATTAGCATTCAAAATGCACAAGTATAGTGCAATCAACAGTTGTAGTCACCAAAGTTGATCGATGGCCCATGAAACCTCAAACACGAGCGGTTTCCTAAATGCAGCTATAACTCAACAAAAAATGAAGGTTTACGAAAAGCGATAGAAAATACACGTACAAAATTGACAACTACAGTGCAGTCGACAATCCTAGTCACGAAAGTTGACGGATTGCTGACGAAAACTCAAACATGAACGGTTTCCTAAAGGTGGCTATAACTTAACAAAAAACGAAGGCTAGGGAAAGGCAACAGAAAATTAGCGTTCATAATGCACAACTATAGTGCATCCACAATTGTAGTCACCAAAGTTGAACGATCACCCGCAAAAACTCAAAGATGAGTAGTTTCCTCAATGCGGCTATAACTCAAGAACAAATAAAGGTTTGTGAATGGAAATTATAAATATGCGTACAACAACTACATTACAATCCACAATCGTAGTCACCAAAGTTGATTGATGGCCCACAAAAACTCAAACACGAACATTTTCCTAAATGCGGCTATAACTCAAGAAAAAAAATAAAGTTTCATGAAAGGCGATTAAAAATATGTTTATAGAATTCACAACTACAGTATAATCCACAATCGTAGTCACCAAAGTTTATCGATGGGCCACGAAAACTCAAACACAAGCGGTTTACTAAGTGCAGCTATAACTCAACAAAAAATGAAGGTTCGCGAAAGTCGATAGAAAATACGTGTATGGAATGCACAACTACAGTGTAATCCACAATTGTAGTCACCAAAGGTAATTGATGCCACATTGAGGAAAACACTCGTGTTTGAGTTTTTCATGGGCCATTGATCAACGTTGGAGACTACGATTGTGGATTGCACTATAGTTGTCCATTCTGTATGCGTATTTTCTATCATCTTTTGCGAACCTTCATTTTTTCTTGAGTTATACCTAGATTTAGGAAAGCCCTCGTGTTTGAGTTTTTGTGGGTCATCGATCAACTTTGGTGACTACGATTGTGGACCACATTGTAGTTGTGCATTCTATAAATGTATTTTCTATCACCTTTCACGAACCTTCATTTTTTGTTTAGTTATAGCTGTATTTACGAAAACACTCATATTTGAGTTTTTGTGGGCCATCGATCAACCTTGGTGACTATAATTGTGGATTGCACTGTAGTTGTGCATTTTGTACGTGGATTTTCTATCACCTTTCGTGAACCTTCATTTTTTGTTGAGTTATAGCCGCACTTAGGAAACCTCTCATGTTTGAGTTTTTGTGGGTCATAGATCAACTTTAATGACTACAATTATGGATTACACTGTAATTGTTCATTATGAACATTAATTTTCTATCACCTTTCAAGAACCTTCATTTTTTGTTGAGTTATAATTGCATTTAGCAAACCGCTCATGTTTGAGTTTTTGTGGGACATAAATCAACTTTGGTGACTAAGATTGTGGATTGTACTATAATTATGCATTTTCTATGCATATTTTTAATCCCCTTTTACAAACTTTCATTTTTTGTTGAGTTATAGCTTCATTTGTGAAACTGCTCATGTTTGAGTTTTCTTGGGCAATCAATCAACTTTGGTGACTACGATTCTGCATTGTACTGTTGTTGTGCATTCTGTACACATATTTTTAATCGTCTTTCATGAGCCTTCATTTTTTGTTTATGTATAGCCGCATTTAGGAAAATGCTCTTGTTTGAAGTTTCATGGGCGATCGATCCATTTTGGTGACTACAATTATGGATTGCACTATAGTTGTCCATTCTATACGCGAATTTTCTCTGACCTTTCCTAAAACTTCATTTTTTGTGTAGTTATAGTCGCATTTAGGAAACTGCTAGTGTTTAAGTTTTCGTGGGCCATCGATGAACTTTGGTGACTGTTCTTGTGGTTGTTCTGTAGTTGTGCATTATGAACCTTCACTTTTTGTTGAATAGGAAACATTTAAAAAACTGCTTGTGTTTGAGTTTTTGTGGCCCATCGATCAACTTTTTTTACTACACTTATGGATTACACTATAGTTGTGCATTCTATACATGTATTTTCTATTGCCTTTCACGAACCTTCATTTTTATTGAGTTACAGCCGCATTTAAGTAACCAGTCATGTTTAAGATTTTGTGGGCCGTCTATCAACTTTGGTGCGTACGATTGTTGATTGGAGTGTAGTTGTGCATTCTCTACGCATATTTTTAAACGCCTTTCATGAACCTTCATCTTTTCTTGAGTTATAGCTGCATTTAAGAAAATGCTCGTGTTTGAGTGTTATAGTTGTCCAATCTGTACACGTATTTTCTATTAGATTTTGTAAACCTTCATTTTTTCTTGAGTTATAGCCAAATTTAGAAAACCACTCGTGTGTTGAGTTTTCATGGGCCATCAATCAACTTTGGTGACTATCCATGTGTATTACAATGTATTTGTGCATTCTATATGCGTATTTTCTATCACCTTTGGTGAACTTTCATTGTTCATTAAGTTATAGCTGCACTTAGGAAACCGATTGTGTTTGTGTTTATCGTAGGCCATCAATCAACTTTCGTGACTATGATTGTGGATTGCATTGTTGTTGTCCAATCCGTTAGCGTATTTTCTATTGCCTTTCGCAAACCTTGATTTTCTCTTGAGTTATATAGCCACATTTAGGAAACCACTCGTGTTTGAGTTTTTTTGGGCCAATCGTAGTCACCAAAGTTGATTGATGGCCCACAAAAACTCAAACACAAGCAGTTTATAAAATAGGGCTATAACTCAACAAAAATTGAAGGTTTGTGAAAGCTGATAGAAAATATGTGTATAGAATAGACAACTACAATACAATCAACAATCGTAGTCACCAACATTGATTGATGGCCATCAAAAACTTATATATGAGTAGTTTCCTAAATTCATCTATAACTCAACGAAAAATGAAGGTTCGCGAAAGGGGATAGAAAATACGTGGATAGATTAAGCAACTACAGTGGAATCCACAATCCTAGTCACCAAAGTTGATTGATGGTCCACAAAAACTCAAACAGGAGCGGTTTCATAAATGCAACTCTAACTCAACGAAAAATGAAGGTTCGCAAAAGGCGATAGAAAATACGCATACAAATTGAGCAACTATAGTGCAATCCATAATCGTAGTCACCAAAGTTGATCTATGGCCCACGAAAACTAAAACACGAGCGGTTTCATAAGTGTGGCTATAACTCAACAAAAATGAAGTTTTGTGAAAGGCGATAGAAAATATGCACATAGAATGCACACCTATAGTGTAATCCACAATTGTAGTCATCAATGTTGATTGATGGCCCACAAAAACACAAACATGAGCGATTATCTAAATGCGGCTATAACTCAACAAAAAATGAAGGTTCGTTAAAGGCGATAGAAAATACGTGTATAGAATGCACAACTACGTTGTAATCCATAATCGTAATCACTAAAGTTGGTTGATGGCCAACAAAAACACAAACACGATCAGTTTCCGAAACGCGGCTATAACTCAACAAAAATTGAAGGTTTACAAAAGGCGATAGAAAATACACATACATAATGGAAAACTACAGTGTAATCCACAATCTTAGTCACCAAGTTTGATCGATGGCCCACGAAATCCCAAACACGAGTGGTTTCCTAAATGTGGTTATAACTCAACAAAAAATGAAGGTTCATGAAAGGGTATAGAAAATAGGCATATACAATGCACAATTACAATGTACTCCACAATCGTAGTCACAAAAGTTGATCGATGGCCCTCAAAAACTCAAAGAGGAGTGTTTTCCTAAGTGCATCTACGACTCAACGAAAAATAAAGGATCACGAAAGATGATAGAAAATACACTTATAGAATGCAAATCTACAATGTAATCCACAATCATAGTCACCAAATTTGATTGATGGCCCACGAAAATTCAAATACGAGCTTTTTCCTAAATACGGCTATAACTCAACAAAAAATGAAGGTTCATGAAAAGCTATTAAAAATATGCCTACAAAATGCACATCTATAGTACATTGCACAATTGTAGTCACCAAAGTTGATTGATGGCCCACAAAAATTGAAACACGAGAGGTTTCCTAAATGCGGCTATAGCTCAACAAAAAATGAAGTTTCATGAAAGGTGATAGAAAATACTTGTATAGAATGGATAACTACAATGCAATCCACAATCGTAGTCACCAAAGTTGATCGATAGCCCACAAAAACTCAAACACGAGCATTTTCCTTATTACAGCTAACTAAACAAAAAATGAAGGTTCACAAAAGGTGATAGTAAATAAGCGTATAAAATGCACAACTACAGTGTAATCCACAATCGTAGTGACCAAAGTTGATCGATGGCCCATGAAAACTTAGATATGAGCATTTAACTAAACGTGGCTATAACTCAACAAAAAATGAAGGTTCGTGAAAGGCGATGAAAACTATGCATGCAAAATGCACAGCTACAGTACAATCCACAATCGTAGTCACCAAAATTTATCGATGCCCCTAAAAGACTCAAACATGAGTGGTTTCCTAAATGTGGCTATAACTAAAAAAAATTGAATGTTCTCAAAAGGAAATACAAATTACGCGTATCGAATGCACAACTATAGTGTAATACACAAGCGTAGTCACCAAAGTTGATCGATAGCCCACAAAAATTAAAAAATGAGCAGTTTTGTAAATGCGGCTATAACTCAACAAAAAATGAAGGTTTGCGAAAGCCAATAGAAAATATGTGTCTAGAATGCACAACTATAGTGTAATCCACAAGCGTAGTCACCAAAGTTTATCGATGACCCACAAAATCTCAAACTATAGTAGTTTCCTAAATAAGGCTACAACTCAATAAAAAATGAATGTCTGCGAAAGGCGATAGAAAATATGCATACAAAATGGACAACTATAGTGTAATTCACAATCGTAGTCACCAAACTTGACCGACAACCCAAGAAACTCAAACACAAGCAGTTTTCTAAGTGTGGCTATAACTAAAGGAAAACTAAATGTTTGTGAAAAGGGATAGAAAATATGCATATAGAATGCACTACAGTGTAATCCACAATTGTAGTCACCAAAGTTTATCTATGGCCCTCAAAAACTCAAACATGAGCGGTTTCCTAAATCCGGCTAAAACTCAACTAAAAATGAAGGTTCGCGAAAGGCGATAGAAATGTGTATATAATTTAAACTACAGTGTAATCCACAAGCGTAGTCACCAATGTTGATTGATGGCTCACGAAAAATCAAACTCGAGCGGTTTCGTAAATGTGGCTATAACTCAACAAAAAAAGAAGGTTCGCGAACGTTGATAGAAAATGTACGTACATAACAGACAACTACAGTGCAATCCACAATCATAGTGACCAAAGTTGATTGATGGCCCATGAAATCTCAAACACGAGCGATTTCCTAACTACGGCTATAACTCGACAAAAAATGAAGGTTTGCAAATGGTGATAGAAAATATGCATATAGAATGCAGAACTACATTGTAATCCACAAGCGTAGTCACCAAAGTTGATCGATGGCCCCCAAAAACTCCAACACGAGTAGTTTCCTAAGTGCGGCTATAAGTCAACAAAAAATGAAGGTTCGTAGAAGGTGATAAATGCAGCTATAACTCAACAAAACCTAAAGTGTAATCCACAATCGTAGTCACAAAATTTGATCGATGGCCCACGAAAACTAACATACGAGCGATTTCCTAAATATTTCTATAACTGAACAAAAAAAGAAATTTTGTGAAAAATGATTAAATATATTGGTACATAATGTAAAACTACACTACAATCCACAATCGTAGTAATAAAAGTTAATTGATGTGCCACAAAAACTCATACTGAAGCGGTTTCCTAAATGCGGCTATAACTCAACAAATAATGAAGATTCATGAAAAGCGATTAAAAATATACATACAAAATGAACAACTACATATAATACACAATCGTAGTCACTAAAAGTTGATTGATGGCCTGCAAAATCTCAAACATGAGCGGTTTCCTAAATGCGGCTATAACTCAACAAAAAAAGGAAGTTGTGAGAATGGCGATAGAAAATACGTGTATAGAATGCACAACTATAGTGTAATCCACAATCGTAGTCACCAAAGTTAATTGATGGCCCAGAAAAACTCAAACACGAGCTGTTTCTTAAGTGCAGCTATAACTTTAAGAAAAAATGAAGGTTTACAAAGGTCGATAGAAAATACATTTATAGAATGCACAAATACATTGTTCAACAATCGTAGTCACCAAAGTTGATTGTTGGCCCATGAAAAGTTAAACACGAGCATTTTGATAAATGTGGCTATAACTCAACAAAAAATGAAGGTTCTTCAAAGGAGATTAAAAATATGCATAAAAAATGCACAACTACAGTAGAATACACAATCATAGTCACCATAGTTGATTGATGACGCACAAAAAATAAAAAATGAGTGGTTTCCTAAATGCGGTTGTAACTCAACAAGAAATGAAGGTGCATGAAAGGTGATAGAAATACGCATATAGAATGCACAACTACAGTGTAATCCACAACCGTAGTCACCAAACTTTATCGATGGCCCACAAAAACTCAAACACGAGCGATTTCCTAAATACAGCTATAACTCAACAAAAAAATGAAGGTTCATGAAAGGAGAGTAAAAATATGCATACGGAATGCACAACTATAGTATAATCCACAATCGTAGTCACCAAAGTTGATGGATGGCCCACAAAAACTCAAACATGAGCGCTTTCCTAAATGCGGTTATCACTTAACAAAAAAAGAAGGTTCGCGAAAGGCGATGGAAAAATATGTGTATAGAATGCACAACTATAGTGTAATCCACAAGTGTACTCACCAAAGTTGATTGATGGCCCATGAAAACTCAACACATGAGTGTTTTCCTAAATGCTGTTATAACTCAACAAAAAATGAAGGTTTGTGAAAGGAGATTAAAAATATGCGTAAAGAATGCACAACTAGGATACAATCCATAATCGTAGTCACCAAAGTTGATCGATGGCCCGTAAAAACTCAAAGATTATAGGTTTCCTAATGGGGCTATAACTCAACAAAAAATGAAGGTTCGAGATAGTAGAAAATATGCCTATAAGATGCATAACTATAGTGTCATCCACAAGCATACTCACCAAAGTTGATCGATGGACCACGAAAACTCAAACATGAGTGTTTTCCTAAATGCGACTATAACTCAACAAAAAATGAAGGTTCGCAAAAGGCGATAGAAATTACACATACAAAATGTACAACTATAGTGCAATCCACAATCATAGTCACCAAACCTGATTGATGGCCTACGAAAACTCAAACACGAGTGGTTTCCGAAGTGCAGCTATAACTCAACAAAAAATAAAAGTTTGTGAAAGGCGATAGAAAATACGCGTATAGAATGGAAAACTACAATGTAATCCACAATTGTAGTCACCAATGTTGATTGATGGCCAAGGAAAACTCAAACACAAGCGTTTCCTAAATGCGGTTATAACTCAACAAAAAATGAATGTCTATGAAAGGTGATTAAGAATATGCGTACAAAATGTACAACTATAGTACAATCCACTATCGTAGTCGCCAAAGTTGATCGATGGCCCAAAAAAACTCAAACATGAGCAGTTTAATAGGGCTATAACTCAACAAAAAATGAAATTTCACAAAAGGGGATAGGAAATACGAGTATAGAATTTACAACTATAGTGCAATCCACAATCGTAGTCACCAAAGTTGATCGATGGCCCACGAAAACTCAAACACGAGCGATTTCCTAATTGCGGCTATAACTCAACAAATTATTGAAGGTTCATGAATGGAAATTAAACATATGTGTACAGAATACACAACTACAATAAAATCCACAAGCGTAGTTACCATAGCTGATTAATGGACCACGAAAACTAAAACACAAGAGGTTTCCAAAATACAGCTATAACTCAACAAAAAATGAAGGTTTACAAAAGGCAATAGAAAATAAACGTAAAGAATGGACAACTATAGTGCAATCCACAATCAAAGTCACCAAAGTTGATCGATGGCTCACGAAAACTCAAACTCGAATAATTTCCTAAATGTGGCAATAACTCAACGAAAAAAGAAGGTTTACGAAAGGCGATAGAAAATATGCGTATAAATTGGACAACTACAATGCAATCCACAATCGTAGGCATCAAAGTTTATCGATGGCCCACAACAACTCAAATAGGAGTAGTTTCATAAGTGCAGCTATAACTCAACAACAAAATTAAGGTTCGCGAAAGGCAATAGAAAATACATGTATAGAATGCACAATTGCAGTGTAGTCGACAATCCTAGTCACCAAAGTGGATTGATGGCGAAGGAAAACTCAAACATGAGCATTTACCTAAATGCGACAATAACTCAAAAAAAAATGAAGGTTCGTTAAAGGAGATGAAAAATATGCCTATAGAATGCACAAATATAGTACAATCAACAATCGTAGTCACCAAAGTTGATCAATAGCCCATGAAAACTCAAACATGAGCGCTTTCCTGAGTGCGACTATAACTCAAGGAAATCTAAAGGTTCGTGAAAGTTGACAGAAAATACACATATATAGTGCACAACTATAGTGTAATCCACAATCATAGTCAACAAAGTTGATCAATGGCCCACGAAAACTCAAACTCGAGCAGTTTCGTAAATGCAGATATAACTCAACGGAAAATGAAGGTTCACAAAAGGCGATAGTAAATATGTGTATAAAATGCACAAATACAGTACAATCCACAATTGTAGTCACCAAATTTTATTGATGGCACACAAAAACTCAAACACGAGTGATTTCCTAAGAGCGGCTATAACTCAACAAAAAATGGAGGTTCACGAAAGACGATAGAAGATAAGTGTTTTCCTAAATGCGGCTATAGGTCAACAAAAATAAAGGTTCATGAATAGCGATTAAAAATATGCTTACATAATGCACAACTACAATACAATCAACAATCGTAGTCACCAAAGTTGATCGATGGCCTACAAAAACTCAAACACGAGCGGTTCCCTAAATGCGGCTATAGCTCAACGAAAAAGAAATGTTTGCGAACGGCGATAGTAAATACGTGTTGACAATGGACAACTACATTGGAATCCACTCATAGTCACCAAAGTTGATCGATGGCCCACAAAAACTAAAATACGAGCGGTTTCCTAAATACGGCTATAACTCAGCGATAAATGAAGGCTTGAGAAATGTGATAGAAAACACATGTATAGAATGGACAACTACAGTTCCATCCGTAATTGTAGTCACCAAAGTTGATCGATAGCCCACGAAAACTCAAACGTGATTGATTTAGTAAATGTTGTTATAACTCAATGAAAAATGAACATTTGCGAAAGGCGATAGAAAATTAGCTTTAATAATGCACAACTATATTGCAATCCACAATCATAGTCACCAAAGTTGACCGATGGCCCACGAAAACTCAACACGAGTGGTTTCCTAAATGCAGCTATAATTCAACAGAAAATGAACGTTAACGAAAGGCGATAGAAAATACCTATACAAAATAGAAAACTACAGTGCAATCCACAATCATAGTCACCAAATTTGATCGATGGCCCAGAAAATCTCAAACACGAGCGATTCCCAAAGTGTGGCTATAACTCAATGAAAATTGAAGGTTCACAAAAGTCGATGGAAAACACGTGTATAGAATGCACAACTATAGTGTAATCCACAATCGTAGTCACCAAAGTTTATCGATGGCCCAAGAAAACTCAAACACAAGCGGTTTCCTAAATGCGGCTATAACTCAACAAAAAATGAAGGTTTGTGAAAGGAAATTGAAAATATGCAGACAAAATTCACAACTACAGTACAATGCACAATCCTAGTCACCAAAGCTGATCGATGGCCCAAAAAATCTCAAACATGAGCCGTTTCCTAAAAACGGCTATTACTCAAGGAAAAATGAAGGTTTGTGAAAGGCGATAGAAAATACGTGTGCAGATTGGACAACTCTAATGCAATCCACAATCATAGTCACCAAAGTTGATCAATGGCCCACAAAAACTCAAACACGAGCTGTTTCCTAAGTGTAGATATAACTCAACAAAAAATTAAGATTCACAAAAAGTGATAGAAGACATGCGTATCAAATGCATAAATTCAGTGTAATCCACAAAAAGTCAAATAGGATCATTTTCTTAAATGCGGCTATAGTTGAACAAAAAATTAAAGGTTCATGAATGGCAATTAAAAATATGCATACAAAATGCACAACTTTGTTACAATCCACAATCGTAGTCAGCAAAGTTGATCGATGGCCCACAAAAAGACAAACATGAGCGGTTTCCTAAATGCAACATAACTCAACAAAAAATGAATGTTAGTGAAAGGTGATAGAAAATACTAGTACTGATCAGATAACTTTACAAAAAATGTAGATTTGCGAAACGCGGTACAAAAGATGCATATAGAATGCACAATTAAATTGCAATCCACAATTGTAGTAACCAAAGTCGATGGCACACGAAAAACTCAAGCACACGAGCATTTTCCTAAATTCGGCTATAACTTAACAAAAAATGAATGTTCGTGAGAGGCGATTAAAAATATGTGTATAGAATAGATAACTACACTACAATCCACAATCAAAGTCACTAAAGTTGATCAATGGCCCACAAAAACTTAAACATAAGCGGTTTCCTAAATGCCACTATAACTCAACAAAATCTGAAGGTTCGTGAAGGGTGATAGAAAATACGCATATAGAATGCACAAATACAGTGTAATCCACAAACATAGTTACCAAAGTTGATCGATGGCCAATGAAAACTCAAAGTCAAGTGGTTTCCTAAATGTGGCTATAAGTAGACAAAAAATGAATGTTCACAAAAGGCAATAGAAAATACATGTACAGAATGGACAACTATAGTGCAATCCACAATCATACTTATGAAAGTTGATCAATGGCCCACGAAAACTCAAACATGAGAGGTTTCCTAAGTGCAACTATAACTCAACTAAAAATAAAGGTTTGTGAAAGGTAATAGAAAATATGTGTATAGAACACACAACTACAGTCTAACCAAAAATTGTAGTGACCAGAGTTGATTGATGGCCCACGAAAACTCAAACACGAGTGTTTTCATTAATGCGGTTCTAAATCAACAAAAAATGAAGGTTCGTGAAAGAAGATTAAAAATACGTGTACATAATGCACAACAACAGAACATTCCACAATCTGAGTGACCAAATTGGATTTATGGCCCACTCAACAAAAAATGAAGGTTCACGAAAGGTGATAGAAAATACGAGTCCAGAATGGACAACTACATGCAATCAACAATTGTAGTCACCAAATTTGATTGATGGCCTACGAAAACTCAAAAACAAGTGTTTTCCTAAATGTGGCTATAAGTCAACAAAAAATTAAGGTTCGTGAAAGGCGATAAAAAAATATGCATATAGAATGCATAACTACAGTACAATCACAATATTGTAGTCTCCAAAGTTCATTGATGGCCCACAAAAACTCAAACATTAGTGGTTTCCAAATTACGGTTATAACTGCACAAAAAATGAAGGTTCACGGAAGGCGATAAAAAATATGCATATAGAATTCACAACTACAGGGTAATCCACAAGCGTAGTCATCAAAGTTGATCGATGGCCCACGAAAACTCAAACTCAAGCGGTTTCCTAAATGCGACTATAACTCAATAAAAAATGAATGTTCACAAAAAGCGATAGAAAATACGCGTACAAAATGGACAACTATAGTGCAATCCACAATCGTAGTCACCAAAGTTGATTAATGGCCCACAAAAACTCAATCCACAATTGTAGTCACCAAAGTTGATCGATGGCCCGTGAAAATTCAAACACGAGCGATTTCCTAAGTGCGGCTCTAACACAACGAAAAATGAAGGTTCACAAAAGGCAATAGAAAATACTCGTATAGAATGCACAACTACACTATTATCCATAATCGTAGTCGCCAAAGCTGATCGATGGCCGACGAAAACTAAAGCACAACCGTTTTCTTAAATGCGCCTATAACTCAACAAAAAATGAAAGTTTGTGAAAGTCGATAGAAAATACACGTATAGAATGCACAACTACAGTGTAATTCACAAGGGTAGTTACAAATGTTGATCGATAGTCCACGAAAACTCAATCTCAAGTGGTTTGCTAAATGCGGCTATAACTCAACAAAAATGAAGGTTCGCGAAAGGTGATAGAAAATATGCGTACAGAATCGACAACTACTTTGCAATCCACAATCATAGTCACAAAAGTTGATTGATGGCCCACAGAAACACAAACATGAGCAGTTTCCTAAATGAGGCTATAACTCAAAAAAAATTGAATAATCAGGAAAAGCGATAAAAATATGTGTATATAATGCACAACTATAGTGTAATCCACAATCGTAGTCGCCAAAGTTGATCGATGGGCCACAAAAAGTCAAACACATGGTTTCCTAAATGCTGCTATAACTCAACAAAAAATGAATATTCACAAAAGACTATATCATACTCACAAAAGTTGATCGATGGCGCACGAAAACTCAAACACGAGCAGTTTCCTAAGTGCAGCTATAACTCAATGAAAAATCAAAGTTAGCAAAAAGCGATAGAAAATATGTGTATAGATTGCACAACTATAGTTTTATAAAAAATTGAAGTAAAGTTGATCGATTGCCCAAGAAAACTCAAACACGAGCATTTTCTTAAACACGGGTATAACTCAATGAAAAATGAAGGTTCATCAAAGGTGATTAAAAATATGTGTATAGAATGGACAACTATAGTACAATCCACAATTGTAGTAACCAAAGTTGATCTATAGCCAACAAAACCTAAAACATGAGTAGTTTCCTAAATGCGACTATAACTCAACAAAAAATGAAGGTTCGCAAAAGGTGATAGAAAAAACTCGTATAGAATGCATAACTACAGTGTAATCCACAAGCACAGTCACCAAAGTTGATCGACGACCCATGAAAATTTAAACACGAGCAGTTCTATATGTGGCTATCTCAACAAAAAATGAAGGTTCGCGAAAGGCAATAGAAAATACATATACATAATGGAACACTATAGTGCAATCCACAATCGTAGTCACCAAAGTTGATCGGTGGCCCACGAAAACTCAAAAATGAACTGTTTCCTAAATGCGGCTATAACTCATCAAAAAATGAAGGTTCACTAAAGGTGATAGAAAATACTCGTACAAAGTGGACAACTACATTTCAATCCACAATTGTAGTCACGAAAGTTGATCGATGGCCAACGAAAACTCAAAACACGGGCGGCTTACTAAATGCGGCTATAACTCAACAAAAAATGAAGGGTTGCAAAAGGTGATAGAAAATATAGAATGCAGAACTAAAATGAAATCCACAAGCATAGTCATGAAAGTTGATCGATGGCCCCGAAAAACTTAAAGACGAATGCTTTCCTAGATGCAACTACAACTCAACAAAAAGTGAAGGTTCATGAAAGGTGATTAAAAATATAAGTACAAAATGTAGAACTATAGTACAATCCACAATTGTAGTAACCAAAGTTGATCAATGGCCCATAAAACCTATAACATGAGCAATTTCCTAAATGTAGCTATAACATGAGCGGTTTCCTGAACGCGGCTATAACTCAATAGAAAATGAAGGCTCATAAAAGGTGATAGAAAATACACTTTCAAAATGGAGAACTATAGTGCAATCCACAATCGTAGTCACCAAAATTGATTAATGTCCCACGAAAACTCAAACATGATCAGTTTCCTATGTGTAACTACAACTCAACAAACAATGAAGGTTCATGAAAAGCGATAGAAAATACATGTACAAAATGGACAACTACAATTCAATCCACAGTTGTAGTCAACAAAGTTGATCGATGGCCCATGAAAATTCAAACACGATCAGTCCTAAGTGAGGCTATAAAACAACAAAAAATGAAGGTTCGCGAAAGGTGATAGAAAATACGCGTATAGAATACACAACTACAGTGTAGTCCAAAATTGTAGTCACCAAAGTTGATCACAAGCATTTTCAAAAATGTGGCTATAACTCAAAGGAAAATGAAGGTTCGTGAAAGTTGATTAAAAAATATGTGTACAGAATGCACAACTACAGTATAACCCACAATTGTAGTCACCAACGTTGATTGATGGCCAACAAAAACTCAGACATGAGTTGTTTCCTAAATGCAGCTATAACTCAACAAAAAATGAATGTTCGCGAAAGGCGATAGAAGATACGCATATAGAATGCACAACTGCAGTGTAATCCACAAGCGTAGTCACCAAAGTTGATCGACGTCCCATGAAAAGACAAATACGAGAAATTTCCTAAGTGCGGCTATAACTCAACGATAAATGAAGGTTCACCAAAATTGATTAATGGTCCACGAAAACTCAAACATGATCGGTTTCCTAAGTGTAACTACAACTCAACGAACAATGAAGGTTAATGAAAGGCAATAGAAAATACATGTACAAAATGGACAACTACAATTCAATCCACAGTCGTAGTCAACCAAGTTGATCGATGGCCCATAAAAATTCAAACATGAGTGGTCCTAAGTGAGGCTATAAAACAACAAAAAATGAAGGTTCACGAAAGGTAATAGAAAATATGCGTATAGAATAGACAACTACAGTGTAGTCCACAATTGTAGTCACCAAAGTTGATCAAAAGCATTTTCATAAATGCGGCTATAACTCAACAAAAAATAAGGTTCATGAAAGTTGATTAAAAAATATGTGTACAGAATGCACAACTACAGTATAACCCACAATCGCAATCACAAACGTTGATTTATGTCCAACAAAAACTAAGACATGAGTTGTTTCCTAAATGCAGCTATAACTCAACAAAAAATGAATGTTCGCGAAAGGCGATAGAAGATACGCATATAGAATGCACAACTGCAGTGTAATCCACAAGCGTAGTCACCAAAGTTGATCGACGTCCCACGAAAAGACAAACACGAGCAATTTCCTAAGTGCGGCTATAACTCAATGGTAAATGAAGGTTCACAAAAGGCGATAGAAAATACGAGTATGGAATGCACAACTACAGTGTAAAAATGACCACGAAAACTCAAACTCGAGCGGTTTCCTAAATATGGCTATAACTCAACAAGATATGAAGGTTTGCAAAAGGTGTTAGAAAATACGCATACATAATGGACAACTACAATGATGCCTAGAATCGCAGCCACAAAAGTTGATCGATTGCCCACGAAAACAAAAACATGAGCGGTTTCCTTATTCCGGAAATAAGTGAATGAAAAATGAAGGTTCACAAAAGGCGGTAGAAAATATGCTTATAAAATGCATTGTCTATAGCGTAATCCATATTTTTAGTTACCAAAATTGATCGATGGCCCACAAAAACTTGAACACGAGCATTTTCCTAAATGTGGCTATAACTCAACAAAAAATAAAGGTTCATGAAAAGCGATTAAAAATATGCGTACAAAATGCACAACTATAGTACAATCCACAATTGTAGTTACCAAAGTTGATTGATGGCCCACAAAAACTCAAACATGAGCAGTTTCGTAAATGTGGCTATAAACATCAAAAAAGGAAGGTTCACAAAAGGTGATAGAAAATATGCATAGAGAATGCACAACTATAGTGTAATCTGCAAGCGTAGTCACCAATGTTGATGCATGGCCCACAAAAACTCAAACATGTGCGGTTTCCTAAATGCGACTATAACTCAACAAATATGAAGGTTCATGAAAGGCGATTAAAAATATTGGTACAAAATACACAACTATAGTAAAATCCACAATCGTAGTCACCAAAGTTGATTGATGGCCTACAAAAACTCAAACATGAGTGATTTCCTAAATGCGGCTATAACTCAACAAAAAATGAAGGTTTGCAAAAGGTGATAGAATATACGTGTATAGAATGTAAAACTACAATGTAATCCATAAGCGTATTCACCAAAGTTGATCGATGGCCCACAAAACTCAAGCAGGAGCAGCTTCCTAAATGCAAATATAACTCAACAAATAATGAAGGTTCATGAAAGGTGATAGAAAACTAGCATTCATAAATCACATCTATAGTGCAATCCACAATTGTAGTCACCAGACTTGATTAATGCCCTATGAAAACTCAAACACAAGCGGTTCGCTAAATGCGGCTATAAGTCAAAAAAGTGAACGTTCACGAAAGGCGATAAAAATTATGCATACAGAATGGACAACTACATTGCAATCCACAATCGTAGTGATGAAATTTGATCAATGGACCATGAAATCTCAAACTCGAGCATATAAAATGGACAACTACATTGAATTCCACAATCGTAGTCACCAAAGTTGATTGATATTCCCCCAAAAACTCAAACATGAGTGGTTTCCTAAATGCAGCTATAACTAACAAAAAATGAAGCTTCAATAAAGGCAATAGAAAATACGCATATAGAATGCACAACTACAGTGTAATCCACAAGTGTAGTCACCAAAGCTGATTGATGGCCCAAAAAAACTCAGACATAAGTATTTTCCTAAATGCGGCTATCAGTCAAGAAAAAATGAAGGTTCTTTAAAGGCAATAAAAAATAAGTGTATAAAATGCATGACTAATATGTAATCCACAAGCGTAGTCACCAAAGTTCATTGATGGCCCACGAAAACTCAAACTCTAAAGGTTTCTGAAATGCGGCTATAACTCAACAAAAAATGAAGGTTTGCGAAAGGTGATAGAAAATATGTGTATAGAATAGACAACTACAGTGCAATAAAAAATCGTAGTCACCAAAGTTGATCGATGGCCCACGAAAATTCAAACACGAGCGATTTCCCAATTTCGGGTATAACTCAAGGAAAATGAAGGTTCGCGAAAGGCGATTGAAAATATGCATATAGAATGTACAACTACACTCTAATGCACAATCGTGGTCACCAAAGTTGATCAATGGCCCACGAAAAACTCAAACACGAGCGTTTTCCTAAATGTGGCTATAACTCAACAAAAAATTAAGGATCATGAAAGGCGATTAAAAATATGCGTACAAAAAGCACAACTATAGTACAATCCACAATCATAGTATACAACGTTGATTGATGGCCCACAAAATCTCAAACATGAGCGGTTTCCTAAATAAGGCTATAACTTAACAAAAATTGAAGGTTCATGAAAGGCGATATAAAATACGCGTATAGGATGCACAACTACAGTGTTATCCACAAGCATAGGCACCAAAGTTGCTCGATGCCCCACAAAAACTCAAACATAAGCGGTTTCCTAAATGCGGCTATAACTCAACAAAAAATGAAGTTTCACGAAAGGCGATAGAAAATACAAGGAATGGACAACTACAATGCAATCCACAATCATAGTCACCAAAGTGGATTGATGGCCCAAAAAAAGTCAAACATAAGTCATTTTCTAAATACGGCCATAACTCAAGAAAAAATGAAGGTTCGCGAGAGGCAATAGAAAATACGCATATATGATGCACAACAAGAATGTAATCCATAAGCGTAGTCACCAAAGTTGATCGATGGTCCAGAAAAATCAAACACTTGGTGTTTCCTGAATGTGACTATAACTCAACAAAAAATGAAGGTTCGTGAAAGACAATTAAAAATATGCGTACAAAATACACAACTAGAGTACAATCCACAATCATAGTCAAAGTTGATTGATGGCACATAAAAATTGAAACATGAGCGGTTTCTAAAATGCCACTATAACTGAACAAAAACTGAAGGTTCGCAAAAGGTGATAGAAAATATGCATATAGAATTCAAAAGTACAATGTAATACACGAGCGTAGTCACTAAAGTTGATGAATGGCGCAGAAAAACTCAAACAGGAGCGGTTTCGTAAATGCAACTATAACTCAAGAAAAAATGAAGGTTCGTGTAAGGTGAGAGAGAATTAGTGCTCATAAAACACAACTATAGTGCAATCCACAATCGTAGTCACCAAAGTTGATCAGTGCCCCATGAAAACTCAAACAGTAGCGGTTTCCTATATGTGGTTATAAGTCAGCGAAAAATGAAGAATCACGGAAGGCGATAGAAATTACGTGTACAAAATGGACAACTAATAAACAATCATAGTCACGAAAGTTAATCAATGGCCCATGGAAACTCAAACACGGGTGTTTTCCTAAATGCGACTATTACTCAACCAAAAAAGAAGTTTCATGAAAGGCGATTAAAAATACGCGTACAAAATGCACAACTACAGTACAATCCACAATCGTAGTTAGTATATTTGATCAATGGCACAAAAAAATTCAACTATGAGCAGTTTCTTAAATACAGATATAACACAACAAAAAATGAAGGTTCGTGAAAGGATATAGAAAATACATGTATAAAATGTACAACTATAGTATAATCCACAATTGTAGTCACCAGAGTTGACCTATGGCGCACGAAAACTCAAACATGAACATTTTCATAAATGCGGCTATAACTCAACAAAAAATGAAGGTTCATGAAAGGCAATAAAAAATGCGTATATAGAATGGACAGCTACAGTGCAATCCACAATCGTACTCACTAAAGTTGATCGATAGCCCACAAAAATTCAAACACAAGCGGTTTCTTAAATGCAGCTATAAGTCAACAAAGAATGAAGGTTCGTGAAAGGGGAAAGAAAATACGCAAATAGAATGCACAACTACAGTGTAATCCACAATTGTAGTCACCAAAGTTTATCAATAACCAACAAAAACTCAAACACGAGCATTTTCTGAAATGCAGATATAAGTAAAAATGAAGTTTCGAGAAAGGCGATTAAAAATATTTGTATACAATGCACAACTACAATGTACTCTACAATTGTAGTCACAAAAGTTGATCGATGGCCCACGAAAACTTAAAAAATGAGTGGTTTCTTAAGTGGAGGTATAACTCAACAAAAAATGAAGGTTCATGATAGTTGATAGAGAATACGCGTATAGAATGCACAACTATAGTGTATTCCACAATCATAGTCACCAAAGTTGATTGATGCCCCTCGAAAACTCAAACATGAGTGTTTTCCTAAATACGGCTATAACTCAACAAAAAATGAAGGTTCGCGAAAGGTAATAGAAAATACGCATATAGAATGCACAACTACAGTGTAATCCACAAACGTAGTCACCAAAGTTGATGGATGGCCAACGAATACTCAATTACGAGAGTTTTCATAAAGGCGGCTATAGAAAATACGCGTATAGAATGCACAACACTATAATCCACAATCATATTCACCAAAGTTGATCGATGGCCCATGAAAACTCGAACACAAGCATTTTCCTAAATGTGACTATAATCAAAGTTCATGAAAGGCAATTAAAAATATGCGTACAAAATTCAAAACTACAGTACAATCCACAATCGTAGTCAACAAAGTTGATTGATGTAAATGCGGCTATAACTGAACAAAAAATGAAGGCTCGCGAAAGGTGATAGAAAATATTTATATAGAATTCACAACTATAGTGTAATCTACAAGCATAGTCACCAAAGTTTATCAATGGCCCATGAAAGCTCAAACTCGAGCGGTTTCCTAAATGCGGCTATAACTCAACAGAAAATGAAGGTTTGCAAAACCCAATAGAAAATGCTCCTATAGAATGCAAAACTATAATGTAATCCACAATCGTAGTCACCAAAGTTGATCGATGGCACATGAAAACATAAACACAAGCATTTTCCTAAATGGAGAGCTATAACTCAATAAAAAATGAAGTTTCGAGAAAGGTGATTAAAAATATGCGCAAAAAATGCAGAACTACGTTACAATCCACAATCTTAGTCACCAAACTTGACTGATGGCTCAAAAAAACACATACAGGAGCAGTTTCCTAAATGTGGCTATAACTCAACAAAAAATGAGGGTTCACAAAATGCGATAGAAAATACGCATATAGAATGCACAACTATAGTGTAATGCACAAGCGTAGTCACCAAAGTTGATTGATGCCCCACAAAAATTCAAACACGACCAGTTTCCTATATGCTAGTATAACTCAACAAAAAATGAAAGTTCATGAAAGTCAATTAAAAATACGCATACAAAATGCACAACTAAAGTACAATCCACAATCGTAGTGACCAAAGTTGATTGATGGCCCACAAAAACTCAAACATGAGTGGTTTCCTATAGGCGGCTATTACTCAACAAAAAATGAAGGTTCGTAAAAGGCTATAGAAAATACACGTATAGAATGCACAAGTACAATGTAATCCACAGTAGTCACCAAAGTTGATCGATGGCCCAAAAAAACTCAAACAGAAGTGGTTTCCTAAATGTGACTATAACTCAACAAAAAATGAAGGATCCCAAAAGGCGATAGAAAATTAGTGTTCAGAATGCACAACTACAATGCAATCCACAATTGTAGTTTCCAAAGTTGATCAATGGCCCACGAAAACTCAAACACGAGTGGTTTCCTAAATGCGGGTATAACTCAACAAAAAATGAAGGTTCACGAAAGGCGATAGAAATTAAACATACAGAAAAGACAACTACAGTGCAATTCGCAATCGTAGTCACCAAAGTTGATCGATGGCCGACTAAAACTCAAATACGAGCATTTTTCTAAATGTGACTATTACTAACAAAAAAATGAAGCTTCATGAAAGGGGATTAAAAATATGCCTTTAGAATGCGCAAGTACAATGCAATCCACAATCATAGTCACCAAAGTTGATCGATAGCCCAAAAAAACTCAAACATGTGCGGTTTCCTAAATACAGCTAATAACTCAACAAAAAATGAAGGTTCGTGAAAGGCAATAGAAAATACGTGTATAAAATCCACAAATACAGTGTAATCCACAAGTGTAGTCACTAGGGTGGATTGATGGCCTATGAAAACTCAAATACGAGCGGCTTCCTAAACATAGCTATAACTCAACAAAAAATTGAAGGTTCGCGAAAGGTGATAAAAAAAATACGTGTATAAAATGCACAACTAGAGTGTAGTCCATAATCGTAATCACCAAAGTTGATGGCCCACGAAAACTTAAACACGAGTGGTTTCCTAACTATGGCTATAAGTACAAGAATAACGAAGGTTCTTGAAAAGTGATAGAAAATAGCTTATAGAATGCACAACTATAGCATTATCCACAATCGTAGTCACCAAAGTTGATTGATGGCCGACGAAAACTCAAGCACGAGCATTTTACTAAACACGGCTATAACTCAACAAAAAATGAAGCTTCATCAATGGCGATTAAAAATATGTGTATAAGATACATAACTATAACATGAGCAGTTTCATAAATGTAGCTATAACTCAACAAAAAATGAAAGTTCACGAAAGGCCATAGAAAATGCGTGTATAGAATACACAACTACAATGTAATCCATAATCGTAGTCACCAAAGTTGATCGATGGCCCATGAAAAACTAAAACACGAGCAGTTTCCTAAATACGCCTATAACTAAAAAAAAATGAAGGTTCACGAAAGGAAATAGAAAATATGCCAACAAAATTAACAACAGTAGTGCAATCCACAATCGTAATCACCAAAGTTGACCGATGGCCCACAAAATCTCAAACACGAGCGATTTTCCTAAATGCAGCTATAACTCAACAAAAAATGAGAGTTCACGAAAGGCGCTAGAAAATAAGCATATAGAATGCACAACTACAATGTAATCTACAAGCATAGTCACCAAAGTTGATCAATGGCCCACGAAAACTAAAACTCGAGCGGTTGACTAAATGTGGCTATACATCAACAAAAAATGAAGGGTCGCAAAAGGCAATAGAAAATATGCGTACATAATGGACAACTACAATTTAATCCACAATCGTAGTCACCAAAGTTGATCGATGGTCCACGAAAACTCAAAGATGAGCGGTTTCCTAAATGTGGCTATAACTTAAGGAAAAATTATGGTTCGTGAAAGGCAATGAAAATATGCGTATAGAATGCACAACTACAGTACAATCGACAATCATAGTCACCAAAGTTGATCGATGGCCCACGAAAACTCAAACACGAGCAATTTCCTAAATGCTACTATAACTCAACGAAAAATTAATGTTCGCGAAAGGGGATAGAAAATACGCATATAGAGTTCACAATTACAGTGCAACGCACAATCGTAGTAACCAAAGTTGATTGACGGCCCATAAAAACTCAAACATGAGTGGTTTCCTAAGTGTGACTATAAGTCCAAAAAAAATAAAGGTTTGTGAAAAGCGATTAAAAATATGTGTACAAAATGCATAACTACACTACAATCCACAATCATAGCGACCAAAGTTGATAGATGGCCAAAAAAAAGTCAAACATGAGTAGTTTCCTAAATGCGGCTATAACTTAATAAAAAAATAAGGTTCACGAAAGATGATTGAAAATACGCATATAGAATGTACAACTACAGTGTAATCCACAATCGTAGTCACCGTAGTTGATCAATGGCCAACGAAAACTCGAACACGGTCAGTTTCTTAAGTCCAACTTTATAACTCAACAAAAAGTGAAGGTTCATGAAAGGCTATTAAAAATATGCGTACAGAATGCACAACTACATTACAATCCACAATCGTAGTCACCAAAATTGATTGATGGCCCACAAAAACACAAACATAAACGGTTTCCTAAATGCCGCTATAACTTAATAAAAAATGAAGGTTCGCGAGAGGCTATAGAAAATACGCTTATAGAATGCACAACTATAGTGTAATCCACAAGCGTAGTCACCAAAGTTGATCCTAAATTTGGCTATAACTCAACAAGAAATGAAAGTTCATGAAAGGCGATTAAAAATATCCTTACAAAATGCACAACTACAGTACAATCCACAATCGTAGTCACCAAAGTTCATTAATGGCCCACAAAAAGACAAACATGAGCGGTTTCCTAAATGATACTATAACTCAAGAAAAAATGAAGGTTCGTGGAAGGTGATAGAAAATACATGTATAGAATGCAAAACTATAGTGTAATCCACAATCATAGTCACGAAAGTTGATCTATCTAGCCCACAAAAACTGAAACACGGGTGATTTCGTAAATTTGAATATAACTAAACAAAAAATGAAGGTTTGTGAAATGCGATAGAAACTACGTGTATAAAAATGCACAATTAAAGTGTAATACACAAGTGTAATCACGAAAGTTGATCGATGGCCCACAAAAAGTCAAACTCAAAGGGTTTCCTTAATGCTGCTATAACTCAACAAAAAATAAAGGTTCATGAAAGGAAATAGAAAATAGGCATACAAAATGGACAACTATAGTGCAATCCAGAATCGTAGTCACCAAAGTTCGCAAGAAGTACTTAAAAATATGCATACAGAATGCACAAAACAGTACAATCCACAATCATAGTCACCAAAGTTGATCGATGGCCCACAAAAACTCAAACATGAGTAGTTTCCTAAATGCAGCGATAATTCAACAAAAAAGAAAAGTTCACTGGAGGCGATAGAAAATACGTGTATAGAATGCACAACTACAGTGTAATCCACAAGCGTAGTCACCAAAGTTGATCAATGGTCCACAAAATCTCAAACACAAGTGGTTTCCTAAATGCGAGTATAACTCAAAAAAAAATAAAGGTTCGGGAAAGGCAATGTAAAAGTAGCGTTCATAACATTTGCACAACTAGAGTGCAGTCCACAATCGTAGTCAACAAAGTTGATCGATGACCCGCAAAAACTCAAACACGAGTGTTTTCCTAAATGCGGCTATAACTCAACAAAAAATGAAGTTTCGTGAAAGGCAATTGAAAATATGTGTACATAATACACAATTACAGTACAATCCACAATCTTAGTCACCAAAGTTTATTGATGGCCCTCAAAAACTCAAACATGAGTAGTTTCCTAAATGCGGCTATATCTAAAGAAAAAATGAAGGTTCATGAAAAGCAATAGAAAATGCACAACTACGGTGTAATCCACAATCGTAGTCCTGAAAGTTGATCAAAGTTAATCGATAGTGTACGAAAACTCAAACACGAACATTTTCCTAAATACGGTTACAACTTAACAAAAAATGAAGGTTCACGAAAGGTGACAAAAAATTCACATATAGAATGTGCAACGACTGTGTAGTCCACAAGCATAGTGACCAAACTTGATCGATGGCCCGTAAAAACTCAAACTTGAGCGGTTTCGTAAATGCGGCTATAACTCAACAAAAAATGAAAGTTCGGGAAATGTCGTAGAAAATTAGACTTCATAATGCACAACTACAATGCAATCCATAATCTCAGTCACCAAAGTTGATCGATGGCCCACAAAAACTCAAACATGAGTGGTTTCATAAGTGTAGCTATAACTCAACGAAAAACGAAGGTTCGCAAAAAGCAATAGAAAATACGAGTATACAATGCACAACTATAGTATAGTCCACAATCGTAGTCACGCAAGTTGATCAATGGCCCAAGAAAACTCAAACACGAGCGTTTTCCTAAATGCAACTATAAGTAAAAAAAATGAAGGTTCATGAAAAGCAATTATAAATATGCATACAAAATGCACAACTACAGCGCAATCCACAATCCTAGTTGCCAAAGTTGATAAATGGCCCACGAAAATTCAAACATGAGCGGTTTGCAAAATGTGTGTATAACTCAACAAAAAATGAAGGTCCGCGAAAGGCAATAGAAAATACATGTATAGAATGTACAACAACAATGTAATCCACAAGCGTGGTCACCAAAGTTGATTGATGGCCCACAAAAACTCAAACACGGGCGGTTTCCTAAGTGTGGGTATAACTAAAAAAAAAATGAAGGTTCACAAAAGGCAATAGAAAATACTTGTATAGAAGATACAACTACAGTACAATCCACAATTGTAGTCACCAAAGTTAATTGATGGCCCACGAAAACTCAAAATTGAGCGGTTTCCTAAATATGGCTATAACTCAACAAAACATGAAGGTTCGAGAAAGTCGATAGAAAATATGTGTACATAATGGACAACTATAGTGCAATCCACAATTGTAGTCACTAAAGTTCATCGCCCACAAAAACTCAAACACGAGCGGTTTACTAAATGTAGTGCTATAAATCAACGAAAAATGAAGGTTCGCGAAAGGTGATAGAAAATGTGTGTACAGATTGGATAACTACAATGCAATCAATAATCATAATCACCAAATTTGATTGATGGCCCATGAAAACTCAGATACATGATTGTGGATTACATTGTAGTTGTCCAATCTATACACGTATTTCCTATCGCCTTTCACGAACCTTCATTTTTTGTTGAGTTATAGCCACATTTAGGAAACCTCTCCTGTTTGAGTTTTTGTGGGCTATCAATCTACTTTGGTGACAATAATTGTGGATTGTATTATAATTGTGCATTCTATAAGCATATTTTTAATTTACTTTCACAAAGCTTCATATTTTGTTGAGTTATAGTTGGATATAGGACAACGCTCGTGTTTAAGTTGTCGTGGGCCATCGATCAACTTTGGTGACTATGATTGTGGATTACATTGTAGTTGTTCATTCTATACGCGTATTTTCTATCACCTTTTGCGAACCTTCATTTTTCATTGAGTTATAGCCACACTTAGGAAACCATTTGTGTTTGAGTTTTTCGTCAACCATCGATCAACTTTGGTGACTACGATTGTAGATTGCACTATAGTTGTCCATTTGTACACGTATTTTCTATCGCCTTTCACGAACCTTCATTTTTTGTTGAGTTATAGCCACATTTAGGAAACCACTCGATTTTTAGTTTTCGTGGGCCAGCAATTAACTTTGGTGACTATGATTGTGGATTGTACTGTAGTTGTTCATTTTGTACGCATATTTTTAACGCTTTTGACAAACTTACATTATTTGTTGAGTTATAGCCGTGTTTGAGTTTTTTTTGAGCCATGGATCAACTTTAGTGGCTACGATTGTGGTTTAGCACTGTAGTTGTGCATTCTATAAGTGCATTTTTCTATCCAGTGGATTACACTGTAGTTGTGCATTTTATACACGTATTTTCTATTGCAATGTAGTTGTGCATTCTATACACATATTTTCTATTGCCTTTCACGAAATTTATTGTTTTGTTGAGTTATAGCCGCACTTAGGAAACTGCTCGTGTTTGAGTTTTCATGGGGCATCAGTCAACTTTGGTGACTACGATTATGGATTGCACTATAGTTATCCATTCTATATGCGTATTTTCTATCGCCTTTCCCGGACCTTCATTTTTTTGTTGAGTTATAGCCGCATTTAGGAAACCGCTCGAGTTTGAGTTTTCTAGGGCCATCGATCAAGTTTGGTTACTCCGCTTGTGGATTAAACTGTAGTTGTGAATTCTATATGCGTATTTTCTTTCACCTTTTGCGAACGTTCACTTTTTATTGAGTTAGCTCCACATTTAGGAAATTGCTCCTGTTTGATTTTTCGTGGGCTATCGATCAACTTTGGTGACTACAATTGTGGATTGTACTATAGCTATGCATTTTGTATGCAATTTTTAATCGCCTTTCAGAAAATTTCATTTTTTGTGGAGTTATAGCCGCATTTAGTAAAATGCTCGTGTTTGAGTTTTCGTTGGCCATCGATAAACTTTGGTAACTACAATTGTGGATTTCATTGTAGTTATGCATTATGAATGTTAATTTTCTATCTCATTTTACGAACCTTCATTTTTTGTTGAGTTATAGCAGCATTTAGGAAACCGTTCATATTTGAGTTGTTGTGGGCCATCAATCAACTTTGGTGACTATGATTGTGGCACTAGTAGAATTTAGCAAATAAATGACTACGTGACTAAAATTTTTAGTCACATGACAAACTTTTACTCACGTGACTAAAACTAGTAGAATATTGCAAATAAATGACTAATTTGGTCATTTATAAGTGACTAATTTTGTCATCAGGTAAGATCAAAACTAAATGACTAAATAAATGATTATTACTCCTCTATTCTTTTTTCTTTCGAAATTGATCATAATCCATAGAGTTTTTCTCTCCCTCATGGGACCCCTACCTAAGCTTGTTCCCCTCCCAAGGGCAGGTTCTTGTACGCATTACTCACCCATTCACCACTAGAAACGCCACTTCTTGTCCAACTTGCATGTGTTAAGCATGTCGCCAGCGTTCATCCTGAGCTAGGATCAAACTCTCAATGAAATTTACAGTTTCATTACTTATTACTTATAGCTCCCTTCTTCATGGACGAAGTTGATTCATGAATTATCTATCATCTATATAATATTAAGTCCTCTATTAATAGAATATATATATATATATTCTATTAAGTCATGTATATAATATTATTATATTATATTATATTAATAATATTTATATTATAATATAATATAATATTTATAATATAATATAATATAATATTTATAATTTAATATAATATAATATTATATATATATAATATATATAATATTATATAATATTATATATAATATAATATAATATTATATATTATATAATATTATATTATATTTATATGATATTATATTATTAATATTCCATTTCAAAAAAAAATTAAATAATGGATGCCATAATTTTTAGTTTACCGCTAGTAATTTTCATTTTAATAAACATACTCTAAACCCTGGTCGAAACCTTATTTTCAGACTGCAGCTCGCGAAATCGAAGAATTGAAATTCATAGCATACCCCATGTTTCTGCCAGAACAAGCCTTTTATCGTGGAGTCTGAGCTACGAATCGTTGCACCACCATAGCAATTTTCAGACAGAATTTTAGGGTTAGACACTGGAGCTACCATTTTATTCCTTTATATTTGAAGTTGTATTACTTTGCAAACCATAATCTCCATTTCCTCTTTCTTTATGGGTTCAAATATGTTTTTTTTTTTATTTATTGCATTTTTTTTTGGTGTAGAATACAAAAAGCCCTGATGGATTCTCAAGGATAACTTGTAGTTATTGTTGAGTACTAATTTAATTTGATAGCTCTGTGAAATATTTTCAATGAAAACAGAAGATAAATTTAAATTTTCTGTGCATCCAGGTTAAGGCATTCCAACTGTATCTTGTCATACATAATGAGGCATGACAATGGTTGTAGCTGAACAAATGCGTACATTAAAAGGTATTGCTTTTATAATTTAGCGTTACCATGGAATATGGAAAGCATTAATCAGTATACTCGTGCTAATCTTGAATACCCTATCAACATCGAATTATATTCAGTTCAATAGAATAGATTTGCTGCAATGGGAAATAGGATACTCAGTATATTACATTAGGAATGGAATCTTTTGTTTATTGATATAATAATGCTTAAAAGGGATAAAAAATATAGAATAAATAGTAGGAAGTAATGCTCTCTATAAATGTTTAGTTTTCTCAATCATCAAACACTTGGGTGGGATAATAAACATAAAGAACTTATCAGTAGTTGGGGTTCAGCTTATCCATGTGCAAGGCCCTTCAGGTTTAATGTTGATAGATAGGAATAGCTCATTAATGCATTCAATATTTAGGCTGAGGAACTCAACCCTGATGAATAACATAATACACTTGCTCACTGTATTGACTCTATTTTGTAAATTATATGACCACATCTTATTGTAAAATCATCAAATCTTGGGGTTGAAGAAGGTCCCAAAGGTTTAGTTTGTTCGCTGATAAAAGTGGCATTGTAGTTGTGTTCAATAAGGTGAATAAAGAGATTGCCAAATTGAAAATTGTGAGTAAATTTCAATTCTTGTTTGGTGATTCATAATGCAGATTAGGCTTATTTTAAAAAAAATTGAGAATAGGCTCATTTAACAGTGAAAATTTTATTGTTCATTTGAGTTTTACATTTGATATTTAGGCATTGGAATTAGGGTTTCCGAATATCATAATGTTCAATTTTTTTGGTAAAATAAAAAAGATTAACATATTGACATTCAGATAAATATTCCAAAAGGAAAACACATTGAAGTAGTAACCATCTAATCAGAATTTTAGTTGTGTTCATAGATTGGTTATTAGAGGGGTTAGGCTGTTAAGGAAAAGTAAGATTGTCTAAAACAAAAAACAAGATTTTTTGAGTCCTCTAAATAATCTAGAGTTTTCCACAAAGCTGGAACATTTTCAATTATTGAAATAAAAGAAAAGAATATAGAATCTTCAAGAATGCTAGAAGGTTCTAGAGTTTAGAAACTCCAAGCATAAATATGAGGTTGTTTATTGCAAACAACTCTATTGTACATTGTTGGATTGAATGTAATAAAAAGCTAGATCCATATAATCTTCTTCAACCATTTCACTGTGTATTGTACTCTGTTTTGCCCTGTTTGCTGATGTTAATTAGTTTTATAGTTATTATTTGGGCCTGTGTTTACATAGGCTAGCAGAAAATATAGTTGACGATGTTCCCTGGTATGAGTGTTAGTGATCTTTTTTGTTTTTCTCATGCACATGTGAGAGCACATTTACAAAAGGATTTCCATTGTGTGCTTTTAAGCTGGAGACCAACAACCTATATTCATATGGGGTTGCTTTGTGGGAAAAGTAGCAATAGCATATAACTTGTGCCAATGGGAGATTTTTGAAACATTGCAAGCCATAATAGAGATATCTACAAAACCAATGCCCGAATCTAGAGTAAAGTCTTTGATGGCAGATTCTTATGGATTGGATTTCTCTTTAATGCACTCTTACACAAAAACTTTGCAAATTGGTTACCCAACTTCTTGAGAAAAGCCCAAGCTACCTGGTTTTACTCTTTTTTCTTGAAAAGGATCTTTACAATCACTGAAAATATAGCTACAGAATGCTAGAGTATTGAAAATTTCATTGGGAAAAAGTAGTGAAAAATGTTCAGAATGATCTTTTTTTGTGTTTTTAATTTTAACAGATGTCAACATATTAGGATGCGTTTTGCATGTCTTAATATTTGTTGTGTGCTCACTTTTATGGCCAGCATTTACCAAATCAAACCTATTTTGATCCAGTTTGATAGGTTTGTCAATGCAAACTCCTCTCATTCCATAGAGTATAATACTTATGAAACAATTACCATTTTCAAAGACTTTTGTCTATTTCTTATGTAAGTTGGTCCTTATCAACTTTAATCGTTTGCATGATGTGGTTTTGCCTGATTTTGACATTGTTAACTGTAAAAGGGGAAATTATGATTTAGCTATAGTGCATTAGTTAAATGATTGTTATCCCCTTTTACATAAGGATTTACTAGTTTTAAATGAAATGCATTTTATTATGATTTAACAAAGTAAAACTAGAAATTTAGAATTTCTTTAGAACTTAGAGAACGTAAATTCTAAAGAGCACATGCTAATATTGAGAAGGGGGCGAATCAGTATTAGGCTAAATTTTAACACTTTTTTCAAATCTGAAAATACAACTTTAGAAACATCAAGCAAACTACACACGCATGATGCAGGAACACATGAATTACACCGAAAACCCCTAAGGGAAAAAACCACTGCAAAATATTGCTTTTATTAAATTTTTACAAACTAATGGATCTTAAAATCGATGGATCTACTACAATTCCAAGGCTAATTACACTTGGATGTTGGAAGCAATTTGGTGTGCATATAATTGAATATGTCTGTCATTGGCGTAAAATTCTCTACCAAGCAAGGAGGAATGAGTATACTAGGATGACAAGAAACAGACTTGGCAGGAGTACAAGCATGTTCTGACTAGAATAAGTAAGTGTATATATCAAAAGTAATGAAAGGAAATCTTGGATGCACTTGATATGAATTAAAAAGATGTATGCTACACTCAATGGACTAATAAGCAAGTGGAGGAATACAGATATGTGGTTGAAGAAGGAAAGGGGCAGTTAGAGCAGCAGATGCCTGTGGACAATAAGATGGGCTTGTTTAGAGCAAGCTTTGCATTTGATTTCACTCTGTGAGGAATTAAAGACTAGCATTGTAATTTCTACTATTTTTTATTGAAGAACATGGAACCCAAAGATCAACTCTACAAAATACTTTACTCCATTACAGTTGTATTTTGTGTTCCACGTTTCTTGATAGTTGACCTTTAGATTGTTCTCCTTTGCTTGAAATCTTTTTATGAGACATTTTTTTTTATTTTCTTCCATTTTAGAATAACTTATAATAACAGCTAAGTCAATTTTCGTAGCTCGAGTAATTACAATTTCCACTTCTTTGGTCCCATGTTCCTTGGCTTCTGGATTTATGTATGCACACCAACATTTGGTTTTCTAGATTATTCATTTGATTATGATTTTTATGTATCATGCAGATCAAGACAGGCGCAATGCTGTTAATTTGTGTACTTTTTCTACTTTTGTTTCTCTGTGTACTATTTTTATACCCTCTTTCCAATTTATCTTAAGAACGTTTTTTTGGAATCTTTGTTTCAAAACCTAAAACTAGTTCTTTTATTTCATTTTTTAGTTCTTATTTAATGTCTTTCCCTTTCAGAATCAAGAGTGTTGTCTTGGTCAAGTTTTGGTTCTTCAAAGAAAACATTAGTCATGACTATAACTACTTCTAGAAAAAACTGTTAGATTAGTTTGCATCAATGTTTTGGATTGCATTTCATGATCCATCATCACGATGAGGAAGAAAGATGGACCTCTATTGATATATCATCCTCATTGCTGTATTAGAGTGATCAGAGCATACGTTAGTCATGTTGGGTTGAAAGGCTTTTGAT
Organism: Sequoia sempervirens; assembly: GCA_007258455.2. Lineage (NCBI taxonomy): Eukaryota > Viridiplantae > Streptophyta > Pinopsida > Cupressales > Cupressaceae > Sequoia > Sequoia sempervirens. The sequence continues at coordinate 761,345,604 of VDFB02000003.1, forward strand.
CATCGATTAACCAAGGCAGATGCCTAACTCTTGGTGTTTAACTATGCAATGCCCTTCCCAAAAATTAACTAAATCTAAGAAGCAAATAAATAAATTGAAAATAAACTACTTATGCTTAAATAAGTATTTAATATTAATGAGGAAATCTGATTTTTCTTGTTACATTTTTCCAAGTTTATCCCCAACTTACAGGAAGCGGGCAATTTCAAGAGCATATAATGGAAAAGGAGATAGTAACAGCTAAAGAAAATATATGAATGTGGCATGGCTAAATGAAACACAAGAATCTGAAATTTTAAGAATATATCAAATATTTATAAATATGCATGTAAAGTGACATTCTAGGTCATCCATTGAAATATAGAAGCTGACATTTTCATATTAACAAGCCACACTCTATAGTGATTTTAACTTCAAAATTTTCAGGCTTAAATAATTAGGAATACTGGATTGAAATTTAAATTCCTCAAGGAATTGAAAACTGTAGCCCCATGTTCAAATTAATTTCTCTTTGAATATTAATATATTATCTAAATCGTTGAATGTTAGGGATCATACATATGCCATAATCAAGCTTGTAGTTTCTTTATAGTTGATTCACACGTTATGTTCATTAAGTGGAAAAATTGAAAGAATTATGGTTTATGGTAGTGTTCAATTTGTGCAGCCACTGTGTTGGGACATAAGAATTTTATGTTTCCATCAGGTTTATATTATGATCCAAAATAAAGTTTCCCCCAACCATGAACTTGTCGACTATATGTTCAAAGTAGTGTTGCATAGGGATGCATCCCCCCTAGAAAAACTTGCATCTTTGGGACATGGGGATTTGGGGGAAATGTCCCATCACCGCCACCCAAGTTTTAGTGACGTTTCTGAGATGCCACCTAGTTTGGGGACTCTAGGATGTATACAAGACGTTTAGGAGACACTCACAAGGGGTGTTTCCCCTTGACCCCACTAGGGACTCTACCCCTAGACCCCTCAAGGGCCACTGTCCTTTGACCTCATTAGGGGCTCTACTCTTAGACCCCCACAAGGAGCATTACCCCTTGACCCCAAACCTCCAACCACCATTGTTAATGTTCAATGCAATCATTGCCATGTTTTAATGTTTATTAGTTCAAACTTTACTTAGTACATATGCCAAAGTTTTATTTTCAATTCTTATACTTATTCCTTACACATCTTTTCATAATTAGTTTTTCAAGTAGAATATGTATTTGTGCCACCTCGCCGCCCTTGTGCTGTCATCCCCCCGCCGTCCCTGTGTTGTCTCCAAACTTAGGCCCTTAGCTCCCCCATCCTACCCCCGCTGCCCCCGCCCGCTTCCCCATCTTCGACATAAGAGCTGATACAATGTATAACATGTTGTTACAACTATGCACTAGTAGAACCATTACCCAAATGCCTTAATACATTATTTCAATACATAATATGCAAGCACAATGTAAATACCTTGAGTTCATGAGCTGGTATAATCAAGTTAGGCTTGGAAACTCAATTCAAACTGTTGTAGATGTTGCTACAGGTCAACTGTGTGGAAATTGCACCTCTTGGCAGCCAGTAAATTCCATCAAACACTTCTTCCAACTATCATAAACTGCCACCCAATGATAGCAACAACAACATATGCTTCAAACAACCTCCAACACTCACTGATAAGCAAGGTAATAGTGAGTTATAGGTCTGAAATATGACTGTGCAAGATCAAATCTGCCACAAAGAACACCATAATCCTTTCAAGCTTGCAGGTAACACCACCCAGCAATAGAAAACAACAATATTAGCAACCAACACCACAAATCACCCTCAAAATGACCAGGAAAGGTAGATTTCAGGTCTGATATTAATGAATGATTATTTGCAGAATTGTTGTGCAGAAGTTATATTCGCAAACAACAATGTACTCAATAACATCCACCAGATTGATAAGTAGGAGGTATTTTTCCACAGCGTGTCAAATTATGATATTGCTATCAGGATTCAACTGTGTAGTTTCGAGTCAAACTCATTGACCCATGTCTCATGAAACATGGGTCAATGAGTTTGACTCGAAACTACACAGTTGAATCCTGATAGCAATATCATAATCCACCAGATTTCTAAACCACCCAACTCTATCAATCAACTATAGAAGGCCAATAGGAAATGCACAAATCATACCTAGCAATGCATAGAAGATACCAGTGTGGTATAGCCAACTAAGTGCATGTGTATGGCCCCTAAAATTCACCCTTAAACTCCAGAAAACTCGTGCAAAAAACTCAATGAATCCCCTTCCCAAACTTGGATGCCAACCAACAAGGTGAATTCATTCAAAATGGGAAGCAATTCCTCTTCTTATTCTGATGCCATAGTTTCCAGGGCTCCTACAATATGTATGACCTCTCCTTGGAATTTTTGTCATCTCCAAATCAATGCAAATAATCTTCTAATCTGGTCAAATCAGAGTTGAAAATATTTTGAAGACCCATCTTGATTTTCTTGCATAAAGGGTGGTACAGCCAACTAGGGCATCACCAAAGATGCCAAATCTCCTGAGCATAGGAACATTGGAAGAAGAGATGAGAAGCACACTCCTCAGCCTCACGACACAACACACAACAAGAGGGACGCTGGAAACCCCGCTTGCATAAATTATCCCAAGTAAGACACCGGTTTTGAGCCACCAACCACATGAAGAAATTGCACTTGGGCCAAGACAACCTATGCCAAACATACTTCCACCAAGGGACCTCAATATCCCCAAACAATTGTCGACCCAAGTGCTTATAGCCAGTAGACACAGAGTACTTCCCAGACATATCAAAACCATCCCAAGTTAAAATATCAAGTCCCCTCAACAAATTACAAGCCCGGGAAGCCAAAAGTTGAGCAAGCTCCCGCCTATCCCCCTCAGAGCCCCCAGGAGGCCACTCAGAAGGGTACTTCCAACGAAAAGAAACAACAGAGCCACAATGCTCAGCAATCTTGTAATGCTCACGGTGTCCCAACTAGCAACAGTAAAAACATCATAGAGGGGTTGAAGATGAGGAAAAGCAGAAAGAATAGGTGGGTAACCATCCCAAGAATCCCACCAAAATAGAGCCTGTGATCCCGAGTGATAGATCCAAAAAAGTGCCCGCTTAATCAACTGAGCTCCTACTTTCAAAGTAGACCAAATCATAGAACCACTCCCCTCCAGAGGAAAGCGAGAAACCTCATGAGAAGCAACACCATGAAGATACTTATAGTTAAGAACATGGGCCCACAACTGGTGTTGATTAGTACACCAGCGCCAGTAAAGCTTCGCCGCAAGAACTTTCCCATTCAAAATAGAAGAGTGTAAACTGAGACCACCCTCCTACTTTGGTCTACACACAGAATCCCATTTAACAAGGCCCCACTTAGAAGTCATCAAGTTACCACTCCAAAGGAATTGCTGAGAGAGAGCATCAAATTCTCGAAGGAAATACATAGAGGCCGATTGAACAAAACACCTGTAGATGGGAAGGGCCTGGATAACAGACTAAAGGAGAGTAACCCTAGTAGCAGTAGACAACCACCGATGAGTCCAATGTGTTTATCTTCTTCCTCAACTTATCAAGCAACATCTGCCAAGAGGATCTGGGTTGACGACCAACGGCAAGAGGAATCCCCAGATAGACAAAGGGGGAGAGATCCAATTTGAAACCTCAAAATAGCAGCAATCCTCTGCTGGATGGCCAAAGGAGTGTTAAAGAAAAAAATAGAAGACTTTTGCTCATTAACTTTCTGACCCGAAGCAGCAAGGTAGATGTCCAAAGCTTTCCTAAAGGATTCAGCTTCACGAAGACGAGCCAACCCCATAAGAGAGGTGTCATCCACAAACTGGAGGTGAGAAAGAGTAGGCAGATCCATCCCCCACTGCCAACCATGAATCCCACCCTGAGAGACCTGAGATTTAAGAAAGAGACCAAGCCCTTCAGCCATAAGAATAAAGAGATAGGGAGAAAGTGGATCCCCCTGACGAAGGCCCCTGGTAGTACCAAAAAGTTTAGAAAGTTCCCCATTCACAATAACTGAAAAGGAGGAGGTCACACAACTCATAGTCCAACTCACCCAGTCAGAAGAAAACCCAAAGGCCAACAAAATGTTCTGAAGGAAACTCCATTTAACTCTGTCATAAGCTTTAGCCATATCCAGCTTGATGAACATAGACCTTTCCTTAGAGATCGCCATGGAATGAATGACCTCTGAGGCGATCAGCACCCCATCCAGAATCTGTCGGCCTACCACAAAACCTCCTTGTTCCTCTGAGATAACAATAGGCAAGCGAGATTTAAGCCACTCTGCAATTAGTTTCGTAATAATCTTATACACCATATTACAGAGTGCAATAGGTCAAAAGAACTCAAACCTATCAGCACCCTTCTTAGGAATGAGGACAAGAAAACTAGCATTCAAGGCCGAAGCATCTGCTTGTTATGAAAAGATTCCTGGACAACCTCCACTAGATCCAACTTCACAATTTCCGAAAACTCTTGGAAAAATTCAATAGGGTACCCATCAGGGCCAAGAGCTTTCCCCTTATTCATCCCAAAAACAACCTCCTCCACTTCAGACAAAGTAATCGGGCACATAAGAGAAGCATTCAACTCATTAGAGACCAAAGAAGGAATACAAGAAAGAATCAAATTATCCTCAACATCAAAAGGAAGAGAATCCTCAGTAAACAGAGAGGAGTAGAATTGGCGAGCTTCTCTAGATAAAGCCTATTGTGAGGATAAAACTAAGCCTTCAGAATTAACAATAGAAGAAATATAACACTTCCGATGAGCCTGCATAGAATGATGGAAGAAGGTAGTATTCCTATTGCCCTCTCGAAGCCAGTCAACCCAAGCCTTCTGTTTCCAGAATATCTCCTCACGAAGTTCCCACTCCTCCACCACTTTAAGAGCCTAGGACTCAGCATGCCCAAGAGCCTCTAAAAATCCCAAATCCCTAATCTGGCGAGTAACAACAGCAAGACGCTCCCGTGCTTCCCTTTTCTTGGCCTGAAAATTGCCAAAACAAAGCCAATTCCAACGCTTAAGATGATACTTGACACTTTGCAGCTTCTTAACAAAAGAGTACATAGCTGAGCCATATGTTGGATCCACATAAGCTGAAATTTGAAAGGAGGATTCTTTGGATTAGGAAAAGGAGAAGCTAAAAATTGAATTGCCCAATGATCAGAGCCACACCAGTCAAGAATCTCAGAGCCAATCACCAGACTGCCCCCAACCCAAAAACAAGAAACAAGAAACCTATCTAACCGCACAGAAATTGCCTCTGGCCCACTCCGCCTATTATTCCAAGTAAATAAGCCATTAGCAGGTTTAACATCAACAAGAGCAAGAGAGTCCACATTCCTGGAACAAATCAGAAGCAGGACCCAGTCTCGGCAGCCCCCCTCTTTTCTCCTCCAAACACAAAACAGTATTGAAATCACCAGCTAGGATCCAAGGCAAGTAAGGTGCACAGGACCTAACATACCTAATATGGGCCCAAAGCTAGCCTTTACCCCGAAAGTCAACTGGAGCATAAACATTACTAACCAAAATGGTCTCACTAGAGTCCAAAACCGAAGCCACCATCGAGATAGAGGAATGGCTAGAAATCCACCAGCGAGGAACAACCTTACGAGGATCCGAAAAAAGAGCCAAACCTCCAGAGCTTCCCTTAGAACCAATACACTAACACTAACCAGAGAACCAAATACGAGGGGCATACTGAAGCATGAAATCCACCTAAAGCTTGGTCTCCTGAACACAAAAAATATCTGGAGAATGAACCCCAATCATATTCTGAATAGCTTTCTGACGGGAGGCGCTATTCAATCCCTTTGCATTCCATGAAAGAATAATCGTGAGGACGGTTGAGAAAAGTGGGTACCAATGGTCTTAACAGACCCAAACTCAACCAGCAAATCCCCAGTAGATTTAATCTTATCTGCATCCTTTTTATGACCAACTTTAGAGGAGTGCTCAAAATGCCCCTTCTTGAGAGGGCGTTGTAGCACCCCTAGATAAGAGACCCCCCGACCTTTAAGCTGTATTCAGGAAACTGTTCTTATCTAAGTTTTTCGTGGAACATCGATCAACTTTGGTGAATATGATTGTGGATTGCATTGTAGTTGTCCATTGTGTACGTGTATTTTCTGTTGCCTTTCGCAAACCTTATTTTTTGCTGAGTTAGAGCCCCATTTAGGAAACCGCTCATGTTTGAATTTTCATGGGCTACAATCAACTTTGGTGACTATGCTTTCGAATTACACTGTAGTTGTGCATTCTATACATGTATTTTGTATTTCTTTTTGTTAACCTTCATTTATTTTTGAGTTATAGCCACATTTAGGAAACCACTCATGTTTGAGTCTTTTTGGGGCATAAATCAACTTTGGTGACTACAATTGTCGATTGTACTATAGTTGTGAATTTTGTACGCACATTTTAAATCTCCTTTCATGAACCTTCATTTTCTGTTGAGTTATAGCCCCATATAGGAAAATGCTCGTTTTTGAGTTTTCGTGGGCCATGGATCAGCTTTGGTGACTATGATTGTGGATTGCACTATAGTTGTGCATTCTATAAATCACCTTTCGCAAACCTTCATTTTTCATTTAGTTTTAGTGGTACTTAGGAAACCTCTCACATTTGAGATTTCAAGGGGCATCGATCAACTTTGGTGATTACGATTATGGATTACACTATAGTTGTGCATTCTATATGCTTATTTTCTATCTCCTTTTGCAAACCTTCATTTTTTGTTGAATTATAGCTGCACTTAGGAAATCGCTCATGTTTGAGTTTTTGTGGGCTAGTGATCAATTTTGGTCACTAAGATAGTGGATTACATTGTCTTTGTGCATTCTATAAGTGTATTTTCTATGGCCTTTCGTGAACCTTCATTTTTTCTTGACTTATAGCCACATTTAGGAAACCACTTGTGTTTGAGTATTCGTGGTCCATCAATCAACTTTGGTGACTATGATTGTGGACTGTACTATACTGTATGCATATTTTTAAGCGCCTTTCACGAACCTTAATTTTTCATTGAGTTATAGATGTATTTAGGAAAACGCTTATATTTGAATTTTCGTGGGCCATCGATCAACTTTGGTGACTACGATTGTGGAGTACAGTGTAGTTGTGCATTGTCTACGTGAATTTTCTATCACCTTTTGTGAACCTTCATTTTTTGTTTAGTTATACCAACTTTTAGGAAACCGCTGGTGTTTGAGTTTTTGTGGGCCATCAATCAAGTTTGGTGACTACAATTTTGGATTAGACTGTAGTTTTCCATTTTGTCCACGTATTTTCTACCGCCTTTGAAAACTCAAACACGAGTGATTTCCTAAATGCGGCTTTAGCCCACCAAAAAGTGAAGGTTCGTAAAACATGATTAAAACTATGAGCAGCAAATGCACAATACAGTACAATCCACAATTGTAGTCACCAAATTTGATTGATGGTGCACAAAATCTAAAAAATGAGCGCTTTCCTAAATGCGGTGATAACTCAACAAAAAATGGAGATCGTTGGAAGTGATAGAAAATACGCATATAGAATGCACAACTACAGTGCAATCCACAAGCATGAGGGGTTTCCTAAATGCGGCTATTACTCAACAAAAAATGAAGATTCATGAAGGGTAATAGAAAATACGCGTACAAAATAGACAACCACAGTGCAATCCACAATCGTAGTCACCAAAGTTGATCAGTGGCCCACGAAAGCTAAAACATGAGCTGTTTCCTCAATGCCGGTATAACTAAACAAAAAATGAAGGTTCGCGAAAGGTGATAGAAAATACACCTATAAAATGCACAACTACAACATAATCCACAAGCTTGGTCACCAAAGTTGTTCGATGGCCAACAAAACTCAAACACTAGTGGTTTCCTAACTGTGGCTATAACTCAACAAAAAATAAAGTTTCGTGAAAGGCGATAGAAATTTTTTGTTCATAATGCACAATTACAGTGCAATCCACAATCGTAGTCACCAAAGTTGATGAATGGCCCACAAAAACTCAAACACGAGAGGTTTGCTAAATTCATATATAACTCTACAAAAAATGAAGGTTCACGAAAGGTGGTGGAAAATATGTGTACAAAATGGACGACTACAGTGCAATCCACAATCGTAGTCACCAAAGTTGATCGATGACCCATGAAAACTCAAACACGAGCATTTTCCTGAATGCTGCTATAACTCGACAAAAAAATAAGGTTCGTGAAACACAATAGAAAATACGCCTACATAATGCACAACTACAGTGAAATCTACAATCGTAGTCACCAAAGTTGATCGATGGCCCATGAAAACTCAGACATGAGTGGTTTATTAAGTGCAGCTATAACGCAACGAAAAATAAAGGTTCGTGAAAGGTGATAGAAAATACATTTATAGAATGCACAACTACAGTGTAATCCACAATCATATTCTTTAAGTTGATCGATGGCCCACGAAAACTCAAACACGAGCGTTTTCCTAAATGTGGCTATAACTCAATAGAAAATGAAGGTTTGTGAAAGTCAATTAAAAATATGTATACATAATGCACAACTATAATAGAATCCAAAATCGTAGTCACCAAAGTTGATCGATGGCCCCCAAAAACTCAAACATGAGCGGTTTTCTAAATACGGCTATAACTCAACAAAAAATGACGGTTCGTGAAAGGCAATAGAAAATACGAGTAAAGAATGGACAACTACTGTGCAATCCATAATCTTAGTCACCAAAGTTGATCGATGGTCCATGAAAACTCAAACACGAGGGTTTTCCTAAAAGTGGCTATAACTCAACAAAAAATGAAGGTTCGTGAAGTGGTATTAGCTAGTATGTGTACAAAATGGACAACTATAGTGCAATGCACAATCGTGGTCACCAAAGTTGATCGATGGACCACGAAAACTCCAATACAAGCATTTCCTAAATGTGGCTATCACTCAATAAAAAATGAAACACGAGCATATTCCTAATTGCGGCTGTAACTCATCAAAAAATGATGGTTCACGAAAGTTGATAGAAAATATGCGTATAGAATGGACAACTACAGTGCAATCCACAATCGTAGTCCCCAAAGTTGATCAATGGTCCACGAAAACTCAAACTTGAGTTGTTTCTTAAATGCAGCTATAGCTCAACAAAAAACAAAGGTTCGCGAAAGGCTATAGAAAATACGAGTATGGCATGCACAACAACAGTGTAATCCACAAGCATAGTCACCAAAGTTGTCGATGGCCCATGAAAACTCAAACATGAGCAGTTTCTTAAATGTAGCTAGAACTCGACATAAAACAAAGGTTCGCGAAAGGCGATTTAAAATATGCATACAGAATGGACAACTATAGTGCAATCCACAACTGTACTCACCAAAGTTGATCAATACCCCACGAAAACTCAAACCTCACTGTTTCCTAAATGGCCATCACTAAACTTTTGTCACTACGATTGTGGATTGCACTGTATATGTGAATTTTGTATGTGTATTTTCTATCACCCTTCACGAACCTTCATTTTTTGTTGACTTATAGCCGCATTTAGGAAACCGATCATGTTTGAGTTTTTGTGGGCCATCGATCAACTTTGGTGACTACAATTGTGGAATGTATTGTAGTTGTCTATTATGTACATGTATTTTCTATCGCCTCTTGTGAACCTTTATTTTTTGTTGAGTTATAGCCGCATTTCAGAAATCGCTCGAGTTTGAGTTTTCGTGGGTCATCGATCAACTTTGGTGACTACGATTGTGGATTGCACTATAGTTTGTGCATTTTATACGCATGTTTTCTACTGCCTTTCGTGAACCATCATTTTTTGTGGGGCATCGATCAACTTTGGTGACTACGATTGTTTATTACACTATAGTTGTCCTTTTTATATGCGTGTTTTGTATTGCCTTTCGCGAACCATCATTTTTCGTTGAGTTATAGCTACACTTCGGAAACCGATTGTGTTTGAGTTTTTGTGGGCCATCGATCAACTTTGGTGACTACGATTGTGGATTGCAAAGTAGTTGTCCATTATGTACGCGTATTTTTTATCACCTTTCGCGAACGTAATTTTTTTTTGGAGTTATAGCCACATTTAGGAAACCACTTGTGTTTAAATTTTTGTGGGCCATCGATCAACTTTGGTGACTATTTTTATGGATTACACTATAGTTGTGTTATTCTATAGGTATATTTTCTATTGTCTTTCACGAATCTTCATTTTCTTTTTAGTTATATCGGCACTTAGGAAACCATTTGTTTTTGAGTTTTCGTGGGCCATCGATCAAGTTTTGTGACTATGATTGTGGATTGCAATGTAGTTGTCCATTATGTACGCGTATTTTTTATCACCTTTTGCGATCTTAATTTTTTTTTTGAGTTATAGCCACATTTAGGAAACCACTTGTGTGTAAATTTTCATGGGCCATCGATCAACTTTGGTGACTATGCTTATGGATTACATTGTAGTTGTGTTATTCTATAGATATATTTTCTATTGCCTTTCACGAACCTTCATTTTTGTTTAGTTATATTCGCACTTAGGAAACCGCTTGTGTTTGAGTTTTCGTGGACCATCAATCAACTTTGGTGACTACGATCGTGGATTACACTATAGTTGTGCATTCTATACGCTTATTTTCCATCATCTTCTATACACTGTAGTTTGAGTTTTCATGGGCCATCTATCAACTTTGGTGACCATAGTTGTGGATTGTATTGTACTTGTGCATTCTATACACATATTTTCTATCGCCTTTCACGACCCTTCATTTTTTGTTGTGTTATAGCCGCATTTAGGAAACCGCTCATCTTTGAGTTTTTATGGGAGATCGATCAACTTTGGTGACTGCGATTGTGAATTGCACTATAATTGTCCATTATGTACACATATTTTCTATCGCCTTTCGTAAACCTTCATTTTTTGTTGAGTTACAACTGCGTTTAGGAAACCACTCGTCTTTGACTTTTCGTGGGCTATTGATCAACTTTGATGACTACAATTGTTGATTACAATGTAGTTTGTATTCTATACACATATTCTTTATCGCCTTTCATGAACCTTCATTTTTGGTTGAGTTATAGCCAGACTTAGTAAACCACTCGAGTTTGAGTTTTGGTGGGCCATTGAGCAAATTTATTTACTATGATTGTGGATTGCCTTGTAGTTGTGAATTATGTATGCAAATTTTCTATCGCCTTTCATTACCTTTCATTTACTGTTGAGTTATAGCCGCATTTAGGAAGCCGGTCATGTTTGAGATTTTGTGGGCCATTGATCAACATTGGTGACTACGTTTGTGGATTAAATACTATAGTTGTGCATTCTATATGCTTATTTTCCATCTCCTTTCGCGAACCTTCATTTTTTGTTGAGTTATAACCACATTTAGGAAGCCATTCATGTTTGATTTTTTTTGGGCCATCAATTAACTTTGGTGACTACGATTGTGGATTGTAGTGTAGTTCTGCATTTTGTATGCATATTTTCAATTGTCTTTCACAAACCTTCATTTTTTGTTGAGTTATAGCCGCATTTTGGAAAAGGGTCGTGTTTGAGTTTTCATGGGCCATCAATCAAATTTGGTGACTACGATTGTGGATTGCACTGATGTGTCCATTCTATACGCGTATTTTTTATCACCTTTTGCGAACTTTCATCTACATTTAGGAAACCGCTCGTGTTTTGACTTTTCGTGGGCTATCGATCAACTTTGGTGGCTACGATTATGGATTGCACTGTAGTTATACAGTATGAATGCTAAATGTCTATCGCCTTTCGCGAACCTTGATTTTTTGTTGAGTTATAGCCGCATTTAGTAAAACGGTCGTGTTTGAGTTTTCGTGGGCCATCAATCAACTTTGGTGACTACTATTGTGGATTACATTATAGTAGTGCATTATAGTAGTGCATGCTAGTGTCTCATTTCATCGGCCATGAGTCAACTTTCATGACTATGATTGTGGATTGCACTTTAGTTGTCGATTATGTATGCATATTTTCTATCGCCTTTCACAAACATTCATTTTTTTTAGTTATAGCCGAATTTATGAAATCACTCGAGTTTGAGTTTACGTGGGCCATTGACCAACATTGGTGACTAAGCTTGTGGATTACACTATAGTTGTGCATTCTATGTGTGTATTTTCTATCAGCTTTTGTGAACCTTCATTTTTTGTTGATTTTATGCTGCATTTAGGAAACTGCTGATGTTTGAGTTTTTGTAGGCTATCAAGCAACTTTAGTGACTTCAATTGTGGATTCTACTATAGTTGTGCATTATGTATGCATATTTTTAATCGATGAACCTTCATTTTTATCTTGAGTTATAGCCGCATTTAGGAAAATGCTCTTGTTTGAGTTTTCATGGGCCGTCAATGAACTTTGGTGACTATGATTGTGGATTGCACTATAGTTGTCCTTGATGTATGCGTATTTTCCATCACCTTTCGCGAAACTTCATTTTTTAATGAGTTATAGCCACATTTAGAAAACCACTCGTGTTTGAGTTTTTGTGGGTAATCGAGAAATGGGTTTTGTAGAGATTGTCGTTCTGAGTAGACCCAAATTGTCCTTTTTTCGAAAAACTAATATTTCAACCACATGTAAGAACCCCTATTAAAAAGAATCTATGAAACAATGTTTTTGGGAAAATCGAAATATGGTTTTTATGGGTCCTCATGTGCTAAAAAGACCCAGATCGTCCATTTTTTGTAAAAATAAGTTATTTTTGAAAAAGATAGATTTTTTTGAAAAGTAGAAGCTGTAGAGGTAACAAAGGCAATTTTTTTGAGTCTTTTTATGAAAAACCTGAGAAATGAGTTTTTGTAGAGAATGTCGTTCTTAAAAGACCTAGATCTTTTTTATCTCGAAAAACTAAGTTTTCACCAACCTTCATTTTTCGTTGAGTTATAGCTGCACTTAGGAAACCGCGCATGTTTATTTTACATGGGCCATCGATCAACTTTGGCGACTACAATTGTGGATTACACTATAGGTGTGCATTCTATACGTATATTTTCTATCTCCTTTCGCGAACCTTCCTTTTTTGTTGAGTTATAGCTGCATTAGGAAACAGCTCGAATTTGAGTTTTTGCGGGCCATCGATCAACTTTGTTGACTACGCTTGCAGATTACACTGTACTTGTACATTGTACTATAGTTGTGCATTCTTTATGCATATTTTTAATTGCCTTTCACAAAACTTCATTTTTTGTTGAGTTATAGCCACCTTTAGGAAAATGCTCGTGTTTGGGTTTTCTTGGGCCATTAATCACCGTCGGTAACTATGATTGTGTATCAAACGGTAGTTGTGCATTCTCTACGCGTATTGTGTATTTCCTTTCATGAACCTTCATTTTACGTTTAGTTATATCCACACTTAGGAAACCGCTCATGTTTGAGTTTTTGTGGGCCATCGATCATGTTTTGTGACTACGATTGTGGATTGGACTGTAGTTGTCCATTTTGTACACGTATTTTCTATCAAATTTTGCGAACCTTCATTTTTTGTTGAGTTATAGCTGTATTTAGGGAGCCGCTTGAGTTTGAGTTTTTGTGTGCCATTGATCAACTTTGGTGACTACGATTGTGGATTATACTGTAGTTGTCATTCTATATGGATTATTTTCAATCACCTTTCGTGAAGCTTCATTTTTCGTTGAGTTATAGCTACACTTAAGAAACCGCTCGTGTTTGTGTTTTCGTGGGCCATCGATCAACTTTGGTGACTAAGCTTGTGGATTACACTATAGTTTTGCATTATATACATGTATTTTCTATCACCTTTCGCAAACCTTAATTTTTTGTTGAGTTATAGCTGCATTTAGGAAACTGCTCATGTTTGAGTTTTCATGGACAATTGATCAACTTTGGTGACTACAATTATGGATTGGACTGTAGTTCTGCATTATGAACGCTAACTTTCTATCATTTTTTTGCCAACCTTCATTTTTTGTTAAGTTATAGCTGCATTTAGGAAAACACTTGTGTTTGAGTTTTCATGGGACATCGATCAATTTTGGTGACGACGATTTTGCTTACACTATAGTTGTGCATTCTATACCTGTATTTTTTATAGCCTTTTGCGAACCTTCAATTTTCGTTGAGTTATAGCTACACTTAGGAAACTGTTCTCGTTTGAGTTTTTGTGGGCCATTGATCAACTTTGGTGACTACAATTGTTGATTGCACTATAGTTGTCCATTCTATACATTTATTTTCTATCCCGTTTCCCGAACGTTCATTTTTTGTTGAGTTATAGCCGCAATTTGGAAACTGCTCGAGTTTGAGTTTTCGTGTGCTATTGATCAACTTTGGTGACTACGCTTGTGGATTAAACTGTAGTTGAGCATTCTATTCATGTATTTTCTATCACCTTTTGTGAACCTTCATTTTTTTTTTATTTATAACTGCATTTAGGAAACTGTTCGTGTTTCAGTTTTCATGGGCCAGTCATCAAGTTTTGTGACTACGATTGTGGATTGCACTATAGTTGTCTATTATTTATGCGTATTTTCTATTGCCTTTATTTTTTGGTGAGTTATAGCCACATTTAGGAAATCTCTCATTTTTGAGTTTTCATGGGCCATCAATCAACTTTACTGACTATGATTGTGGATTGCACAGTAGTTGTTTGTTCTGTATGCGTATTTTCTATCGGCTTTCGTGAACCTTCACTTTTTATTGAGTTATAGCCGCATTTATGAAATCACTCATGTTTGAGTTTTCGTGGGCCATCGATCAACTTTGGTAACTACGATTGTGAATTACACTATAGTTTTTCATTCTATAAGCATATTTTCTATCGACTTTCACAAACCTTGATTTTTCGTTGAGTTATAACTACGCTTAGGAAATTGCTCGTGTTTGAGTTTGCATGGGCCATCGATCAACGTTGGTGACTACAATTGTCGATTGCACTGTAGTTGTCCATTATGTACATTTATTTTCTATCGCCTTTCGTGAATCTTCATTTTTTGTTGAGTTATAGCTGCATTTAGAAATCCACTCGTGTTTGAGTTTTCGTAGGCCATCGATCAACTTTGGTGACTACAATTGTCGATTGTACTGTAGTTGTGCATTATGAATGATAATTTTCTATTGCCTATCACGAACCTTCATTTTTTGTTGAGTTATAGGTGCATTTAGAAAACCATTCATATTTGAGTTTTTGTGGGCCATCAGTCAACTTTGGTGACTACGATTGTGGTTTGTATTATTCTTGTGCATTCTATACGGATATTTTTAATCGCCTTTCTTGAACCTTCAATTTTTGTTGAGTTATAGTCGCATTTAGGAAATCAATCACGTTTGAGATTTCCTTGGCCATCGATTAGCTTTGTTGTCCATTTTATATGTTTATTTTCTATTTCCTTTCGTGAACCTTCATTTAGGAAACTGCTCGAGTTTGAGTTTTCGAAAAACTATTGTTTCACCAACATGCAAGAACCCCTACAAATAGAATCTATGAAACAATTTTTTTTGGGAAAATAAAAAATATGGGTTTTATAGGTACTCATGTGCAAAACAGACCCAGATCGTGCAGTCTTTGAAAAAATAAGTTCTTCAAAAAGATATATTTTTTTGAAAAGTAGAAGCAGTGGAAGTAACAGAGGCAATTTTTTTAAATGTTTTAATGAAAAATATGAGAAATGGGTTTGTAGAGAATGTCGTTTTGAGTAGACATAGATCGTCCTCTTTTCGAAAGCCTAATTTTTCAACATGCAAAAACCCCTCAAAAATAGAATGTATGAAACATTTTTTTTTGGGAAAATCGAAATATAGTTTTTATAGGTGCTCGTGTGAAGGGAACCAGATTTTCCGTTTTTTGAAAAATTAAGTTATTCTTGAAAAAGATAGATTTATTTGAAAAGTAGAAGCATTAGAGGTAACAGATGTAAATTTTTTGAATCTTTTTATGAAAAACCTAGGAAATGGGTTTAGTAGAGAATTTAATTTTGAGTAGACACATATCATCCTTTTTTCGAAAAACTAATTTTTCACCAACATGCAAGAACCCCTCAAAAATAAAATCTAGGAAACAATTTTTTTTGGGAAAATCGAAAATATGTGTTTTAGGGGCTCGAGAGCTAAAGAGACCCACATCGTCCATTTTTTGAAAAAATAAGTTGTTCTTGAAAAAAGATAGATATTTTTTAAAAGTACAAGCAGTAGAGGTAACAGAGGCAAATTTTTTGACTCTTTTTATGAAAAATCTGAGAAGTGGGTTTTGTAGAGAATGTCGTTTTGAGAAGACCCAAATCGTCCTTTTTTCAAAAAACTCATTTTTCACCAACATGCAAGAACCCCTCAAAAATAAAATCTATGAAACAATTTTTTGGGAAAATAAAAAATTTGGGTTTTATAGGTGCCCATGTGCTAAAGAAACCTAAATCGTCCGGTTTTTGAAAAAAATATTTGTTCTTCAAAAAGATTGTTTTTTTTTTTTTAAAGTAGTAACAGTAGAGGTACAGAGACAAATTATTTGAATCTTTTTATGAAAAAGCTGAGAAATGGGTTTTGTAGAGAACGTCATTCTAAGTAGACCCAGATTGCCCTTTTCTCGAAAAACTAAATTTTCACCAACATGCAATAATCCCTCAAAAATAGAATCTACGAAACTATTTTTTTTTGGAAAATAAAAAATATGGGAACTTTATAGGCAATCGTGTGCTAAAGAAACCTAGATCATCTATTTTTTGAAAAAATAACTTCTTGAAAAAGATGTCTTTTTTGAAAAGTAGAAGCAATAGAGGTAACATAAACAAATTTTTGGAGTCTTTTTTATGAAAAATGGGAAAAATGGGTTTTGTAGATAATGTCATTCTGAGTACACCCAAATCGTCCTTTTTTCGAGAAACTAATATTTCGCCAACTTGCAAGAACCCCTCAAAAATAGAATCTACGAAAGAATTTTTTTTGGGAAAATAAAAAATATGGGTTTTATAGGTGCTCGAGAGCTAAAGAGACTTAGATCGTCTGTTTTTTGAAAAAATAAGTTGTTCTTGAAAAAGATAGATTGTTTTGAAAAGTAGAACTAGTAGAGGCAATAGATACAAATTTTTTGAATCTTTTTATGAAAAATCTGAGAAATGGGTTTTGTGGAGATGTCATTTGAGTAGAACCAGATCGTGCTTATTTTGAAAAACTAATTCTTCACCAACATGCAAGAAGCCCTCAAAAATAGAATCTATGAAACAAATTTTTCTGGGAAAATAAAAAATATGGGTTTTATAGGTTGTTTTTGAAAAACATAGATTTTTTTGAAAGGTAGAAGCAGTAGAGGTAACAGAGACAATTTTTTTGAATCTTTTTATGAAAAATCTTGAAAATTGTTTCATAGATAATGTTGTTCTGAGTAGACCCATATTGTCCTTATTTCAAAAAACTAATTTTTCACCAACATGCAAGAACCCATCAAAAATAGAATCTATGAAACAATTTTTTTTGGAAAATTGAAAATATGGGTTTTATTGGTGTTCATGTGCTAAATAAGCCCAGATCGTCTGTATTTTGAAAATATAAAATCTTTTAAAAAAGGATAGATTTTTTGGAAAAGTAGAAGCAGTAGAGGTAATAGAGACAAATTTTTTGAATCTTTTTATGAAAAATGGGATAAATAGGTTTTGTAGAGACTATCATTCTGAGTAAACCCAAATCGTCATATTTTTTAAAAATAAATATTTCACCAACATGCAAGAACCCCTCAAAAATAGAATCTACGAAATAATTTTTTTTGGGAAAATAAAAAATGGTTTTATACCTGCATTTAGGAAAAGAGTTGTATTTGAGTTTTCGTGGATCATCGATCAACTTTGGTGACTACAATTGTGGATTACACTATAGTTGTGCATTCTATATGCTTATTTTCTATCGCGTGTTGCGAACCTTCATTTTTCGTTGAGTTATAGTTGCATTTAGGAAACCGTTCGTATGTGAGTTTTCATGGGCAATCGATCAACTTTGGTGACTACAATTGTAGATTACACTATAGTTGTTCATTCTATACACGTATTTCCTATCGCCTTTCGCGAACCTTCAGTTTTTGTTGAGTTATAGTCGCATTTAGGAAACCTCTCCTGTTTGATTTTTTGTGTGCCATCAGTCAACTTTGGTGACTATGATTGTGGATTGTACTATAGTTGTGCATTTTGGAAATAAATTTTTAATCTTCTTTAACGGACCTTCATTTTTTGTTGAGTAATAGTCGTATTTAGGAAAATCCTCGTGTTTAAGTTTTGGTGGGCCATTGATCAACTTTGGTGACTACGATTCTGGATTACACTGTAGTTGTGCATTCTATACATATATATTCTATCGCCTTTCGTGAACCTTCATTTTTCATTGAGTTATAGCCGCACTTAGAAAACTACTCATGTTTGAGTTTTCATAGACCATCAATCAACTTTGGTGACGATGATTGTGGATTGCACTATAGTTGTCCATTTTCTATGCGTCTTTTCTATCGCCTTTCGCGAACCTTCATTTTTTCTTCAGTTATAGCCGCATTTAGGAAACCACTTGAGTTTGAGTTTTTGTGGGCCATCAATCAACTTTGGTGACTATGATTGTGGATTTTATTGTAGTTCCCCATTATGTATGCATATTTTTAATCGCTTTTCACAAACCTTCATTTTTTGTTGAGTTATAGTCGTATTTAGGAAATCGCTCGTATTTAAGTTTTCGTGGGCTATTGATCAACTTTGGTGACTATGATTGTGGATTGGACTGTAGCTATCTATGCTATAAGCGCATTTTCTATTAGATTTCATGAACCTTCACTTTTCCTTGAGTTATACCCACACTTAGAAAAACGCTCGTGTTTGAGTTTCCAAGGGCCATCAATCAACTTTGGTGACTACACTTGTCGATTACATTGTAGTTGTGCATTCTATACTCCTATTTTCTATCGCCTTTTGTGAACCTTCTTTTTTTGTTGAGTTATAGCTGCACTTAGGAAATCGCTCGTGTTTGAGTTTCCTTTGGCCATCGACCAACTTTGGTGACTACGATTGTGGATTGCAGTGTAGCTGTCCATTCTGTACGTGTATTTTATATTGCCTTTCGTGAACCTTTATTTTTTGTTGAGTTATAGCCGTATTAAGTAAACCACTCATGTTTCAATTTTTGTGGACCATCAATCAACTTTGGTAACTACGATTGTGGATTACATTGTACTTGTCCATTCTATATGTGTATTTTCTATCGCCTTTCACGAACCTTCATTTTTCGTTTAGTTATAGCCACAGTTAGGAAACCGCTCATGTTTGAATTTTTGTGGGCCATCGGTCAACTTTGGTGATTACGATTATGGATTGCACTGTAGTTGTCTATTTTGTACATGTATTTTCTATCACCTTTCACAAACCATTTTTTTTTGTGTTATAGCCACTATTACGAAACTGCTCGAGTTTGAGTTTTCGTGGGCCATTGATCAACTTTGGTGACTACGGTTGTGGACTACACTATAGTTGTGTATGTTAGAAACCAAGATCAGATTTGCAAACCGAAAAGACCTTCCACAGAAGAGAAAATCAGAAAAAGCAAAGAGGTTGCAAAAGAATGTGCAACATAATATTATTCGAAAAATTCAATAATTACAAGATAATTATTTGCTTTATAAAAACAAAGAGGCATAACCCTAATCTTATTTTGAGCAACGAGATAGATCAAAAGATAAAGATGAGAATTAATTAACCTAGGAATTAAATAATACCTAAGTAAATTTATGCAAGTGTAATTAAATATTAATTACACCAACACCCCATCATAAGTGCAACTTAGGGAGAAGCAAAAATTATTATGCAAAGATAAGTCCTGACAACAAGGCCTAATTAGGTACTCATGTACAAATGCAAAGATGAGGTAGAGAAGGAAAACCCAATGGGACAAAACCCCCCTACAATGAGATGACTGCTGCAAAGAAGCACTGGAAGAACACTATGGAGTAACACTAGAACCGCAATCCGACAAGCAAGGAAAGATACTTCTGTCTACAACTGAAACCAAAACCGGAATCATGATAATGTGATAGCAGACTCGATGCCACGAAACGCTGGAAAACTCACAAATTGGAACAACCCTGGAATTTGTGAAGCAACAGTAGATGAAGTGATGACAGAATCTGGAAACCGTGTATCTCGATGTCGATGCCAAATTGTGACTGAAACTCTTCCATAGGAAGGAGTACCATGAAGACTCTGGAACATTAACCATAAAACCATGGCCCTCAAATTGAGAAGAATCTGAACCAATGCGGATCAAGAAACATAATCTCTCAACTAAAGTGTGAACCAATGAATCCAATATGTGTCAAGCAATAGCAAAAAAATTTGGCCAAAAGAAACTAGGAAACCGGATAACCCATACGAGCTATCATCATATCAATATCATGAAAATGGAGATCAAAGTGAAAACTACACTCTAATCAGATTTATTATGCAAGAAACCCCCTGATGGAACTTTATCATAGTTCATTTATTACAATAACCCAACGATTGTAAAAGGAGAGCATCCTAAATATGCATAAACAGAGAATATGATGATGTGGTACTGAAATGAAGTTCAAATATTCAGGTTTCACCTTTCCAACTATCAAAACATCCAAGTAATCTCCAAAACACCCATCGGGACAAATCTGGAATAATGATAGACTTGGGAAAGATACAAAAAAAGTGAATGGACAAAAAGATAGAGCTCCACAATACCTTTCCAACGCCTCAAAGAAGACAAAAATCGAAGAACGTGGCAAAAAGTTATGAGCTCGGAAGTCCAAAATAAACATCTGCCTTCAAATAGCAATAAATGTAGATAAATATAAAAATAATGAAAAATAAATAGAACCACTACAAAGTGCTCGGAACCAGTTTTGTAGCGATATCTCGTTTTCCCAATATCGATACCGTATGCCCAAGTTATGATGACCAAAAGAAAAAAATTGCTCCTTTAGGAAAAATCAGGGCTAGGAGGGGCATAAAGGGGTCGTACGTCCGAGTGACATCATGCTAACGTTAGCACTTCACCACAAAAAAATTGATGCCCAGATGGCCATCAGTGCAAAAATTCGACCCCCTGTCAGAAAATTTTGATGGCGATCGGTATATGCTGAGAGGTAGCTGGAATATTCCTTGGACTGCTGAAATATGTTGATATAGCGGAATATTTCGTTGCTGGGAGGCAAGGTGGGCATGAGCCCCCGGTCCTCCGACCGGGGGTTCTGGTGGAGGAGCCCGTGGGGCTGGGGATAGCCAGTGGCAATTGTACAGTGAAGATTGGTGGCGGTGGTTGATGGGTGACCGCCCGATGGCCAAAACCTTATGCACTATGAGCACCGGCACAGAAATCGAAAAACCCTATTTTTTGCATTTTTTTCGATTTTCACGCCTCATAAACAACTTTCTCTGAAATTGACGAAACAAAAGGCGATCTTAGGGTTTTTGGCCACTGCGAACGCGATGGTGACCTCCGTTTGTGCCCAAACTGCTTTGAAATTTTGGCTACTCCTAGAACATGCAAAAATTCTCCCAAACTAAAACCCTCACAGATCTGGCAAATGATGGCCAAAATATGCAAAACAAAAAGTCAATCCTGACGTTTTCCAGTGCTCTGGATCCAATGGTGAAGCCCGATTTGATCCAAAATGCCTCATGAATGAACTCAAAGCATGATATCTTCAAGGAATCCCAAACGAACCCTGCAATGCTTTTCTCAAAAGTCTGAGAAGGGGCTGCAAATCAAGGCTTTGATACCATGTTAGAAACCAGGATCAGATTTGCGAACCGAAAAGACCTTCCACAGAAGGGAAAATCAGAAAAAGCAGAGAGGTTGCAAAAGAATGTGCAATATAATATTATTCGAGAATTCAATAATTACAAGATAATGATTTACTTTATAAAAGCAAAGATGCATAACCCTAATCTTATCTTGAGCAACAAGATAGCTCAAAAGATAAAAATGAGAATTAATTAACCTAGGAAATAAATAATACCTAAGTAAAGTTATGCAAGTGTAATTAAATATTAATTACACCAACAGTGTATTCTATACGCGTATATCTATCGCCATTCACGAACCTTCATTGTTGGTTGAGTTATTGCCGCATTTAGGAAACTGCTAATGGTTGAGTCTTTTTTGTGGTATCGATCAACTTTGGTGACTATGATTGTGGATTACACTATAGTTGTGCATTTTGTACGTATATTTTTAATTGCCTTTCAAGAAACTTCATTTTTTTTTTGAGTTATAGCCTCATATAGGAAAATGCTCATTTTTGAGTTTTTGTGGGCCATGGATCAACCTTGGTGACTACGATTGTGGATTTCACTGTAGTTGTGCATTCTATAAGTGCATTTTCTATCACCTTTCATGAACCTTCATTTTTCATTGAGTTATAGCTGTACTTAGGAAACCGCTCGTGTTTGAGTTTTCAAGGGCCATCAATCAACTTTGGTGACTACGCTTGTGGATTACACTGTAGTTATGCATTCTATACATGTATTTTCTATCGCCTTTGGTGAACCTTCATTTTTGGTTGAGTTACAGCCGCACTTAGGCAATTGCTCGTGTATGAGTTTTCATGAGCCATCGATAAACTTTGGTGACTACAATTGTTTGTTGAGTTATAGCTCAATTGAGGAAATTGCTCATGTTTGAGTTTTTCTGGGCCATCGATACAGTTTGGTGACTACGATTTTGATTGTACTATAGTTGTGCGTTTTGTACGCATATTTTTAATCGCCTTTCACGAGCCTTCATTTTTTGTTAAGATATAGCTGCATTTAGGAAAACTCTCGTGTTTGACTTTTTGTAAGCCATCGATCTACTTTGGTAATGAGGATTGTGGATTGCACTGTAGTTGTGAATTCTATACATGTATTTTCTATCCCCTTTCGCGAACTTTATTTTTTCATTGAATTATAGTCACATTTAGGAAACCACTCGTGTTTGAGTTTTTCGTGGGCCATAGATCAACTTTCGTGACTATGATTGTGGATTGCATTGTAGATTTCCATTTTGTACACATATTTCGTGAACTTTCATTTTTTACTGAGTTATAGCTGCATTGAGGAAACCGCTCATGTTTGAGTTTTCGTGAACCATCGACCAACTCTGGTGACTACAATTATGGAGTGTACTGTAGTTGTGCATTATGAACGCTAATTTTTTATCGCCTTTCGTGAACCTTCATTTTTTTCTAAGTTAAAGCCGCATTGAGGAAATTGCTCATGTTTGAATTTTTCTAGGCCATCGATCAACTTTGGTGACTATGCTTGTGCATTACACTGTAGTTGATTATTCTATACATGTATTTTCGATCGCCTTTTCGTTAACCTTCATTTTTTGTTGAGTTATAGCTGCATTTAGGAAAGGGAATGTTTGAGTTTGTTTTGGGCCATCAATCAACTTTGGTGACTATGATTGTGTATTGGACTATAGTTGTCCATTTTATATGCGTATTTTCTATCGCCTTTTGCAAACTTTCAGTTTTTATTGAGTTATAACCACATTTAAAAAACTACTCGAGCTTGAGTTTTCATAGGACATCGATCAACTTTGGTGACTACGATTGTGGATTGTACTATAGTTTTGCAGTTTGAATGCATATTTTTAATCATGTTTCACAAACTTTCATTTTTTGTTTAATTATAATCGTATTTAGTAAATCGCTCGTATTTCAGTTTTCATGAGCCATCGACTAAGTTTGGTGACTAAAATTGTGGATTGTACTATAGTTGTCCAATCTGTACACATATTTTCTATCGCCTTTCTCGAAACATCATTTTTTGTTGAGTTATAGCCGCATTTAGGAAACCACTCGTGTTTGAGTTTTCGTGGGCCATTGATCAACTTTGGTGACTATGATTGTGGATTGCACTATAGTTGTCCATTATGTACATGTATTTTCTATCACCTTTCACAAACCTTCATTTTTTGCTGAGTTATAGCTACATTAGGGAAACCACTCGTGTTTGAGTTTTTGTGGGACATTGATTAAGTTTGCCGACTACATTTGTAGGTTACACTGTAGTTGTGCATTATGTACGGATATTTTCTATTGTCTTTCATGAACATTCAATTTTTGTTAAGTTATAGCCACATTTAGGAAACCGGTCATGGTTGAGTTTTTGTGTGCCATCATTCAACTTTGTTGACTTTAGAAACCGCTCGTGTTTGAGTTTTTCATGGGTGATCAATCAACTTCGGTGACTACGATTTTGGATTGCACTGTAGTTTTCCATTTTTTACACACGTCTTCGATCGGCTTTCGCGAACCTTCATTTTTGGTTGAGTTATAACTGCATTTAGGAAACTGCTCAAGTTTAAGTTTTCGTGGGCCATCAATCAACTTTGGTGACTACGATTGTGGATTGTACTGTAGTTGTGCATTATGTGCGCATATTTTTAATTGCTTTTCACAAACCTACTTTTTTATTTGAGTTATAGCCATGTTTAGGAAATTCCTCGTATTTAAGTTTTCGTCAGCCATTGATCAACTTTGGTGACTATAATTGTGGATTGGACTGTTGTTATCCAATCTATACGATTATTTTCTATCGCCTTTCACAAACCTTCATTTTTTCTTTAGTTATAGCCGCATTTAGGAAACAACTCTTGTTTGAGTTTTCGTCGAACATCGATCAACTTTGGTGACTACAATTGTGGATTGCATAGCAATTGTCCATTTTGGACGCGTATTTTCTATCACCTTTCGTGAACATTCATTTTTTGTTGAGTTATAGCCTCATTTAGGAAACCGCTTATGATTGAGTTTTTCGTGGGCCATCGATCAACATTGGTGACTACGCTTGTGGATTACATTGTAGTTGTCCATTCTATACACGTATTTTTTATTTCCTTTCGCAAAATTTGGTGATTGCAATTATGGATTGTACCATAGTTGTGCATTCTATATGCATATTTTTAATCTCCTTTCATGAACCTTCATTTTTTTTAGTTATAGCTACATCTAGAAAAATGCACATGTTTGAGTTTTCGTAGGCCATTAATCAACTTTGGTGACTACGATTGTGGATTACAAAATATTTGTGCATTCTATACACGTATTTTCCATCGCCTTTCACGAACCTTAATTTTTCGTTGAGTCATAGCTACACTTCAGAAACCGCTCATTTTTACTTTTTATCCGCCATCAATCAACTTTGGTGACTACAATTGTGGATTGCACTATAGTTGTTCATTATGTACGTCTATTTTCTATCGCCTTTCGCAAATCTTCATTTTTTGTTGAGTTATAGCCACATTTAGGAAACCACTCGAGTTTGAATTTTCATGGGCTGATCAACTTTGGAGACTACGCTTGTGGATTACAAATATTTGTGTATTCTATACGTGTATTTTATATCGCCTTTCCCAAAACTTTATTTTTTGTTGAATTATAGCCGCATTTAGGAAAACCTTCGTGTTTGAGTTTTCATGGGCCATCGATCAACTTTGGTGACTATGATTTTGGATTAGACTATAGTTGTGAATTCTATAGGCGTATTTTCTATCGCCTTTCACGAACCTTCAGTTTTTGTTGAGTTAGCTCTGCTTACGAAACCACTTGTGTTAGAGTTTTTCGTGGACCATCGTTCAAATTTGGTGACTACGATTGTAGATTGCACAATAGTTTTCCTTTCTCTATGTGTATTATCTATCACCTTTCGCGATCCTTAATTTTTTTTTGAGTTATAACTGCATGTTGAAAACCACTCAAGTGTAATTTTTCGTGGATCATCGATCAACTTTGGTGAGTACGGTTTTGGATTACACTATAGTTGTGAATTATGTACGCATATTTTCTATAGCCTTTAGTGAACCTTCGTTTTATGTTGAGTTATAGCATTTAGGAAAACGCTTGTGTTTGAGTTTTCGTGGGCCATCAATCAAATTTGGTGAATACGGTTGTGGATTGTATTATAGACAATTGTGCATTCTGTATGCATATTTGTAATCAACTTTGGTGACTAAGCTTGAGAATTATATTGTAGTTGTGCATTGTAAATTTGAGTTATTGCCACATTTTAGAACTGCTCAAGTTTGAGTTTTCATGGGGCATCGATCAACTTTGGTGATTACGTTTGTGGATTAGACTTTAGTTGTGCATTATGTACGCGTAGTTTCTATCACCTTTCACGAACGTTCATTTTTTTTTGAGTTATAGCTGCATTTATGAAATCGCTAATGTTTGAGTTTTTTTGGGCCTTCGTTCAACTTTGGTGACTACAATTGTCGATTGTATTGTAATTGTCCATTCTGTAAGGAATTACACTGTAGTTTTGCATTCTATACGTGTATTTTCTATTGCCTTTCTCATAACTTCATTTTTTCATTGAGTTATAGCTACACTTAGGAAATCGCTCATGTTTGAGTTTCCATTGGTATCGATCAAGTTTGGCGACTGCGATTGTTGATGGCACTGTAGTTGTCCATTCTCTACGTTTATTTTTTCGCCTTTCGCAAGCCTTCATTTTTTGTTGAGTTATAGCCGCATTTAAGAAAACCGCTTGAGTTTTTAGTTTTCGTGGGCCATCTATCAACTTTGGTGACTACACTTTTGAATTAGACCGTAGTTGTGCATTCTATACGTGTATTTTTTATCGCCTTTTGCGAACCTTGATTATTTGTTGAGTTATAGCCATATTTAGCAAAACGCTCATGTTTGAGTTTTCGTTGGCCATCGATCAACTTTGGTGTTTATGATTGTGGATTACACTGTAGTTGTGCATTCTATACATGTATTTTCCATCACGTTTTTAGAAACTTCATTTTTCATTGAGTTATAGCTGTACTTAGGAAACTGTTCTTTGAGTTTTAATAAGCTATCTATCAACTTTGGTGACTACGATTGTGGATTGCATTGAAGTTGTTCATCTTTACGGGTACTTTCTATTGCATATTTTTAATCACCCTTCACGAACCTTCATTTTTTGTTGAATTATAGCCGCATTTAGGAAATCCTCGTGTTTGAGTTTTCGTGTGCCATCGATCAACTTTGGTGACTATGATTGTGGATTCACTATAGTTGTGCATTCTATACATGTATTTTCCATTGCCTTTTACGAAACTTCATTTTTCGTCAAGTTATAGCTGCGCTTGTGAAACCGCCCGCGTTTGAATTTTCATGGGCAATTGATCAACTTTGGTGACTACGATTGTGGTTTGCACTATAGTTGTCCATTTCGTACGTGCATTTTCTATTGCCTTCCACAAACCTTCATTTTTTTATGTTGTAACCACATTCAAAAACTGCTCAAGTTTGAGTTTTCATGGGCCATCAATAAATTTTTGTGACTACAAGTGTGGATTACACTGTATTTGTTCATTCTATACTCGTATTTTCTATCGCCTTTCACAAACCTTCATGTTTTATTGAGTTATAGGCGCATTTATGAAACCGCTCCTGTTTGAGTTTTTGTGGGCCATCAATCAACTTTGGTGACTACAATTGTGGATTGCACTGTAGTTGTCCATTATGTACACGTATTTTGTATCGCCCTTCGCAAACCTTCATTTTTTGTTGAATTATAGTTGTATTTAGGAAACTGCTTGAGTTTGAGTTTTTGTGGATCATCGATAACCTTTGGTGACTACGCTTGTGGATTACACTTTAGTTGTGCATTCTATACGCGTATTTTCTATCGTCTGTTGCAGACCTTCATTTTTTGTTGAGTTTATAGCTGCACTTAAGAAACCGCCTGTGTTTCAGTTTTTCGTGGGCAATCGATCAACTTTGGTGACTATGATTGTGGATTGCACTGTAGTCGTCCATTCTGTATGTGTATTTTCTATCGCCTATAGCAAACCTTTATTTTTTCTTGAGCTATAGCTGCATTTGGGAAACCACTCGAGTTTGAGTTTTTGTGGGCCATCAATCAAGTTTGGTGACTACAATTATGGATTGTAATGTATTTATTAATTCAATACATATATTTTCTATTCCTTTTACAAACCTTCATTTTTTGTTGAGTTATAGTGCCATTTAGGAAACCACCTCTATTTGTGTTTTTTTGTGCCATCAATCAACTTTTGTGACTACGATTGTGGATTGTACTGTGGTTGTGCATTTTGTGCGCATATTTTTAATCACCTTTTACAAACCTTTATTTTCTGTTGAGTTATAGCCGCATTTAGGAAAACACTCGTCTTTGAGTTTTCGTGGTCCATCAAGCAACTTTGGTGACTACGATTATGGATTAGACTGTAGTTTCGCATTCTATATGTGATTTTCTATCACATTTCTTGAACCTTCATTTTTCGTTGAGTTAAGCCACATTTAGGAAACTCCTCGTGTTTGATTTTTCATGGGCCATCGATCAACTTTGGTGAATACAATTGTGGATTGCACTGTTGTGCATTATGAACGCTAATATTATATTGCCTTTCGCTAACCTTCATTTTTGTTGAGTTATAGCTGCATTTAGAAGACTGCTTATGTTTGAGTTTTTGTGGACCATCGATCAACTAAAGTGACTATGCTTGTGGATTACACTGTAGTTGTGCATTCTATACGTGTACTTTTTATCGCCTCTAGCGAACCTTCATTTTTCTTTGAGTTATTGCCGCACTTAGGAAACCACTCATGTTTTAGTTTTTGTGGGCCATTAATCAACTTTGGTGACTACGATTGTGGATTTTACTACATTTTGCATTCTGTACGTATTATTTTAATCACGTTTTACGAAACTTCATTTTTTGGTGAGTTAAAGCCGCATTTAGGAAAACACTCGTGTGTTGATTTTTCATGGGCCATTGATTAACTTTGGTGACTACGATAGTGGATTACACTGTAGTGGTGTACTCTATACGAGTATTTTCTATTGCCTTTCGTGAATCTTCAGTTTTTGTTGAGTTATAGCCGCATTTAGGAAACCGCTCGAGTTGTAGATTCGTGGGGCATCGATCAACTTTCGTGACTACGGTTGTTGATTACACTGTCGTCGTGCATTATATACGTGTATTTTCTATCACCTTTCATGAAAATTCATTTTTAATTGAGTTATAGTCGCACTTAGGAAACTGCTCGTGTTTGGGTTTTTGTGCGCCATCGATCAACTTTGGTGACTACGATTGTGGATTGCACTATAGTTATGCATTCTCTACGTTAATTTTCTATTGCCTTTCACGAATCTTCAATTTTTGTTGAGTTATACCCACATTTAGGAATCCACTCAAGTTTGAGTTTTTGTTGGCCATCAATCAACTTTGGTGACTACAGTTGTGAATTACATTGTAATTATGGAATCTATACACATAGTTTCTATTGCATTTCGTGAACCTGTATTTTTAGTTTAGTTATAGCCGCATTTATGAAACTACTGGTGTTTGAGTTTTTATGGGCCATCGATCAACTTTGGTGACTATGACTGTGGATTACACTATATTTTTGCATTCTATACACGTATTTTCTATCGCCTTTCGCGATGCTTCATTTTTTGTTGAGTTATATTGTCATTTAGGAAACTACTACTGTTTATATTTTTGTGGGCTATCAATCAACTTTGGTGACTACGATTGTGGATTGTACTATAGTTGTGCATTTTGTACACATATTTTTAATCACCTTTCATGAAATTTCATTTTTTGTTGGGTTATAGGCACATTTAGCATCAACTTTGGTGACTACGATTGTGGATTACACTATAGTTGTTTATTCCATACTCGTATTTTCTATCAACTTTCGTGAACCTTCATTTTTCATTGTGTTATAGCGGCACTTAGGAAACCACCCGTATTTGAGTTTTCCTAGGCCATCGATCAACTTTGGTGACTATGATTGTGGATTGCACTGTTGTTATCCATTCTTAATGCGTATTATCTCTCGAATTTTGTGAACCTTCATTTTTTTTTGAGTTATAGTCGAATTGAGGAACCCGCTCGTGTTTGAGTTATCGTGGGCCATTGATCAACTTTGGTGACTATGATTGTGGATTGCACTATAGTTCTGCATTATGAACGGTAATTTTCTATTGCCTTTCGCGAACCTTCATTTTTTGTTGAGTTATAGACACATTTTTTATATTGCTTGTGCTTGAGTTTTTGTGGGCAATTGATCAACTTTGGTGGCTACGCTTGTGGATAACATTGTAGTTGTGCATTCTATATGCATATTTTCTATCACCTCTCGCGAACCTTCATTTTTTGTTAAGTTATAGATGCATTTCTTAAACCGCTCATATTTGTGTTTTGTGGGCCATTAATCAACTTTTTTTACTATGATTGTGAATTGTAATTTAGTTGTGCATTTTGTACACATATTTTTAATTGACTTTCATGAACCTTCATTTTTTGTTTAGTTAAAGCCGTATTTAGGAAAACACTCGTGTTTTAGTTTTCGTGGGCCATGAATCAACTTTAGCGACTATGATTGTGGATTACACTACAGGTGTAAATTCTATATGTGTATTTTCTATCGCCTTTTGCGAACCTTCACATTTCATTGAGTTTGAGTGTTCGTGGGCCATCGATGAACTTTGGTGACTATGATTGTAGATTGCACTGTAGTTATCCTTTTCGTACATGTATTTAGGAGACCACTCGAGTTTGAGTTTTTGTTTGCCATCGATCAACTTTGTTGACTACACCCTTGGATTACACTATAGTTGTGCATTCTATATGCATATTTTCTATCTTCTAAGTGCAGCTATAATTCAACAAAAAATGAAGGTTCACGAAAGACGATAGAAAATATGCATATAGAAATTATAACTACAGTGTATTCAACAATCGTAGTCACCAAATTTGATTGAAGGCCATAGATCGATAAAGGTTCATGAAAGGCGATAGATAATACGCATATAGAATGCACAACTACAGTGCAATCCACAATCGTAGTCACGAAAGTTGATTGATGGCCATCAAAAACACAAATATCAGTTTTTTACTAAATGCCACTATAAGTCAACTAAAAATCAAGGTTTGCAAAAGGTGATAGAAAATATGCATACAAAATGGAAAACTATAGTGTAATCCACAATCGTAGTAACTAGAGTTGATCGATGGCCCATGAAAACTCAAACGCGAGTGGTTTTCTAAATGTGGGTATAACTCAAAAAAAATTAAGGTTCACTAAAGCCTATAGAAAATACACGTATACAATGCACAACTACACTATACACCACAATCGTAGTAACCAAAGTTGATCGATGGCCCACAAAAATTCAAATACAAGCATTTTCCTAAATACAGCTATAACTGAACAAAAAATTAAGGTTTGCAAAAGGCGATAGAAAATACACGTATAGAATGCACAACTATAGTGTAATCCACAATCCTAATGACCAAAGTTGATCGATGGCCCACGAAAACTCAAACACGAGAATTTTCCTAAATGCGGCTATAACTAGACAAAAAATGAAGGTTCGTGAAAGATGATTACAAATATGCATACATAATGCACAACTACAGTACAATCCACAATCGTGGTAACCAAAGTTGATCAATAGCCCACACAAACTAGAACATGAGCAGTTTCCTAAATGCGGATATAACTCAACAAAAAATGAATGAAGGTTCGCAAAAGGCGATAGAAAATATGCGTATAGAATGCACAACTACAGTGTCATGCACAAGCATAGTCCCCAAAGTTAATCGATGGCCCACGAAAACTTAAACATAAACGGTTTCCTAAATCTAACAATAACTTACTAAAAAATTAAGGTCCGCGAAAGATGATAGAAAATATGCATATAGTATGGACAACTACAGTGCAATCCACAATTGTAGTCACCAAAGTTAACCGATGGCCCATGAAAACTAAAACACAAGCAGTTTCCTAAGTGTGGCTATAACTATATGAAAATTGAAGGTTCGCGAAAGGCGACAAAAAATACACTTATAGAATGCACAACTACAATGTAATCCACAATCCTGGTCACCAAAGTTGATCGATGGCCCACAAAGCCTCAAATACAAGCAGTTTCCTAAATATGGCTATAACTCAACTAAAAATGAAGGTTCACAAAAGGTGATAGAAAATAAACGTATAGAATGCACAACTACAATTTAATCCACAAGCGTAGTCACCAAAGTTGATCAATGGCCCACGAAATCTCAAACTTGAGCGGTTTTTAAAAATGTGGCTATAACTCAACAAAAAATGAAGGTTTGTGAAAGGGGATAGAAAATATACATACAAAATGGAAAACTATAGTACAATCCGCAATCGTAGTCATCAAAGTTGATTGATGGCCCAAGAAAACTCACACATGAGTGATTTCCTAAGTGTGGCTATAAATCAACGAAAAATGAAGGTTCACAAAAGGCGATAGAAAATACGCGTATAAAATGCACAACTATAGTGGAATCCACAATCGTAGTCACCAAATTTGATCGATGGCCCACAAAAACTTGAACATGAGCATTTTCCTAAATGCGGCTATAACTCAACATAAAATGAAGTTTCATGAAAGGTGATTAAAAAATATGCTTACATAATGCAAAACTATTGTACAATACATAATCCTACTCACCAAAGTTGATTCATGGCCCACAAAAAGTCAAACAG